>JAPKLX010000239.1:125203-210434 GCA_026898415.1 Leonotis leonurus | reverse complement strand
AACCGTAGTCTATGTGCGTGTATTTTTAATACATACACTACGGTTTTAAGAACCGTAGTATATGTGCGTGTATTTTTAATACATACACTACGGTTTTAAGAACCGTAGTGTATGTGCGTGCATTTTCCCTAAACTATCCCAATTCATTCTAACCCTAGGCAACACACACTTCTTCACTCCCATTCATCTCCCTCGACTCTCTCGTCTCTCTGCAGCGTTTCTCCCTCTCTTCTCCCTTCTGCTCTCTCGTCTCTTTCTCTCTTTTGCTCACAGAAACTCAGCCCCTCCCCCTTTCCTCGTCTCCATCTCTCGCTGTCTCTCTCTGCCCCATTCTCCTCGAGCTCGCTCTCTCGCCGCTGCCTTGGTGGAGTGTAGCAGCGGAGCCCGTCGCCGATGGCCTCAAGGTAAGTAAGGACTTTATCTTCTTTTCTAATTTCTTGTCCTAGTTTTTTTTTTAGATTGTAATTTCTGAAACTATACTTCTCCAGTTTGATTTGATTTCGGTTTGGAACCAATTTCTGATTACTCTCAATTTCTCTCTTTCTGAAACAGGGGCGACAACTCTCGCCTCTCGGATTCTGTCACCGCCGTTCGACCCTCACCTTCAGGAGACGCTGGCTTCAGCCCCCCTTTTTTTTTTCACGGAGTCCTCTGCCGATTGGGAGGGGTTCTTACCTTGATATATATATATATATATATATATATATATCTTCATTTTAATTATGTTAGCTAACTGTTTTACTGCTTCACATTTTAAAATTTTAAAGTTGAAACTCCACTGCATGTTCCAGTTTCTTTATAAAAGTGTGTTCTTTCATATTGTAAGTAGAGTTGAAATTTTGTTTAGAGTGATTTTCTGGGCAACCTTATGTCTATCTATCTTTGAATCTGATTTGTTAAATTTTAGGCTATTGATTCCTTCTTTTCTTGTTTTGGCCGAGAGTTCTGTAATATGGCTTTAGTTATGCTTTGGATAAGTGTTCTAAACAAGGTTCTTAATTTGTTCTAAATTTCCTATTGGATATGTTCTGTGTATGTTCTAATTTCAGAACATGTATATGTTATAAAATCTGACAATGTTTGGGTGTATGTCTATGTTCTAAAATCTGGATATGTAGCTGTAGGTGAGGTTATGGATTCTGGTCTTATATTTTCAAGCTGTGTCTATGTTCTGGAAAGTAGATGCTATGTGGTTGGCTTTAAATCTGAATTTAGGTTGTTTTGCATTCCATTTCTGAAATTTCATAACTTCTGGTTTGGTTTTAGAATCTGAATATGAATCTATGTTCCAAAGTCTGAAATTTATGATAACCGTTGACCTTGTCGACATGTGGTTTGCAAGTATGGCTGTTTTACCATACTATATATAGGTGTTTTATCTTCCTATCTATTGATTTTTTTCTTATTTTCTTTCTTTATGCTTAGTTCGATAAAACGACATTCTCTGTGCTGACTGAAAATTTTTACTGATAGACTGACTATATATATGCTCTCTACTGTATAAAACTGTGAGAATTAATGACACTTGATTATCCAAATCAAGTAGTTAATAGTACACAGAGGTGGACTCACTCTGAACTTCATAAATTAATGTCCCTGGGTGCACAAATCTTATACTGAATGAGAAAAAAAAAACAATTTGTATCCATATTGATGGATACTTTACCTTCTGCTTTTTTCTATCCAAAGGATGTTTAGCCAATCATGTATTTGCTTTAGATAAGTAGCTCAATATTGTAGTACATGTGCTTGGCTTTCTTGCAGGAAAAGTTGTCTGCTACTGGCGATGAGGCTTGGAAAGATAGGGAAGCTGCCGTGTTAGCACTTGGTGCCATAGGAGAGGGATGCATTAATGGCCTCTATCCACATTTATCTGAGGTAATCTTTAGTGATACCATTCTATGTGACATATTGGACTATGAAATATGCAGAATTGCAGATGGCTAATTATATTTTTAACACAGTGCATGTTGTGCGACTGTAAATCACTTTTCTTTTTCCTATGTTGTTTTATTCATAGTTTAGTTGATCCTTATTGCTGTCATTGTATACGTTATCTATCGTCTACTGAGAATTATTTGTGGAGTACCACAATGCAGCTTTTGTTGTATTCCACAGTTCCCCTATTTTGGTTTATATTGCTCTACCAACCTATGATGGATCACACTAAAAGCTTGGTTATAGTCGCTTTGTGTTATGATTTCATCCTATTCCTAAAGGATTAGTCCTGATTTGCAGATGATGTGGCGGCTAAATTTCTTGGTGTTGTTTTGCTGCCTTGTGCTTAATAATAGCTACGTTTTATACTACATATGCCCCATGCACACTCTTTTCACTTTGATGGTGTATGGAGCTCTTGGAATATACAATAAGTATAATGAACGTGGAACTGTCATGGCTGTTAAAATACTAGCTTGCTTCTTAGTAGTCATTCTTATATGGGAAGTACCAGGGGTATTTGATCTGTTCTTTTAGTCTATTTGGGGATTATATTCTGTCTTCTTCATCAGATTCTACAAGTAGGTTACAGTTCACAACTGTACTTTCTTTTATTTGTGTACTCTGTTCGTTTCCCTTGACCAAATAAGCAATCAATGACTTCTAAACTGCAGTTCGACTTTGGAGCTCAAAATTGAATGCAAATCTTGTCTGCTACAAGGGTCACAATTACCATGTGTGGGATGTACAGGTAGGAGTAAAAGATTAAAGCTTCAGACTTCAGTAGTTATGATAACCTGTTTTTCTCCTAGTCATATAATTGTCGTATTCATATATATACATATATAAATTCATGTTTATCTTTTCAGGTTGAGGTCAAAAGGTGGATTGATGGAATTAGAATATGTGTAGTTCACATGCAACTGCAGTTTCATATTTTGGATATTTAGCATGTATATTGATAATTTTGTAAAGATAATGGATAAACAAATTGTTGGGATGACAATATTTTGTAAAGTAATTGTGTAATTATCGATCTATTTTGATGTAATGAAATCCCGTTGTTTGAAATACATTTGTTATATTATAAATTTAATCATTATTATAGTATAGATCATGAAATACAAGAAAATATATATATATATGTGTGTGTGTGTGTGTGTGTGTATAAAACAGATGTGGTTTACGAAACCGTAGTGTAGTTTCTATTATATCATACACTACGGTTTTTGCAAAAAACGTAGTCTATACTTAATCATACACTACAGTTTGTTAAAATCCGTAGTCTATAATGATTTTTACACTACGGTTTTTGAGAAAACTGTAGTCTATACTATATCATACACTACAGTTTTGTTATAATCGTAGTCTATACTAGAACAAACACTACGGTTTTTATTAAAAATCGTAGTCTATAGTAACTCTTACACTACGGTTTTTTAGAAAACTGTAGTCTATACTGAATTATACACTACAATTTTTCTAAAACCGTAGTCTATACTATCTCTTACACTACGATTTTTAAGAAAACCGTAGTCTATACTGAATTATACACTACTGTTCTTCACAAAACTGTAGTCTATTGCAACTCAATTACTACGGTTTTTTCAATTAACTGTAGTCTATACATAAACATATACTACGGTTAAATGAAAAACCGTAGTGTATAATGGTACATGCACTACAGTTGAATGTTGAACTGTAGTAATTGACATGAATATACTACAGTTTTTTCTTCATAGACTACGGTTTTGAACCGTAGTCTATTATCTACATAGACTACGGTTTTTAAACCGTAGTGTATACTAAGAAGTATACACTACGGTACTATAGACTACGGTTCTGAAAGGCCATAGACTACGGTTTAAAACCGTAGTCTATGCTAATTTTTCTACTAGTGTAAGGGACAACTGGGGAAACATAAACCACTACAAAAATGTTGAGTATATGTAATAAATTTGTGTAAGGAAAATAAATTTGGTTACATTTGCATATCGTATGTGAGAAAATTATATATTATTGCATTAATCCGTAAAGATAGGGTGACAATTTGTAATTAATTAACAACAAAATTCATATCTAATGTGAGGAAATCATATTTTTCCTGCATTATACTATATTTCAGGTTCCTAATATGATAAGTCTGTCACGAAATTTATTTCCTCACATATGATCATATGTAATGTTGGTCCCAAAAGAGTAAGGTTTGGTGTGTGTGTGGGGGGGATACACCAAATACAAACTTTTCAGTGTACTTGACTAATTAGATAGAGAGATTAAGCTTTCTCGAAAAGGAGATCACTAGGTTGATAGACCAAGTTCACCAACCAGGTTGACTACCGATATGTCCAGACAGGTTCTCTCTTGTGAGTTACGCAGGTAAGAAAACAAGAGTGCTCTTGTATCTTAAGTTGTGTAGTGTGCGGAATATGGTGGAGTTAATATGTTGCTCTTATTAGAAAACCTTTGTAAACATTAACCAAATATATTAAGAGTTGATTAAAACAATGCAAGTTTGTGTGCAAGTGCAGGGTTAGTGAATAAAATAACTGAAAGATAAAAGCGTAAAGAAAAGAAAACAATTGTTTTTATGTGGTTTGGGAAACCCCTACGTTCACGGTCCAATCAAAATTAGATTTGATATCCACTACTAGGAAGAAACTTGTGCATGAATAGGGTCGTGTCCCTTACAACTTGCAGATAAATCTGCTACAATACTTTCACATTAATCCACTTAGAAAACTACTAAGCTAGCGATGATATCAACTCTCATTCTTCTCGATGAAAACTACGAACGACTTTGAACAAATCTGGAATGAGAAAACTCCTCGTTGAGTGCTTCGATGGTTAAGTAGATTTATGGGCAGAGATTAAGCTTTGAATGATCGCGCGTATGTTCGTGTATATCTCTCCAAATGTTGTTCGCAGCATTTATAGGCTCAAAATTGAAATTCTGGCCATTGGGTTGATTAGCGTGAAATAAATGTTGATTGCCAAGCACAAATCTTAAATCCCTAATTGATTCTCTTGCCTTGTAAAGAAAGATATCCGAGATCTCCTTGATTATGGAAAGAGATAGCTGATTGATCTCTTTCTTTCTTTAAGCTCTGATTGATTCTCCTTCCTTCTTTGAGAAATCTGATGACGTGGCATAAGGATGAGATTCTCTCTAAGTTCATTGGGTGACGCATTGTATACCCATATGACTTAGAGAATATCATATGACTATGTAGAACTTCAGATGACGCATTGTATATTCGAAGACTACATAATCTCTAATTATGTGATCTGTAAGGGACAAGTTCACTCTCCACGCTGGTCTGGTCAGGTCAGGTCAGGTTCACTCCAGCGAGCTGGTCTGGTCTAGGTTTGCTCCTTAAGTTGTTAACAACAGCTGGGTGTGGAATAGGTTTGGTCCAGGTTGAGTGACCTCTATCAGGTTGTCTACTTGCATTAGGTTCACTGGTCTGCTTCCAGGTTCCAGAAGACTATCTAAACCAGATGACTTCCTATAGGACATAATACTTAACTTATTTGAGTCATTTACATTTTAAGTCATCAGCTAACTTGGTCTAAAACAAAAGACAGACTTGCTCCCTATCAAGTTCACTTATAAAGAAAGTGATATTCATGTTACAATATGGGCAGGCTTAATCTAACAAGCAAGACATAAAATAAATCTAAGTGTGTTTTGAAAGAACATCATCAAAATAAAATATTGTGAGGGTTCACAAATATTTCCCCCTTTTTGATGATGTCGAAACCACACTTTACAATATAACCCTAAATAAAGCAATAACAGTGATCTGGTTTAAATACTAGAATGGTTATTCTCGTTATAATATATATAACGAATAAAAGCATTAAAATGAGTTCTGGACAAAGAGATATTGTCATCAGATAACCCGTCAGAAATATATATCATATAAGTTCATTACAGATTACATGATGAGATCCAGAGCATCACACAAAATAACGAAAGACATAAAATAACAGGTTTACAAGATATTCAGTCAAACCATTTACTTCATGTTTTCTTCTTTTGCTTTGCATCCTCTTTCATCTTCTTTTTATGTGCATCAGATGTCAACTGAACACTCTCGTAAATTTCATCTCTTATTCTGGCATAATTTGGGTCGTGATTATTAATCTTGAAGCCTCTGGCCTGAGCGATCAGATTAATGCACTTAAGAATATAAGTCTTATCCAGCATTGTGCTCCCTGGTATGATTGGACATTGCATATATTCCCTAGCTGGTGCTTTCAATTCCAATTTTGCTGCATGAGTCGCTATCTTCACTCTCTATGAGTCACTGTCTTCACTCTCTGAACTAGCTCTTTCTCCTTGTAGTCATCCATATACTTCTTGAAATCCTCATCAGTGGGCTGTTGTGAGTATGCAGGTTCTTTCATAAAATATCTATTCAGAATAAAACCTGTCTTGATAAATTCTCATTCATCTTGATCTTCATCTGCTACCCAGGGGTCTCTAGGTGTCTTCTTCTGCAAAAATAGTACATTTTCCAGTGTTCTGAACGTTCTTTTCTTCTTAGCTTGTTGTTCTGGACTGGGTGGAGGTGGTTGATCTGCTCTTGGTGGAGAAAATGGTGTTTCATAGGCTTTCTCCCTCTCAGCTTGCTCAACTTCCCTCTGGAGCTGTCTTGCTCTATCTTTGTAAAATTGGGCGCGGAAAATGGCATCACAGGCTTGATCTCTACTTACTCCAAGCAACATTAATTATGCGACCTGGTCGTCTTCATCTTTCTCTTCCACCATAGGCTTCTTCCCTTTGTCTGGCCTCGTCTGATCTGGTTGGACTTGTTGGGCTAGCCTGGTGGGTGGAGTAGACTGCTTTCTCTCAGTTTGCTTCTTGGTTGTTTTCTTTCACTTGCCTCATCGACCATCCTTATCTCCTCGACCTTCCCCCTTTTAGACATCATCAATAACTGACTTGATGAGTGTGCGAAGAGAGTCGATCTCTTTCTCTAGGTCAGCATGGTTTCCTTTTGCAGCCTCTTTGAAATTGAGCAAGAATGTGATGTTTTAATTAGCTTCCCTGATCTGGTTACCGAGTTTGTTGTTCATCGTACTTAGCGTTTGATCATAGATGGTCTGGTCTGCTCCAGATCGTCAACTTTCTTGAAGTGATGGCTTATCTCCTCTTAAGTTGGATAATCAATTTCAGTGAGTGCATCAGGCAAGTTTTTCTTCAAAATATCTAAGCATCTTTCCTTCTCAAACGTGTCCAGCTACTTGTGTAAGTCACGTGTTGTTGCTTCAATGATCTCAGTTGCGATCATAGTTGTACTCTGCTTGACAGCCTCATCAATCTTTGCTTTTTGTTGCTCTGAAATAGCAGATATAGATTTTGTGATCTCTTCAAATTTCTTATCAAATCCCTCCAACCGTAAATCTAGTTTTTCCTTTGCAAGGTCATTTGCGTCTCTGTCATCATCTAACATCTTTGTCATGTCTTTAGCATAGTCTCTGATCTTCTTTTTCAATACTTTCTCCATATCGTTAATGTACTCGTTCTGGTGGTTGTTAAAATCAGTAAGCACTTTGGTCGCCCTTACCTCAATTGCGTTGCAAGTGACTATCAGATGGTCTTGAATTCTCAATGTTATTAGATCATCTACCTGCTGGTTGTTGTATGGTTTGGGTTCCCTTTCCAATAAGTCTTCCAGATCCCAAAAATCAACATGTTTCTTGAGTTTCGCTACTGCACCAAGTGTGTATATCTCATATGCGGGGCTCTCTGCCAATGACTTGGCCAGCAGGTTCTTCGATTACAGGTTCAAGAACCACTTTCTTTGATTTCTTCTTATTTCCCTTGTTCTTCTCCTTATCGTTCACTGCTGTCTCTTGCTCTGGTTGAGCGGTGCCCTGTTCTGATACGACAAATAATTCAGAAGTGGGTTATTCTTGTGCTTCCTGTGTTGGTGTAGAAGTGGTTGGCTGTTGTTGTTGTGTTGTGTTAGATGTACTGGGCTGATCTGGTATTTGTTGTTTTAGTGTTGCTTGTTCTTCTACGGCTTCTTAAGTTTCCATCTCATCAAAGAATTCGATCTTTTCTTTGTAGTGTGATCTCAGATCAACGTTCAACTATCTGGCTTTGTGCTTTGAGATTGCAAATATCATCTGGTGATATGTCTCCCTAATCTCTACGATTGAAAAACATCAAAGATATTCTGGAGAGTAGCCTCCTCAATCTTTAATTCCTCGATTGACTTGATGGTAAGCAGGGCATCCAGGATGTAGTATTCATTGTCCTTTATCAACAGATAAGTCTTCACGCGACGAGCTGCTGCGTAGCTCTCTGGTGTCAGCGCGATACCTGGAAAATCTTGCAAAACAGAATGATCTACTTCATTCTCTATAAGCTGGATCACCTCCCCAGCTTGCTTCCTCCTGGCAGTTTCCTCATCAATCTCTTCCTCCTCATCCTCTTCAATTCTCTCCAAGCGATCTGGGGAGAGGGACGGTGAAGTTGTTCTGGTTGAAGAAAAGTCTTTCTCTTGCCTTGGATCATAAGATGACTCAGGCTGATATCTTGTAAGATCTCTTGATCTGGTGCCTCTTCTGGTGAAGTAGGTTGTTGTTTCCTCAATCTCCTCTTCTTCTACTTCGGCTGCGGTGTAGGAGATGAAGTTTTAGTCTCAGATGAACTAGCCCTCTTGGCTGGTTTCCTCTTCTCCTTCTGGGTTTCCTTCTTACTTTCCTTCTTGCTTTCCTTCTTGGATTATCCCTTAGAAAGTGCCACCCAGGTTGGGTTCGAATTACCCATCTCTAGCAATTGCCTCAAGTGAACCTCATCATTCACTTTGTTGAAAAGAGCTGGAGATAGACCAAGAGCCATCTCTAGCTGGTATTGCTACTTAGGTAAAGAGTGTTGTGGGTTGAAGGGTACTGCCTCCTTCCAGGTTTGGATTTTGAAGAAAGCATCAATCATGAAGCTGATCTTGGTTGCGTGTCTCAAATATCGTTTGACAGATACCTCAACGACCTGTCCCTTGTCGTTCTTGTTCTCCACTATCAATCTGACCTCCAATGCTAATAAGTGAAATAAGATCCTACCCCAGTTCACTGGCAGATTAAAGACAACTGCGGTGAGAATCCTCAATTTGGCCGGAATGACTTGGTCATAAGACCCATTGTGCATCATGAATATTCTCTTCACAAAATTGAACAATAGTTTGTATCCAGGAGTGAGCAACGTTATGGATAACATCATCCCTGTTTATTTCATAGGAATGACCATTATTTCTTCCACTGCATCTTGTAGTTGTGCCTTGGTGATCTCTGATAAATCCAATCCTTCATCTTTCAACCGGTATGCATGCAAGATCATTTGCATAACATCGTATGTAGTCTTGCTGGTCTTTTCTCCTACAGGCATCAATATGCTTGCTTCATTTCCTGACTTTTCATTTTTCCATGTCAGGTAGAAGGTAGCCACTTGTTTTGGTAAATACATCTCTAAGTGAGATGTCACGATATTGTGAAATCCTAAACAAGGGTTTATCAGTTAATAACATGTAATTATCAATGCTTAAACCAAAATATATCAATTTATAACCATTTTAAGCAAGAACAAGATGAATATCATATATACAGAATTCCAGTTTTCTTCATATTTTCAAATCAGTTATATTTCTAATCATGCAGTCAACATAAATTATAATAGTATAAACATGATTCATGATTAAATTCTCAGCAAGATAGGCATGAATATCAAGAACTCAGCGTGAACGCATATATATATATATATATATACACGAAGAAATCCATAATTTTAAATACAATAAATATGGATAAACACATAGCATATAGATAATCAAACTCTCGCATAGATGTCATATAAACACATATAAGCATATGTCAAAGTAAATCTCTGCATCGTTTGATAACAGCATAAATTTCCTCAAGCTTTTGGAAGCCATGACTGTTGAAAATAACAAAGGGTTCGGGTGAGATATGCTTTTGGATTTCAGAAACATGCTCTGTGAAATTCATTGCCATTTTCGAAAGAGTTTGAAGATTTTGAAAATATTTGGAAGAGCATTTGCAGAGAAAATTCTAAGGCAAGAATGTTTAAGTGCTCGGTGAAATGAAGAAGAAAGTGAACAGTTGATCGAAGTATCACATATATATAAAGAGAGTGAACGGTTTAGATTGAAATTAAAAGATTAAAGGTTGAGACTGTGTCCTCTCTTTTCATTTTTGCGCTTTGACTTCTTCATTTTCCCGCTTTTAAGGAACGTCCGGTACACGCGGTCTAAATCTAGGGTTAGATGGAGGCGCGTGCAAGTTGTCCTTCACCTCTGCAACTTGCATTCCTATATTAGGTAATCATTTTCCTCGATTACACTTTCCAATATAAGCACAAATCATTACAAAGTATGTAAAATATACAAAAATTGTCAGTTGATAGCATATAAAGTAAGATTAAGGTGGTAATAAAAACAGAAATCGATACGGATTTCTGAGTTCCCCCTTAATTAAGGAATATATGTGGAAAATAATTTACACATGGCATGACTGATTTGTTCCTTCACAGTGATCTGCTATCATGATACATAATTTGCTATGCAAGTGATATGGTACCTTGAAGTGATTTGTACTCATTATTTCCATTAAGCTGCTTTCTGTCAATCTGATACTAGTAAAATGATCTGCATCAGTGATCTGCTAGTGATCTACATCCAGTGATCTGCTAGTGATCTGGATCTTATTGATCTACTTCTAGCGATCTGCTTCTATCATGCAAGCTTAGCAATCCTAACTTTCCACATAACATCTTAAACTTTTTTCTCAAGTAATGCATTTGTTAAGATGTCAGCTCGATGTACTTTAGTATGTATCTTCTCGATCTGCACATTCTTCATCTCCACGTGATCTCTTATGAAGTGGTGTCTCACATCCACATGTTTGCATCTTGTATGTAAGAAATGATTCTTTGTAATCGCGATAGTACTCAAGTTGTCATAAAATATATGTATTTCTTTTACATAGATCTCATAATCATTGAGCTGCTGCTTGAGCCATAGTATCTAAGCACAACAGCTTTCAACGGCCATGTACTTAGCTTCAGTATTGATGTAACCACGGAGATTTGTTCTTTGAAAATCATGAGATTAGCTTGTTTCCAAGAAACTAACAGGTTCCCGAAGTAGACTTCATATCTAGCTTACATCCTGCATAATCAGAATCTGAATAGCTAGTTAACTCAAAATTATCATCACATGGATACCATAAACTTATGTGAGTTATTCCTTTGACGCATAGTATTTTCTTAGCTGCTTCCATGTGAGATTCTTTGGGGTTGGCCTGCTATCTTGCACAAACTCCAACTGCAAAAGTAATGTAAGATCGACTAGCAGTTAGATATAAAAGTGAACCAATGATACCCCTGTATTGAGTTATGTTTGCTGGTTTGCCCTCTGGATCTGGATCAATCTTCACATTGGTCTGCATTGGAATCTTGACAGGTTTACTATCCTTGACTCCAAACTTGGTGATCAAATCTTATATATACTTCGCCTGGTTTATGAATATTCCATCTGATAGTTGCTTAACCTGCAAACCTAGAAAGAATTTCATCTCGCCCATCATGGACTTTTGATACTTATTCTTCATCAGGTCAGCGAATTTATCACATAAATATCCAGATTAAGAACCAAAAATAATATCATCAACGTAAATTTGCACTAAAAGGATATGCTCCTTGACTTTGATAATGAATAGCGTCTTGTCTACTGAGCCTCGTTGAAAGTCTGACTCCAGTAGAAAGGTTGACATCATTTTGTACCAATCTCTTGGAGCTTGCTTTAACCCATAAACCGCCTTAGCCAATCTGTAGACTTTCTGTTCTAGATCTCCTTATTTGAATCCAGGTGATTGCTCTACATAAACTTCTTCTTCAATAATGCCATTTAGAAATGCACTCTTGACATCCATCTGGTATACTTTGAATCGTTTGTAAGCTGGATATGCCAAGAACAATCTGATAGCTTCCAATCTAGCAACTGGGGCGAATGTCTCATCGAAGTCTATACCCTTTTGTTGACTGAATCCTTTGGCAACTAATTTGGCTTTGTTCCTCACTACTTCGCCGTTCTCATCTCACTTGTTCTTGAACACCCATTTAACACTTATTACTCCTTGCTGTTTAGGTCGATCTACGAGATACCACACTTGATTTCTCTTGAACTCGTTGAGCTCCTCTTGCATAGCAACTATCCAATTTGCATCTTGTAGTGCTTCATATGCATCAGCTGGTTCAACGTGAGATAGGTAGCAACTTAGTAATGCGCTCTCTCCATGCATCCTTCTAGTCTTCACACGATCTGTGAGGTTCCCAACAAACTATTCTGGTGGATGATCTTAAATCCACTTTCTGCACCTACACATCTCTTCTTCTGATAATCTCATATTCAGGTTCTTATGCTGGTTCCTCAAACTCTAGGTGTGTAGGTGCCAAGCAACTTCAATAGCAGGTTTCAAGAAACTCTATTGAAGTTGCTTGGCATGGATTCTCCTGAATAAGAACCTCATTTGATTCATCAGGTTGACTCTGAGCAGGTTCACTGTCTTCAGGTTGGACTGGACTGTTCTGATCAGGTTCAAACGTGAGTTGTTCCCCCTTGTTGTGTGATGGTCTCAGTTGTAGGTTGAATATCAATCTCTTCATCTTCTGGTGGATTCCAGGTCAGAACATCTTCTAGTAACATACTTCCTGAGCTTCTAGTAGTCATCTGTTTGTGAACCTGTTCTTCACATGTTCACCTGTACTTAAGAATAGATTCATCAAAAATAATATGAGGTGTTACCTCCACAATATGAGTCTTCTTATTGTAAACTCTATAGGCTTTGCTAACATCAAAATATCCTACAAATATTCCAGGGTCAGCTTTGTTATCAAAGGTTTTCAATTGGGATTTTCCATTATTGTGAATGTAACACGTACAACCAAACACACAAAAATACTTAATCCTTGGTTTTCGGTTGTTCCAGATCTCATATGGAGTCTTTCCATGTCTGAGTGTGATAACTGATCTTTTCTGAGTGTAACACACTGTGTTGATTGCCTCTGCCCAAAAATTCTTTGGAAGATTAGTCGTGTATAGCATTGTGCGTGCTGCTTCCTTCAACGACCTGTTCTGTCTTTCTACAATTTCATTATGTTGCGGTGTTCTTGCGGCAAACATTTGATGAGTAATGTTCATCTGGTTGTAATATGCTTCAATCTTCTGATTAAGAAACTCAATGCACGATCTGTTCTGATAGACATGATGGTGGTCTCCTTTTGTAAAGTGATCTTGTTGAGGAAATCAGGTAGCTTCTCCAACGTTTCTTTTTTCTTGAACAAGAAGATAACCCAAGTGAATTTGGAATAATCATCAATAATAACTAAAGTATACTTTCTACCGTTAATACTTGGTGGCGTTATTAGGCCAAATAAGTCGAGATGTAGAAGTTCGAGTATTCTGTTTGATGAGTGAGCTGCTTTGCTGGGGAAAGATGACTTGGCCTGCTTTCCAGCTTGGCAATCCTCGCAAATATAATCTTTTTCATACACTTGGTCTGGTAATCCTTCGACTAGATTTTCTCTTACAATCTTGTTGATAGACTTGAAATTCAGATGGCTAGGTCGCTTGTTCCATAACCAACTTGTCTCTGAGATTGTTTTAGTAACTAAACAAGTCTCAATCTGGTTTCTCCATTGCACAATATATAACATGTCCTGCAATTTACCGGTAAGAAGAGTTTCATCTTCTTCTTTGTTCTTCACAAAACAGTTGTTAGTATCAAAGATAATTTGATTACCATTAGAACAAAAATAACTAACAGAAAATAAATTATGACTAAGACCTTCAACATAAGATACATTAGTAATAGTGGTCTTGTCAATCTTAACATTACCATATCATTTGGTATAACCTTTTGAGTTACAACCAAATGTTACCTATGGATCTAGTCTTTCGACATAGTCGGATAGCAGGTTCTTGTCACATGTCAAATGCTTTGAGCGTCCGCTATCAATTATCCAGACTGAACCTCTAGCTACTTGACTTCTTCTTGAAGTTCTTGAATTACAAGTTATGAGAGAATTCAAGCTATTCTGTATAAGAAATTGCTCGAAGATGACTAGACAGATCGATATGCAGATCAATAGCAGTTTAGTCCAAACAGATTACTCTCTTAGTGAAAACACTTAGCTAATAATAAGAGTGATCTTATTACTTTCTGAGTGTTAAGTGAGTGCGGAATAATGGTGGAATAGCGATTGCTCTTGTTTAGAAAACCTTAAGTATTATCCAGATTGTTTAAGAGATTGATTGAAATGTAGATTGAATGATAGAGCAAAGGGGTTAGAGTAATAAACAACAGAAAATAGATATGCAAGAATATAAAGCACACAGTTGTTTAACGTGGTTCGGGAAATTCCTACGTCCACGATCTGATCAAAACTAGACCAGATTATCCACTACTAGGATACTAATCTTCTTTATACTCGTGGATAACGAGTCACAAGTATCAATCACAACTAGAAAGATACTTATGCAGGAAATAAAGGTCGTGACCCTTTACAACAGATTACCTCTACGTTACCACTAGAAAACTACTAGCTAGCAGGGTGATCTCCTTTCTCTCGATAAGACAGACTTGAATCGAGGTGGTTGGTGTGATGTAGAATCACAGAGTGTTGAAGCTCTAAGTCTGGATAGCAGTTTGCTTGAAAGTATAATAACAGTATAGCTCGCGTGTGTTCTTACATTTTTCCAGATCTCTTTTACTTCAACTATATAGGCATTGAATTTTGAAATTCTAGCCGTTTGTTGATTGACGTGAGATAGATGGTATATTGCCAATCAGTGGTTTCCATCATATCTGTTCTTGCCATATAGGAAAGGTTGACTCAATCTTTGAGTTATGGAAAGCAGATTGCTAACGGTCTCTTTCCTTCTATGTGTTAACCGAAGATCTTCTTTCCAATCCCAGTTGGATGGACTTTGATCTTGACGTGGCAAGAGCATATGATGTGTAGGATGATGTCAGCTGGTGGATTGATGACTCAATCATTCTGGTTCCTCGCTGTAGGCATCGATCTGGTCACTGTCTGTTACAGCAGATCGATTCCTTTTGGCGTGAAATCTTGACCTTCATCCTATTCTAAGTTGAGATTGACTTCTATAGGAATATTTCCTTTACATTTCAAGTCATCTCCTAATCTGATCTATAACAAGATTCACTTTATCTCTAGTGATCTGTTTTTACACGTAGAACAGTTTAAGCTCTAAAATAGCTAAGTGTGTTTCGAAAGACCATCATCAAAACTAAAAACCTTAGGGTTCCCAACAAGCATTAATCGCAATCTTCTTCTTGATCATGTGCAAGGAATGCTTCATCATTCTCTGATGAGCTGTCTGAGAAATGACTTAAGCTGCTTGAATCTTCTTCAGCTAGCATAGCTTTGCGTTGAGCTTTAAGTTTTTTATCTCTTTTTGCTCTTAGTTCCTCTCTCTGACTTTTGGATAGATCAGGGCAACCTGTCTTGAAGTGACATGTTCTATCACAACCATAACAAGTATAATCAGTAGAATTAGCAGATTTATTAGAAATTTTTACCTCATATTTGCTTGCAAATTGATCTTGATATCTACTCTTTTGGTAGCTATATTTCTTGTTATCATTGTAGAACCTTTGATACTTCCTCGATTTGGTCTCCAGTTTCTCCAGTCTCTTTGCAACTATAGAAAATTCTCTAAGCAGTTTGTCACTTGTGATTTCTTCCTCTATGGCAGGTGCAACTAGTTCCTCAGCTGGAACTTTGGCTTTGAAAGCTACCTCCTTTTCTTTCTTGGAGCTGTTTTCTCCCTTCTTGCTGGATCAGTAATTTGTTCTATTGTACTCATGACCAACTAGATGATCAAACAAGGCTTCAGTAGTAAGAATGTTGAAGTCAGCTCTTAGTGGTTGCATAGCTGCGTAGATTTCCCAGCTAGGTGGCAGTGCTCTGATGACTTTGAGATTCTTCTCTCTTTGAGTATATTTATCCTTCTTGAAGGCAGATATCTCCAGTAAGATTTCAGTAAACCTGGTCTTCATCTGGTCAATGGATTCTCCATGTCGCATCTTAAATTCATCAAATTTGTTGCAGGCCATCGAAAGTTTGTTTTCGATCATTGTTTTTGATCCAAGACTGAGTTCTCCCAGTGCTTCCCACATCTCTTTAGTTGTATCCAAATCTTGAATTTTCGCCAAGTGAACTCCATTAACTGAGCTTGAAATGATTCCTTTTGCGAAATCATCTAAGTTAGCTTCACGTCTTTCTTCAGCAGTGTACTTTCTGGGATCTTTAAGTACATGATCTGTTACAACTCCAGTGTCACCTACACGAGTATTTTCTTCATATATAGCTAGTTGACCTTCTTCTATCACTTTCCACATCAAGCAGTGATGAGCTTTCAGACAAGTCTTGATTCTGAAACTCCATTTTTTGTATCTTTGGATAGAGAACTCCTCGCAAGCCCTAATCATAGAAGATTCCATAGTGACAGATAAAATGCTCGTGAATGAAAATAGGTTTTCCTAGATCTTTTCAAGTTGACCACGCAGGCGTTAACATTGTGAAATAGATACAGTGGTCGGTTGAACCACTCCTCTAATACCACTTGTTGGTCCCGAAAGAGCAAGGTTTGGTGTATGGGGGGGGGGGATACACCAAATACAAACTTTTCAGTGTACTTGACTAATTAGATAGAGAGATTAAGCTTTCTCGAAAAGGAGATCACTAGGTTGATAGACCAAGTTCACCAACCAGGTTGACTACCGATATGTCCAGACAGGTTCTCTCTTGTGAGTTACGCAGGTAAGAAAACAAGAGTGCTCTTGTATCTTAAGTTGTGTAGTGTGCGGAATATGGTGGAGTTAATATGTTGCTCTTATAAGAAAACCTTTGTAAACACTTAACCAAATATATTAAGAGTTGATTAAAACAATGCAAGTTTATGTGCAAGTGCAGAGTTAGTGAATATAACAACTAAAAGATAAAAGCGTAAAGTAAAGAACACAATTATTTTTACATGGTTTGGGAAACCACCTACGTCCACGGTCTAATCAAAACTAGATTGGATATCCACTACTAGGATAAACTCGCTTCTTTAAACTCTGAAAGTGTATCAACTACTCTAAGTCAAAATTTACGGAAGCTAAAGTAGAAGACACGAGTTAATTTTTGCGTAGGTTATCAATTAATAACCTACACGGAAGCTTTACGGCCAAAAAGAATAATCAAAACAAGTGTTGTGCTATTACAATGTTTAGCACCACAATAACATCAACACTAATACTAAAATACTAAATGTATGTTCTTACGAGCTAAGAGCATACAGAATCAAAACTACGAAATTAATCTGCAAAAAGTACATCCATCCAATGAATGAATATCACGAGTACTTATAGATAGACTATACTGGCTTGGATCCATAAATGTAGCAACTATACTGCCCATGTCTCCACAATTCTCGCAGTTTGTTGTGCTCCGCAAATCCGCCTGGAATTGTGGAACTACTTCAGTCAATTGTTGACTTCGAGATTTGTGGAACAGAACTCAACCGCCTTAGCGAGACTCGGTCTTCTCCCTATTCTTCATAACCTCCAAGTCTTCGCGTGTCTTTCAAGAGACGCTAAGTCAGCTTTCCACGTGGCTGTGGGCCTGGACGCTGAGTCATCGCCAAATCAGCTTTCCACGTGGCTGTGGATTTGGATGCTGAGATCAACAACAACATTCCTGTGAAGAAATACAAAAACACACATGTTAGGTCAACATTCCAAATAACATCAGACTTAAAAATACCTAACAAACTCGTTGAGGACGAGCCACAAGTTCCAGTGAAAACTAGAAAGAAACTTGTGCACGAATAGGGTCGTGTCCCTTACAACTTGCAGATAAATCTGTTACAATACCTTCACATTAATCCACATAGAAAACTACTAAGCTAGCGATGATATCAACTTTCCTTCTTCTCGATAAGACATACTTGAATCGAGGTTGGTGTGATTGCGTTTACGAACGACTTTGAACAAATCTGGAATGAAAAATCTCCTCGTTGAGTGCTTCGATGGTTGAGTAGATTTCTGGGCAGAGATTCAACTTTAAATGATCGCGTGTATATTCGTGTATATCTCTCCAGATGTTGTTCTCAACATTTATAGGCTCAGAATTGAAATTCTGACCGTTGGGTTGATTGGCGTGAATTAAATGTTGATAGTCACAAATCTTGAATCCCTAATTGATTCTCTTGCCTTGTAAAGAAAGATATCCTAGATCTCCTTGATTATGGAAACAGATAGTTGATTGATATCTTTCCTTCTTTAAACTTTGATTGATTCTCCTTCCTTCTTTGAGAAATCTGATGACGTGGCATAAGGATGGGATTCTCTCTAAGTTCATTGGGTGACGCATTGTATACCCAGATGACTTAAAGAATATCATATGACTATGTAGAACTTCAGATGACGCATTGTATATCCGAAGACTACATAATATCTAATTAAGTGATATGTAAGGGACAGGTTCACTCTCCACGCTGGTCTGGTCAGGTCAGGTCAGGTTCACTCCAGCGAGGTGGTCTGGTCCAGATTTCCTCCTTAAAACAAAATATTGTGAGGGTTCCCAACATGTAATGAAATAATAGTTTTTTGTGACGAAAAAATTTGTAGCAAATAATTATTTTTTTCGTAGTGAATACAGAATGACTATTATTTTACTATAATATTTTAGGTGGTTAAAATTTGAATTTGTTATATTAAAATGACTATTTTAACATATTTTGCGTTACTCAAAATTATATCATTGCAAAATATAAGTGTTACATAAAGACTTATCTCGTGAAAAATTTATTTATACTTAATCACTTTACGTTGTAATTTAAGAAATTAACTCTTTTTTTGTTTAATAAAAATTAATTATTTGATTAAATAAAATAGTGAATATTTATTTGATTAATTTACAGAATTAATGTTACATGTATTAGAAATTAAATCGTTGGTGGGTCAAAATTACATGTATCAAAGAACTTTTATAGTTTTAGTATTTCTTCTAGTTCTAAACCCGCATACTAATATTTGTATTAGTTTTTATTAGAACTGGTAGAACCAATAATATTATGAGCTATAGATTTTATGTTCAACAATAATTCAAGTGTATCTTAAACAATATGTGATAGAAGATTTAAATAAATTTTAGAATTAAAAATGAATAATATAATTATTTAAGATATTGAGATTTTACAGTAAAAGTAAAACGCACAAAATGTAAACATATGGTTTATAATTATATTTTATCAAAGACTACTATCTATTTTCTTATATCCGCAGTTTCATAACTCATTTCCTAATGCTATTTTTAGAACATTAAAATAGCTTTGATATTGCATGAAATGCACGATTCATGGTATGACTAAATTTAATGCAACTAGTTATTATCTTAATTTAATAAATTTAATAAACAATTAACAAAAACAAATCTTGAATCGATGATTTCTCGATTCTTTCCAAATCATTAAATTATATGTATGGCAATGTTGACGGAATAATTAATTAAATAAAATTACAATTATGAATTTATAATTGATTACTATATAAAAATATAATTAAATTTTATTAATTAAATTACTATATATAAAAATATAATAAAACTTTAATATATTATATAAATTCAGCTATATATATGACGAATGTTCATATCTTTTTATGTACTTTTATAGTATATTTCAACTCAATTTCAATAGTTTAATATATTTTAAATTTATGTAAAATGCATGTGACACATAGTACTGATTTGGAAGCACAAAAATAAGGGTTATCATATGTAAATTCAAAAAAAATTTAGAATTTTGGTTTTTTTTTTCATAATTTTTTATTTTGGCAAATTAATTCATGAACTTGACATTTCTTTTGATTTTTTCATGATGTTATACATTTTTGACAAAATTAATGTGGTATTTTAATTAATTATATAAAATAAAAAAAATACATGTGTGTTATAATTCAAAAAACACTATCATTTCATAAAATGTGTAACGATATTGTTTTATTAAAAATGTATGGTCATTTCTCGCAATCTTTAATCTATTTGCCTCGATTTATCTCTCTCCTCTTTATTCTGTATATCTATTGTTGGGAACCCCATAAATTTATCTGTTTTGATGATGTTCCTCGAAACCACACTTTGATGTTGTGTTCTTTTGAAACCAGGTAGTCATTGTCATCTATTAAGGAATATCTTAAGTGTAATAGAAACAGATCGTTTTTAGTACGTAAATAACGATCTGTATTATTCTAGCAAAAGGTATCCTGGACACAATGATTACTTTGATAAACAAGCTTCTTGCTTTGTAAGTCAGCTAGCTCCCTATATGGTGAGCAGATCGTTTTTATACATAAATAACGATCTGCCTCCTACATAAGCAGCTCCCTGACATTGTTACTTGTTTCATGGTTTCATCTTTTAGTTCTTCTATCACAGATCACAAATGTAAAAGTGGCTTGAAGTTCCAAGCTAACTTATAACGATCTGGTTCTCTAGACTAGAATTAGATATTTCATAAGATTAAAAATATGCTTGTAATATTCTTCAAGTAGTTGAAGCAGCTCGTCCTAAAAGGAGATACAGCCCGCTGCTCGAAACCTGCAGCAGATCGTTCAAGTTACTTTAGGGGATGAGCAGTTCGTTCCAAGCTATTACATCAGCCCGCTGATATCACAAACAGCAGATTGTTTGGTTCAAAAACAATCTGCTCATCACAACTCAAAAATAAAAAAAATCAAAGAAGATGAAGTTACAACACGGATGACAGCGAGCTGGTTTAACGTCAAATTCAAGTTGTTCCTCACAGTAACTACGGTGGACTGCCGACATACCTAAATTTGTCACAAGTCAACCACTCCTTATATTGTCACATCAACAGCATGCTTTAAGGAATGAAGTACAAGAATATCAAAATTCCAGTACTGTGAATCATTCCCAGTATGGCAATACATTGGGAAATCTCATGGAAGGTGGTAACCACTCTCATTTTGACAGCGCGTGCTTCAACAACACTGCCATGCATTTAATGCAGTCATTAATGCGATGAAGAAGGACATCTTCTTCTCCAACGGATAGTTTTCTTCAAAGAGGCTATATATACCACCTTCACCTCCAGGAACGTGTACGAGAATTCACGATTCAAAGCTCAATCTCTGCTCAAATATCTTCAAATATTCAAAGCTCTAAAAGCACTCCTTCAAGCTCTAGAATTCTCTGAGTGCTTTATTATTCTTTTGAAGATAGTTTCTGAAAATTTGTTGTTTACAAAACCCAAGTTAGGATCTAGTTTTGATCCAAAATTTGTAAGATTTAGATTATAGTTCTTCAATCTAAGAAGTGTAATCTCAAGTTGTTATCTAGTTTTGATAAAGCTTGAGGCTCGTACTCAACGAGTAAAAAGAAAGGAGACATAGTAGATTTTGATCTAGTTTTGATCGAGCCGTGGACGTAGGGAAAGTTTATCCCGAACCACGTTAAATACCTTGTGTTCTTCTTTCTGTTTTACTTCATTATCATATTCTTCATACTCTTGCATTAACTTGGTTGTGTTAAAAGATTGACTAAAGGAAACGTTTTTAATTACAAAGAGCATTAACCACTGAATTCCGCACACAACATTAATCAAGGTTAACTTTCTTAAAGTTAATCTTTTTAAGTGTTTGAAAGTGTATCACCTACTCTAAATAGTTGTTGCGGAAGCTAAAAAGACCACACGAGATAATTTTGCGTAGGTTGTGTTAACAAACAACCTACACGGCAGCCTTTACGGCCAGAAAGAATTATCAAAACTAAGTGTTGTGTTGTTTACAATGTTACGGACAACAACAACAACACTTCTCACTAAAATACTAAAAGTATAATCTTCTAAGACAAAGATCACACGTACTAAACTACGATATAAATCTGCAAAAAGTGTATCTCTAACTAAAACCGAACTCAATATAAATAGAGATAACTTCATGGGCTTGGATTCCATAGGGTAGAAACTGCCAGCCCATGTCTTCCTTAAATTTCTCAACCGCTGTCGTGCTCCGCAAGATTCGCTGGGCAGTTGGTGTGGACTCTGACATTCACGGTAACAGACTTCCATTCAGCGTCAAACTCTCAACCGCCTTCCATTATTTAGCTTTCTCCTCAAGACTCGGTCTTGACAGTTTCTTCGTGCATTTCAGTTGCACATCTCACCAAGTCAACGTCCACGTGGCAATTCAGTTGCATACTCAACATTAGCTTGTTGTGTGGAGCATAACAGCAAAGCCAATCATCACACTATCCTGTGAAGAACACAAAAACACACATGTTAGGTTCAACAAACAAAATAACAACAGAATAAGATACCTAACAAACTCCCCCTGTTTTTGTGCTTTCTTCACAACATCTTGGTCTTCCTACGACCCTCCCCCTATCTTAATGCCCTGCAAAACAATTTTACAAGCAAGCAGAATATTCCAAAAAGACAACACAGTTCAGATACGCAGCAGCCAGACATCAATAAGCAGTAAACAAACCATGTCATTCAAAACATAGGTGCTGCAAAAAACAAACATCCATCCACAAAAAATAAATTTGTTTGTCAGTTATCCACCATAAAAGAAAATAAAATTGTTTGGATTAATGTTTCATGACGGGTCATCACCCCACACAGCCATCCGGCCACATTAACTTGCAACTTCTTTTGATCAGCCTCATTTCCTCCCCCTTGTTGGGAAGAAAGGCACGCCTCAAGAGCAGGAAGGAGGGCAGCTAGGGGAGTCAGGACATCCAGCAGGGAGGTCAGGGTATCCAGCAACTGTTGCACGGTGTGCTGGGGCATGAGGACACCAGAGGAGGCAGCAGCAGCAGGATTACTCCATGGTAGATCAGCCACTTTACTCTTACTGAACAAGGATGGGTGGATGGAATAGGTCGGAACAGGATCCGCTCCTTGACTTCTGGTAAGCGAGGTGAATCCCTGATGAGCCAATACCCTGCAAATAAGAGAGGGAAATGGCAGAGACGATAGTTGAGCTTTGGAAGAGAGAGCAGCAAACTGGTCGAAGATAATGCGCCCTAGGTTGAAGGGTTTGTGAAGTCCCACAAGGTAGAGCAAGATCCCGTGCTGCTGAGTAACGACGGTAGTGTTGGAAGAAACAATCCAGTTGAAAGTTAAAACCCGGTGCAGAACCGAATACAGATGGGTAAGCCAAGAAGATTTCATTGGCTGGGCCCACTTGGAACGTTTCCCTCCAGTAATTTCCTGAGCAACTGCCGCCAAATCAGAGACTACTGCGTCCTCCACATTTGGCAGCCCGAGGGCGGAGTTGATGCTAGCAGCCGAGAAGTCGAAGATGCAGTTGTACAAATAAATCTTCCCAAAGTTGACAGAGGAGCGATCACCAAACGAACTATGTAGATTGCAGTAAAAATGTCGAACCGTAGATTTAACAAAATCAGGAAGTTCAAAGATTGTACCCAACAGACCCCGCGCGCGGAAGAAGGACAGTAGGTTGTATTCATCGAAACTGGACTCATCAGCCGTGCGTTCACATGCACAGGGTAGATTCTTGACATGCTTCCACTTGGAAGCAGCGGATGTATCATAGAACTGAAGATTGAGAGCCTTCTCAACAGCGAGCGGACGGTCCTCGTCATCAGAAACATCGGGGACCTTCTCCTTGCCCTTCGCTGTGATTGGTGCGGAGGAGGTTGGTTCAATCTTGATATCCGGAGAGCTCAGACGAGGGCGTTTGGAAGCCGAAGAGACTTCCTCGTCACTATCATCAGTAACCACCACTGTATGTGCAGGTTTCTTGGATTTTCTAGAAAGAGTGGAGTGAGTGGAACCTCGTGTAGCGGGTCGGCGAGCTGGAGGAGTCGTCGTCAGGGATGGCGATTTTGACGGAGTAAAAGCAGGAACAGGATCCTTGTCAAGAGCTACAGTGGTAATAGGGAGAGGAGATGGATCAACCACAGCGACGATTGGAGTTTCGAACGCTGTAGAAATGGGTTCTGGAACAGTATCAGCAACCGGAGTAGTTATGGGAGTAGAGGGTTCCACCGCAAGAGGTGGAGTGCTATCGGACGGGAGTGGCGGTGTGACTACCGGAGTTGCGATGGACTGTTGAAGTGACTGAAGGAGCGACGGGTTGGCGGCGAGGAGAGCTTGAAGAAGGGCGGTGACATCAGGAGTGGATGGAGACGCCATTGTTGAGAGACCGGGAAGATGATCAGAAAAGCAATTCGTGGATTAGGGTTTCTGGATTGAATGAAATGTGGTGTTATGCAAGATCAAAAAGAGAGAAGTGGTGTATCAATCTTGGAAGGCGTGCGGATATGATAAAGAGAGAGTAGGGTTTAATGGGGTTTGTGATAGGAGGACAGTTGCTGTGACAGTCAAATGATGAAGTGCACAGTACTGACGACGCTTCATCTCTGAAAAAATGTGGCGCCCTTTTGAATTTCAACCTGACAGAAAACCCTAGAACACGCGACATGACATGCATAACCCACTACAACAGAGAGATACGGATGTTGAAGTAAACAAACTTGACTATAGAAAAATAGTAGACCACGGTCGCTGACAATCACGAGAAACACATTTTTGTTAAAAACATATCACCCAGTCTAGCTTGCTCTGTTGTGTCAACGATTGTTGCAACATCCACCTGGTTAGATAGATAGAAAATATGTGCAGAACTACAAGAATCCAAAGGTTAGTGAGCGTAGAGTGCATCGTCGTAGCGAACGCCGTGCCCCTAGCCTTTCACCCTCGAAAGCAATCGCAGTTGCAATCCTTTTGTAAGGTAGCATCGTCGGAGCGAGCGCCGTGCCCCCCAAACTACTTGGATTGTTTACCACACAGATAGATACGAAAACATATAAGAAAAACCAGGTTTCAGAATATAGAATATGTTGACTAAGATGTTATTCCAGCAAGCTAGACAAAACATGCTACACCCTTGATATAGATAATAGAATATGGGTATTAGGGTGTAGCACACACACATATTAATGAAAACATAGACCAAGAGATTTTCGTAAGAAGACAAATCTCTCATGATCTAAGGGTTTTGTAAAGATGTCAGCAATTTGGTTTTCAGTTTTCACATATTCAAGCTTGATTACCTCTTGTTCCACCAACTCTCTAATGAAATGGTGTCTTATGTCGATGTGCTTGGTTCTGGAGTGCTGAACAGGATTCTTGGAAATGTTTATGGCACTCATGTTGTCACAGTACACGACTAGGTCATTGTTGTCAAACCCATAGTCACTCAACATCTGTTTAAGCCACAGCAATTGTGTACAACAGCTGCCTGTAGCAACATACTCAGACTCAGCAGTAGATAAGGAAACACAGTTTTGCTTGCGGCTGTGCCATGACACAATGTTGTTTCCTAAGTAAAAGCATCCTCCACTTGTACTCTTTCGATCATCAACGTCACCGGCCCAATCGGAATCACTGAAACCTACCAAGCTCATATTCATGTGTTTAGAAAATAGTAGGCCTAGGTCAATTGTTCCAGCAACATACCTGATTATTCGCTTGACAGCCTTGAGATGTGAAGCTTTAGGTTTAGCTTGATACCTGACACACACACATACGCTAAACATCAGATCTGGACGAGTGGCTGTTAGATATAACAGACTTCCTATCATAGATCTGTAGAGTGTTGGGTCAACATCTTCTCCAACATCATCTTTTGTTAACTTCTCTGTGGAACCCATAGGAGTCTTCATGTGCTTTGTACCTTCTAGATTGAATCTCTTTATCATTTCCTTTGCATATTTGCTTTGAGAGATAAAAATGTCATCTTGTCCTTGTTTAACCTGCAAACCAAGAAAATATGTGAGCTCGCCCACCATGCTCATTTCAAACTTGGTAGACATTGCATTTGAAAAATCAGTTAACATTTTACGTGATGTAGAACCAACAATCATATCATCAACATAAATTTGAGTAATAAGAATGTGTTGTTCTTCCCTTTTTATAAACAATGTCCTGTCAGCAGCACCTCTTACAAACCCATATGAGAGAAGAAAATTTGTGAGATGTTGATACCAAGCTCGTGGTGCTTGTTTGAGACCATATAGAGCTTTCTTCAATCGAAAAACATGATCCAGTTTGTAAGGGTCCTCAAAGCCTTTTGGTTGCTCTACATACGCCTCTTCCTTGAGCTCGCCATTAAGGAATGCTGCCTTTACATCCATCTGGTATAGATTTATGTTGAGGTGGCAAGCGACAGCTAACAGCAGCCGAATGGATTCAAGTCGGGCTACTGGCGCAAATGTATCATCAAAGTCGACTCCTTCGACTTGTGTGTACCCTTGAGCAACTAATCTTGCTTTGTTGCGCACAACAGTTCCTGTCTCATCAGATTTGTTCTTGAAAATCCACTTAGTGCCAATAACATTCTTGTTCGTTGGCCTAGGAACGAGGTACCAAACATCACTACGCACAAACTGGTTGAGTTCTTCATGCATAGCATTTATCCAGAACTCATCAGTTAGTGCTTCGTTGACATTCTTGGGCTCAAATTTGGAAGCGAAGCATGTTATGCCTTCAACTGTAGAGCACATGGAGTAGAGACACGCCATGTCGCTATAGTTTATGTGATGTTTTTGCCGGGTCTGAACACCATCCTCAATGTTTCCAATGACTTGAGTAAGTGGATGATTTTCTCTCACTCGTCCTGATGGTTCTCTACGGGGAGTGACCTGTTGGGGATCACCTAGGTCACCTTCGGGTTCCTGTTCTGTGGTGTTGACCTCGACAGTAGTGTTAACTTTTGTGTTAGGTGGAGCAGTTTGCGTCTCAACAGGAGATGTAACAACTCCCCCTTCATATATGTCGTCTTCTTTGTTGCAATCACCTGCGTCATCAAAGACTACATTAACAGATTCTTGTATCGTGTTGATACGAAGATTAAATACCCTGTAAGCTACACTGTTTGTTGAGTACCCGACAAATACGCCCTTATCACTTTTATCATCAAATTTAGTTAGATACTCTCGATCATTTAAGATAAAACAAACACACCCAAGAACACGAAGATGTTTTAGGTTAGGTTTTCTCCCTTTTAGTAGCTCATATGGTGTTTTAAATGACCCTGGTCGAATGTTGACTCGATTGTTGATGTAGCAAGCGGTGTTTACAGCCTCAGCCCAAAAGCGCTTTGCCATTTGGCTTGAGTTCAACATCACCCTAGCCATCTCAATCAAGGTCCTATTCTTGCGTTCGACCACACCATTCTGTTGTGGGGTCTTTGGAGCAGCAAACTCTTGATAGACACCTTTATCGTCACAGAAACTTGTGAAACGTGAATTCTCAAATTCACGACCATGATCTGACCTTATGCGAGATATCCTAGCATCAAACACATTAGTAACACGAGAAAACATATTTTTAAACAGCTCAAATGTTTCAGACTTTTCTCGTAAAAAATAGGTCCATGTGAACCTAGAAAAGTCGTCAACCACAACAAACACATACCTTTTACCACCAATACTTTCCACTTCCATGGGTCCTACCAGATCCATATGTAGAAGTTCAAAGCATCGGTTGGTTCCAAAATGTTGCTCACGATGTTGTACGACCGGATGTGAGGCATGTAATTGTTTACCTCGTTGACAGTCACCATATACGATTTGGTCAGCATTTCCAAACTTCGGTAGACCTCGTACAGCATCCATCTTGATTAACCTACCAAGATTTCGAAAATTAGTGTGACCTAATCTTTTATGCCATAGTATGACATCATCAACTTGAGCCTTGTTGCACTTCACATGGTCAGTCATGTAACAATTGTCTGTTGACCTTTGACCTGTCATGATGCACACATTCTTATTGTTGTAAACTTCACAAGCATCTTTAGTAAACTTCACAAGCATGTTTCCATCACACAATTGACTTATGCTTATTAAGTTTGCCATAAGTCCCTGCACATGATAAACATTTGTTAAGGCAGGCAAACCAGTAACATTTAGTGTACCTTTCCCAACAATTTTACCTTTTGAGCCTCCTCCGAAGGAAACATTTCCCCCATCATATGTCTCATAGTTAGAAAGGAAAGTTTTGTTACCTGTCATGTGGCGGGAACAACCGCTGTCAAAGTACCAAGAACCTGAAACGTTAGTTTTTAAGGCAGTGTACACAACATTACAGGTTAGGTCAGACTTCTTTACCCATACTGTTTTGGGTTTTTGTGAAGGTTCACACTCAGATCTCTCATCTCTTTGTTTCTGATAACAAAAAGGTCTTATATGCCCTGGCTTCATACAGTAATGACATATATATTTTCTCCTATATCTTTTATCCTTTTTCTTACCTTTCTTACCTTTTCCAGCTGGGGAGATCTTTTGTTTTGTCTGTGTTGGGGTCTCTGTGGGCGCAGCAACAGCTTTGCCTTTTGATGTTTCCCCTTCTAATGTGGATTTTTTGCACAACACAGTTGGTGCAGCATATCCAAGACCTTGTGTACCTAGATTTGCGCCTTTCATGATCTCTTGAAGAGAGTACGTTCCAGTACTCCATTTTCGGATGATCAGTTCTGCCTCTTCAAGCTTTGACTTCACTTTGGTCAGCTCCACATCACGTTGTGTGATCAACGCCTCTTGTTTTGACTGCACTTCCTTGAGACGTGTTACCTCAGCTGTTGCGGTCTGCAGATCTCTTGCTTGATGTTTCCATTTGCACAACAGTTCATCATATAACTGTTTTAATCCTTGGATTACAGTGATTGCATGGTCATCACATTCTTCACCACATATAGAGTCTATGTCATCCCTAACACTACCTGCGTCATCAACAGAAGCGTTTAAACAAAACAAAGTAGAGTAGTAGTTAGAGTCATACCTCTCGGAGTGAACTGGATCATCAACGTATGGTTCTTGGGATGTGACAGTTGCGTGAAATGCAATGTTCTCGAACATGGCTTCATCCATATCTTCAAAGAATTCATGCTCATCATCATTCCACGACACCCAATAAGACTTACCCCATTTTCGAAGAGTGTTGGCACACTGATTTGCAAAGTGTCCATATCCTTTACACTCATGACACTGGATACCATCCAGTTTTGAAGAGTTGTACCTAACTACTTCATTAGGAGCTTTCTTCGTGGGGGGTTGCCTCGCCTTGTCTTTGTCTTGTGGAGGTTGATAGTATTCAAACCGTGGTCCACCTTTTTCTTTGGATTGATCTTTGGCGCGCTTGTAGCCTATCACCATACGGTTAAACTTCCTTGTGATCATGGCAATATCTTCTTCGTTGAAGGTTTCCTCTTCTTCATGTTCACTGGAATCCATTTGAGGTTTACTGCCTGAGGAGCTTGCTCCAGCCTTCAGCGCCATTGCCTTCTTCTTGGGAAAAGTCCCTCTTGCCTCATGGTTCATCTCGTATGTTTTGAACGAGTTCATGAGATCAGTAAACTCTAGAGCGTTCACCCCTAGGACTGTTTCAATGGCTGTTACCTTCATATCAAATCTTGGTGGCAATGTACGAAGTGCTTTGGAAACAAGCACTTTGTTGCTCAATGGTTCTCCAAGGTCCTGACACTCGTTAGCAATGTCGAGTATCCTTTTCATGTAGCTAGAGATGTCCTCATCTTCCTCCATCTTCATATCCTCGAATTGAGATGCGAGGATACGCAAACGAGACTACTTGACACTTTTGTCACCTTCACAATGCCTTTGCAGAATGTCCCAAGCATCTTTCGCACACACACAATTCTTGATAAGTTTGAACATGTTTGTGTCGACAGCTGAGATTATGGCATTCAGTGCTCGATCATCTAAAGTGGCAGCTTCAATTTGATCACGTGACCAGGCGGTCTGTGGTATAGGAACACAATCGCCGTCAGCATCAGTTTGTTTTGGTGGTGACCACCCATTCTCCACAGAAATCCATGCTCGTCTATCAAGTGATTTGATATAAGAGCGAGTACGTGACTTCCAATAAGAATAATTCGAACCATCCAGGATTGGAGGTCGAAATGCTCCAGTGCTATTTGGATCCATAATGTTTAGAGTTGTTGTGACACCGTCAGGACCACACTCAGTGTGTCGAGTGATGGCTCTGATACCACTTGAAAGTGTATCACCTACTCTAAATAGTTGTTGCGGAAGCTAAAAAGACCACACGAGATAATTTTGCGTAGGTTGTGTTAACAAACAACCTACACGGCAGCCTTTACGGCCAGAAAGAATTATCAAAACTAAGTGTTGTGTTGTTTACAATGTTACGGACAACAACAACAACACTTCTCACTAAAATACTAAAAGTATAATCTTCTAAGACAAAGATCACACGTACTAAACTACGATATAAATCTGCAAAAAGTGTATCTCTAACTAAAACCGAACTCAATATATATAGAGATAACTTCATGGGCTTGGATTCCATAGGGTAGAAACTGCCAGCCCATGTCTTCCTTAAATTTCTCAACCGCTGTCGTGCTCCGCAAGATTCGCTGGGCAGTTGGTGTGGACTCCGACATTCACGGTAACAGACTTCCATTCAGCGTCAAACTCTCAACCGCCTTCCATTATTTAGCTTTCTCCTCAAGACTCGGTCTTGACAGTTTCTTCGTGCATTTCAGTTGCACATCTCACCAAGTCAACGTCCACGTGGCAATTCAGTTGCATACTCAACATTAGCTTGTTGTGTGGAGCATAACAGCAAAGCCAATCATCACACTATCCTGTGAAGAACACAAAAACACACATGTTAGGTTCAACAAACAAAATAACAACAGAATAAGATACCTAACAGTGTTTCTTTTCACCTAAGGTTTATTTGAGCTAAGTTGTTTCTTATTCACAAAAAGAAACCCTAAGCTAACCTAAGCTATCTTTATTTTTAAAGTGTGCTTAAACCTTATACTTAAACTTTGAACAAAAAAACCAAAAAGTTGGAATTGGTGTATTCCCCCCCCCCCCCCCCCCCCCATACACCAATCTAGCTCTTTCGGGACCAACATCTATCTGGTATTCAATCTATCTATTTTGTACTATAATTGGAGATATTATGTATTTCATGTCTTTTCTAATTTATTAAACTTGTTCTTCAATATTGTCACGTTAGAATTTAAATTGTGACATTAACTTTAATTTGGAACTAATTTAATTTTATGATAAAAATCAAAAAGAATATCAAATTTATGAATTAATTTGCTAAAATAAAATATTATGAGAAAAATCTAAAATTACAAAAAAATTCTAAATTTAGAGCCAATTATTATACAAACATATAGAGCATACGAGAAGGTCTCCATTTAATAGCCACAACATAACTAAATATATTATCTCAAAAGTGAAAACTAAGATTAAACTTATTTACAATTATTAAACTCATCAAATAATAACCAAAAGTTCAATTATTCCTAATGAATCAAAAATCTAACTTACCAAGAATCTTAAAAAGTCCTGATTCAAACAAATAATCAACTCTACAGTTCAAGCAGTGGGGCAAAATGAGATAAAATAATTGGAAGCGGCGCAAGTACATATGCTCGACGAATCATCGTATGCATAGCTATACGCGGTCGGGCACGCAGCCTTGAAGATCCGCGAGTACTGCGAGGGCGAGCACGTATCAGGCGTCGCATAATCGCCGGTGCAGCAGAACTCCGGCGTGTTGAACGCAGTGCAAGCGCTCTTGCAGGCCACCACCACGCCGCCGCTGTCCACCACCTGCAACTCCCTCGGGCAGCTCCCCTTCAAGTCTGCCACGCACCCAGCATACTGGCAGTCGCCAGTGCCGCCCGACGGCCGCACCCCGAGCCCCACGTTGAAGCCGTCCACAAGGCTAACATCGTAGAAGTCTTTACCTCCCGCTTCGGCGGCGATGGTGAACTCCACCAGGCTGACAGGCGGCGCTCCGTCGCCAGTGCACCTCACTGTGCCTCCGCAGTCTCCAGTGGCGCATTGGCCATTGCCTGCGCCGTCGAAGTTGCAGCCGGTTCTCGCCCAGAAGCGGCCAGACCAGCCCGGCGGCGCCGATAGCTCGACGGTGGCTCCCGGCGGCAATTCGAAGCCGCCGTCACCGAGAACGGCACCGCCGTTTCCAGAAAGTGTTCCCGGCCAGATCGTGTAGCTACAGCTGTTTTGTAGCGTGAAAACTGTCGCTGAAGCAATTGATAATTTTCCTGAAAATAAAATTGTTAAAACAAGTTCAAAACTTGTGTCCGATTCGTTCATATATAATGTTTCTTAGTTCTTAAAAAGCATTAAATTAGAAATGAGAAAACCGAAGCGTCTCATCAAAATGTATAGATTAAATTGAAGCATATAAGTTGTGAATATATCAAATGAAACTAAACGAGAAAAAGTTGAAGAAATCAATCTTGAAAATAACTGAAGAGATAATTTACCTATTATGATTGAGAGAGCAAAGAGCAGACGACAGACTCTGTGTGTAAGCGCCATGGTTGTAAGGGAAAAACTTAGGGATAGGGAATATGGTTGGTGATATAAAATGAATAGCATTGCACCTATTTATAATAGAAAAGGAAAGTGAGGATATTCATAAGTTGTCCTTGTGAAATTATATCTTTTCCTTTTTTATACTTTTAAATTTGGTTTGAATTTCTTTAACTGAATCACAATTAACGCGCGCCAAATTAAGGTAGGTTTAAGACGTTTGAACAGGTAAGTTTGTTTGTTCCAACTTTTTTTGTTTACTTTTTCTTTTTCGTAATTTTGTTTCTTCCCAATTGATGGTTCGTATATAATTTTATAAAGTGAATATCTCACGTATGTAAAAGAGGCAAAATATAAAATAGCCAAAAAAGATTATAAAAGATAAATAATAACCACCAACATAATAATAGTTAAATTCTAGTCATTTATAAATTTTTTGTACTAAAATACCCTTGTAATTATATTTTACATTTTTGAGTATGAATAGTATGAATTGTATCGAATCGTACCATTCATACGTGATACTTAATTTTATTAAACTGTATATACGTATGAATCGTATGAATTGTATCGAATCGTACCACTCATACGTGATACTTAATTTTATTAATCTGTATGTACGTATGAATCGTATGAATGAATATTATTCATACCTTTCATATCATTCGTACCATTCGTACCACTCATACAATTAAGTAGAAGAGTATTTATGATAATTCACATTCAAAATGGCTAGAATTTAAATAGTATTATGTTTGTGGCTATTATTTGTCTTTTACAATTTTCTTTGACTAGTTTGTATAATTAACTCTATATAAAAGCAGACTTCACACTCAAGAATTATAAGCTTCATTAATTAAATGACGAAATTTAACTTCGGTAAAATAGAGCAGGTTATATTGTATTAATGACATAGTACAAAAGTTTGATCAAAGAAAAACTTATCTTTGTATGTTAACTAAAATCAATTATAATTCGTTGGATAAAATATAATGAATGATTAAAATTATTTGATTTTTTTTAATCCTGTAAATCATGTTTTGCTTGATGTCAGTGTCACATAATTTTATTTTATTATTTTCTAATAGTTATATTAAATTATATCTTAATTAATAGATAATAGATTATAGTTGAAAAATAATAATTAAAATAAATTTAAAGATAATCCCGTTGAAAAGATATTAATAAAATAATAACACTTGAGATAATCATGGAAAGATATTATCTTTGAGTGATAAATGAGTAAAAATAGTTTTATTAAATTTATTAATGTTATAACCATAGTAATATAATTATATTTATAACATTTAAAATATAAAATAATATGTATATATATATATACATATATAATAGTTAAATAAATTGTAATTGTACATCAAAATAAATGAAGGATTAAGATTGGATTCTAGTTAATACAGCAAGAAGAATGTCAACATTCAAACCCTCCTTTATTGTACAATATAGATAATTTTATCATTTACTTGAATTTTATACGCACAAAATGGTAAATTTGAATTTTCATGAACAAAATTTGTACATATATAGGACCATTTCATTGTTTGTTGTGGGCATAATTTAATGTCCTCAAGGGTGATATATCAAGGGGGTGTATTCAACACTGCTCTCAAAGCTTCATATTTGGTCTGGTGAGCATCCTTCCGTTAAATTAAGGCTAAGGAGTTAGGAATGTTGCCGATGAGAAGAAAAAAGAAGGCGTTAAGAGACCCTCCTGGCCCAACCCTAGACACTCTAAGATTCTTTTTCGGCCTGCTGAGCAAGATGCATTGCGATTTCCTCTTCTGTGTACACACCTGAGCATGACCTGGGACGGGAAGAAAATCAATTATCCGGTGAGCTTTCTCTCGTAAAGCCAAAGACGCCCCAAGACAAGGTCAAATGGAAAGATATTCTCTTATGATATTTCGAGTTATTATTAGATTCAAGGCATAAGACTTTTTCCAAGTTTTTACAAGACGGGTTACCTAGGAAAGGAAAGTCAAAAAGTAGATTCCTCTCGCTTTTTCCAATTGGGTTGCCTTCTCAGGTCTCGCCCGTGTTGCCTGTAGGTCGTGATGCGCCTTGAGATGGCCTGGCCCTAAGCGGCTAAGAAGATTGGCCGCAATCTGAGTCAATTGTCAATTCTTGGTCATTTTGATTGACATCAATTCGCATTAATATTATGAATATTTAGTCGGATTATGTTAGAATTTTTGGGACTTTCATAGATTACAGGGTTATGGATGACAATTTATCGGGCTGGACTAGGCTTCCATATACCCACATCTAGCCAGCAATTTTATGGATGGGCCCAAGTCCAACCCATGGCCTAATGGGGCTTGTAATTCAAGGTCAAGCTAGTGCAGGCCCATGTGGATTGGGCCGAGCCTCCATATTTTAATTTTTTTATTTTAATTTTTACTTTTTTTACTTTTTACTTTTTAATCTATTAAAAATATAAATAATTAATTTATTTTAAAATATATTTATATATTTTTATATTCATTAATATGTCTATTCATTTATATTTATTATACATTAATAACAATAATACTCCATCTGTCCCACTATTTTTGGCTTGAAAATTCAATAAAGCAATCACAGTTTTGGTCAAGTGGGGCGAAAAATACTAAGACAAATGAAGTAGTATTTACATTATTTTACTTATATATTTTAATTAATATGTCTATTAATTTATTTTTATTATACATTAGTAATAATAATAGATCATTTATATTATTTTAAATTTATAATTTAAATATTGAATATTTAAATATTCGGGTCGAGGTCGGGCGGACTTGGGTATGTCGGGCCTAAACATTGGCCCAAGCCCGCCAATCGAGCTTAAGATTTAGGCCCAAACCCGGCCCATGATGTCATCGGTTAAGGCTTGGGAGACCCATTGTCGTCGGGCTTGGGTCGGACCTGGTAAAATTGTCATCACTAGTAGGGACTCGAAATAGGGGACAGAGGATCGAGTTTGTAAAATTCTCTGGGAGAATATGTTGAACTCTCTAGTGATTACATATTTGTAAAGTAAAATTTCTTTATATTTTTTTAAAGAGAATCAAAGAAAATCAATATATTGTTGAATACCTAAAGATTTTGTAAGACCTTTTCAAATATGGAATGAATATACCTCATGATTTTTAAAGACTTTTAAAAATCTAAATTGAATACCCTACTTTAAAAGTCTAGTATAATCCTACAGAATCCACAACCAATATACTCCATCAATGTTATATCATCATATAAGTCATTATAATTTTTTCCTTTATTGTTTTTTAGATTTTATATTATTTATATTAAAAATTATTAAATTAAACAAAAATCAATAAATCTTAATCGTAAAGTGATAATTAATAAAAAAAAATAGTAAATTAATATCACATCGTTCGGCAGGGTGTATTAAATCTGCCCGCCCGCGGCAGACAATCATTTTTGTCTATATTTACAACAAAATTTTCAATTAGAAATTAATTTTATGAGAATTTTATAATTAATTTCAAATTAATGGTTATTAAAAAATAGATTAAATAATATTAAATAAATTTTAAAACTATTCCACGTTTTTGGCAAAGAAAGTTTATGAAAATAATTTTCTTCTTTATCGTATAACTTTTATAAAAAAATCAATATCTTTCAATTTTGTTCGTCTAAGTATATGCAATATTCATGTAAAATAAAATGTTGGTACTTGAAAGAGTATATATTAGTTTTCTGATGTAATATACCAATTACATTTTTTTTTGTGCTTTAAACAACAATATTGAGAGTTCAACTTGTTGGCATACCAGATCAGCTAACTTGAATAGCATATTAACTTCTATGTATAAGAGAGATGTTGATATGCTCGAATGGATAGTCTCAATATCAAAGTGTGCTGATCTGTACTCTCAAACAGCTTAGCTCCGATGACATGAATCGTGTACGAGAGCTAATATGTTGGTTGCTCTTATATACTTAGAAATATTGTTTTAATTATCTAAGTGATTTTTAGACAAATTGATTAACTCACAGATGCACATCTCGTTGTTTTGAGAACAATTCGCTGATGAGTTATGAACATATCAATGCAATATAAATAAATATTGAATGTAAAGAGCACAACTATTTAACGTGGTTCGGGAAACCTCTTACGTCCACGGTCGATCAATACTAGATCAATGAATCCTTTAACCTTAAATTCCTCATTCATTTATCCTCGTTGAGTACGAGCTCAAACTCTCTTATTTATACTCGATGATTACGAGATTACACATCTCTTATTTATCCTAGTTGAGTACGATTTACCTTTGAAGTTTAAGAATCGTTCTTCCTCATTTCTTCTCTATTACAAAGTTTTGAACATGAATGACTATGAAGGAAAAATCTAGAACTAATGGCTTGAGGGCTCTAAACAAATGTTTAATTCAATATGTGTTTATCTCCGGAACATAGAATTATCTCTAATATACAACATTAGGAATATATCTGAGTTAATCGAGTGTTGGTTTGCTAGAATAATTTAGAGGAATTCTTGCAGCATTTTCTTCTATTAAGTTATGGAAATATGCTCACTTCATTCAGAAGAATGACTTGATGTATATATTTTTGGGTATAGCATTTGAAAACTAGCAGTTGCAGGCTGCAACAACATTAAATTTGAATATGAACATTGGTGCTAACTGTATTTCTAGACGTTGGAGTTTGTCATATGTGTCGTATGTCGTGATTGTTAGGATTTGTACACTCTAAATCATGCATTATGCTCGATTATTGTAACAGAGTTGTTTTCTCATCCGTTTAATGAAAATAAATTTTTATAGTTGGTTTGTAATTAATTATTCGTCGACTATTTTATTGCAAACATGTCCATTTTCTACATTTTAAACTATACGGTGGATCAATGATCATAGAAGGTAACAAATTCAGTTCATTGGTAGAATAAAGTTCACAACCCAGACAGACCTGGACAACTTAGTCGTGAAAGGTTACGATATCATTCTGATGTCACAGCTGACCTTAGACGGCAATGATATCAATGTATTTATGATGTAATAAGTGTATTGCATATCTGTACTATGTGGTTTCAAAGTGAGATAAGTTCGTATGTGTTGATATCGAAGAACGACTTCTTTATTTCTTAATATATGTCAATAACATTATGTGCAGATTTTTCGTAAGTCTATACAGTAATGTGTTGGGTAGTAGTGATTGGTTTAACGAGAAGTGTTGGGATGTTATTGCTTATAATCGCGTCTTGACGAGTCCGAGTTGATTATACAGATAAAAGGTGTAATTCATGCAACAAATAAGATGAAATATGAATGCAGAAAACGAGTCCTAAGAATGCTCCTTTGGATTTGAAATTTATACATTTTACTGTAACAATTGGATTGGTGTTTTATATAATCTAAATCTTCACTGTCTCAACCACAAACGATGGTTCCTCATTTGAATCTCCACTATCTGAATCATGAACAAAAGTTAAATATTAGGAGATTTCTAACCTATTACCCGTCTATTACTCGTATATTGGGTGGATGGGTAATATAACAAGATTTATCATAATAGAGTAGCCGAAAATATGTGTTGGAATGTATAATAAAAGTGGTCAAAAACTCTTATTTATATAGTGTGCAGGCTAAGTTAGAGTTCTCAGAGAAGACTAGGGTTGTTCGCGGTTCGATCTGGTGCGGGTTCACATAAAAACTAAATCAAATTGTAAAATACGGTTTGCTAAATTTACGGAACCAAATCAGTTTTATTAAAATTAAAACCAAACCAAACAAAACTGTATTAATACAGTTTGATGCAGTATGGTTTCCGATTTATAAAAACAATAAACAATGCATCAATTGTTTTTAAATCGTGAATTCATATAAAAATAGCAAAGTTAAGGATGGAGTTTTGCTTGCTCAATAGTCATCAAGTCATATAAAATAAGAAATCATTAACAAAAATAAAATTTTGATCAGTCTACTCAATGAGAAAATAATAATAAGAAAAGAACATGAAAAAGTCACATAAAATAAATTGGTTCATTTGAATCACTAAAGCATCATAATCGCCTGTAATTAACAAAAGAAAAGTAACACAGATCTTTGTAATGGTAGACGACATATATCCACAATAGCTTCTTCGCAAACTCATGCTTCCTGACATCTTTATCTACATAACAATAAATAATATTAATGTTATCTTTATAAGAATAATGATAAAAAATAATGAGTAATTATAATATATATATATATATATATATGCATATCAATTACCTCAAATAATAGACCATGCTTATAAGCATTATGCTATATCAATGATGGAAGGAGCTAAACTAATCTTAGACAAATCTACAAAATAAACAATAATAATAATATGTAAGCAAAATAGTGACATGTATAGTGATATAAATAACATTAAATATATATATATATATATATATAAATAGTACATATCATTCTCTAATTCTAGCATATCACTCAATTTCTCCTCAACGTCAAAGGGTGATGCACGAAGCCAATCCTGAGCACATATAAGGGCCTCAACTATCTTAGGTGTTAATGAACTTCGGAAATGATCAAGAACTCGACCTCATGTGCTAAAAGCACTTTCTGATGCAACCGTAGAAATGGGAATAGCCAAGATATCACGAGCTACAAGGGAAAGCATTGGAAACCTTGAACTATTAATACTCCACCATTTTAAAATATCAAAATCGTCAACGTCATCTTCCGCATCTTCATCTAAATATTTATCCACCTCTGATATTGCATCCACAAAATGTTTTGTTGCTCTGAGCTTTTTGTACCTTGACCTGATAATTCCCTTGCTTTGGGAACTAGTATCCACACTCTCACAATTTAAATCACCAGTTTGATTCGAATAATCTGGACATGATGATTTTGATCCCTTGTATTCTTCAAACAAGTCATTAATGACATTCTTTACTCGATTACATACTAACAAAGCTACATCACGCTCATACATTTAACTGATTCCGTACTCAACACAATCTCACTTGTATCGAGGATCAAGTACAGCAGCAACAAATAACATCACATTCAACTTTTTAGGATCACCCCAATATTTCTCACATTTTTCTTTCATTTTTAGAGCCATACCTCTAAAATCATCATTGTAGCTCTCACACCATTCTTTCAATAAATAATCTACATCTGTGACCTCATGAAAGTAGCTATTACAAGTAACATATGATGAACCGAAAACATGCAAAGTCAAATTGTAGAAGGCTTCTAATAATTTTATCAAGTTTTTCACATGATTCCAATCACTACTGATAGGCTTTCCAAGACCTTTCTCATATCCATCATCATCCCAGAGATCATCGCTATAGTGAGAGTCTTCTTCATCAAAACTATCAAATGCAGTTTCAAACTTTAAAGTCGTGTCCAACATCAAATATGTAGATTTCCATCGAGTTGGAACATCTAAACACAACAAGATTTGAGATGGATGTTCGACTAAAAACGTATACTAAGAAGTTGTAATACGCAAAGAGTCGACCCGAATGTCGAATCTCGTGGAAGACTATGCAGGGCAATGATTATAGTGCTTTAATCAAATAAATAAGTCCTAGAACACTTTAAATCAGATTGAAAATGTGATATTAATCTAACTAATGAATAGCAATAAACAAGGTACTCAAATGAATTAAGACTAGGGTAGAGATCATCCACAATCTACACTTAATACTTGATCAATCATCTCGAGTTTTTAGTAGAATTCTCCAAAGTTGATTAGCCAATCACTTTCGTGTTCTTTAAAACTAATCGGTGATTATCACTCACGTGTCCAAATCACACTTTGAGAATATCAAATTCAAAACTCGATTTTCTTTTTACGTTTCCGATTATAAGGTTTGGTTGTTTGATTACAAATGAGACATAGAATAATTCATTTCAATCCATTCCATATCTTAGAGTTCTATATGATGATCAAGCATACAAAACTCGTTAAGCACCAATCAAACAACCATTTCAAAGATTGAATCAAGACATAAAGTGAAATATTGGGATAATCAAACCCTAGGGAAGATCTAGCCAACCATAAATAAAGAAGAATCCATAGGAAGATAAAGGATAACAAACTTACCAAGAATCTTCACAAAATAAGTCGGAAAGAGTTCCAAATCACTTGAAGTACCAATATCTATCTACTAAAGCAAGTAAAAAATGTGTTTTAAGAGTTCTAGTTCGAGTCCTATCTAATTCTCCCGCTGAGTAACGCCAAAAACGAGATTAAATCAAGTATGGAACTGCCAGCTAGCGGTCGCTGGCTTTGTGCCTCTGACCACTTTTGTCTTGCAGGGCCAGCGGTCGCTGGGCCCTACACTCTGAAAAATTCTGCAGCGACACCCCATCGGGCGCTGGTCCCCACTTGGGCCTCGTCGTTTTGGCTTCTCTTCTCGTCCTCGTCTTGGTCCTTTCTACTCCACTTGGCTTTGTCAACGGGATGAATAAAGCATCACTTCTAGCTCTATTTCCATCTCATTTCCACCTCCTACATCCAAATCATAAAATAAACGAACCGATATAAAACGACACGAAACCAAAAGACAAACATATAAAACAAGACAAAACGACACACTAAAATATAACAAAAACATACTAAACAATGGAATTTTTGTATCTAGAGCACACTTTTTGAATTTATCAAATCTAGCAGGAGATGATCTAACATATCTAACAGCGTTCCTCACACGATTAACAGAATCACTAATCAATTTTAAACCATCATTCACCACTAAATTCATAATATCAGCAATACACCTTACATGTAAAAATTCTCCTTTCAAAAATACTTGTCCCCTGCTTATTAACTCTTCTCTTCAAATAAGCAACGACGACATTATTGGAACTTGCATTATCAACAGTAATCGTCATCACATTCTCAATACCCCAAGAAAACAAGCATTTTTCAATTTCTTTACCAATAGCTTCACCTTTATGACTTGGTATTCGACAAAAGTTCAAAATTCTTTTGTTCAATTTCCAATCATCATTGATAAAATGAGCTATTAAACACATATAATTAATTTTTTGCAATGAGGTCCATGTATCTGTAGTCAAACAAACTCTCCTACAATTAGCCTTCATAATATTCTTTAATTTCAGTATCTCATCCATAAACAACTCATAATAATCTCTAGCAATTGTGGTACGAGAAGACACTAGGAACTTATTTTGCATCAGAGAACAGAAGTGTCTAAATCCTTCTCCTTCAACAAATCTAAATGGAAGCTCATCAACTATAATCATATACGCTAAACCTTTTATGCATTTCTCATAGTTAAAAATCCAACTTTTAACAGATAACTCTTGATCCCCTTGTCCATTTACACTAGATTGAAAACTCAATTGAGTCTGTCTTGAACCTGGATCTTTGCATCTATTTTCTGGATATTTTCTACACTTACGTAAGTGATTCCTATAAGTACTAGTACCATTTACTTGAGTAGTACACTTATAAGAGATACCACAATAGTTACACTTACACATTTCAACTCCCTTTTCCTTATATTATGAAAAGTGATTCCAAACATCTGACCTTGGTTTTATAGTCTTCCGTGTTTGTATAGACTTTTCAGCATCTTCTTCTTGAATATTTTGCAAATCCTTTTGAGAATTTGCATCCTTATTCGTCATTCATCTAAAAATATAAAATTTAAATATAAGTAAAATAACAATGATAAATAAATTAACATTTAAATTATACTACTGACCTTCAAATCAGTTCCCCTCTGTTAAATGCTTATTAGAAAATTTTAGAGTAATTCTCTTTAGCAAAAGAAGAAGACTGAAGAATGAATATAAAATATATAAATTATAAAGCATTAAAGTGCTAAGTTAATTTGTTGCGTATGGTTTATTTTCCATAAATATTTTTTCTTTCCTTGTTTGTGGTTATAGAATATAGAGTTATTTAAGAAAAATGTCTTCTTCCATAACACTAAAATGAAAAGTGCCCTCTTTTATAAAAATATATGAAAAGTGCCCAATAAGACTATTTTACCCACGCTTATCTATCCAAAATATTTAATTAAGAACAAAATTTCTCTATTACATATATGGTTAATAATTAGTATTTCAAAATGATTTCAATTAATAAGATGCACAAAATATTTTTAAATGGTAATAAAAAATTAAAATATGAAAGATTTTCATATTAAACCAAAATTTGGTCGAGAAATAATGAACAGGTTTTGTGTTTTCTATGACCGAGTTTTGATACCAAAACCGACCGGGTTTTGAATATGTACCGACCGGATTTTTGTTTTTCATGATCGGATTTCTATGAAATTTTTTTAGCATATTACTCATTGAAATTAGAACATGTTGATATTTTGTTACGAAAATCTTTGCATGTTTGATATAAATCTTGGCATGATAAAAGATCTAAAAATGGTATCAGAGCCCTAGGTTTATTAAGGAATTATATATTATTTATTACATAATAGTATTTATCCTAACAGAGGAGACATCAAAGAAAATATGGATCCGGACAATTTTCCGAGATGCTTTTGTTACATGTATTTTCTCCAAAATTTGGAGATTATTGAAAGTAAGCACCAAGAAAAATTTCTTTTTTGGGCTGACAAGTTAGACGAAAGGACTCATGGTCCTGTATCCGTAAATGAAAGTTTGCGGATTATCATCATGATGAGTCAAGATCTACTCCGAGTAGGCCGTTCACTTCAAAGAGATGTGGAAATGCAGAGGGAAATGGGTCATCCTACCCATTTCGAATGAGCCAAGAAAGAAGGGAGTTCACTCCAGTCTTCCAAGAAATCAACCTTGATAATTCAAAACTCTCGGTTGATTTAAGGGAGATCCAAAAGACGGTGCAAAACTACGGTAACTGCCTGTACAGAGTACCCCAGAAGATAAACCGAATATCTACTGAACAAGATAAAATTATAACCATCTTGAAAGATATTCAGATTCGAGTAGGCCAATTGGAGAACAGATCTCGTTCAGAAAAGAGGAACAAGATGTTATTCACCGAGGAACCAAACTATCCTTTACCTGTAAAGGAAAATGGCAAAGATCCTCAAGTAGAAAGATATGTACGAATGTTTCAAGGTGAAAAATCATGAATCACCTTAAAAGACTCGGACTTGATGATCTACAAGAGCTAGCAGAATCTTTTGCTAACATGAAGGTTGTGGATCTCAAGATGAAGCAACATCAAATGGTGGAAATAAAGCAGCTCCTCTAAATTGCGAAGATAATGATCTTCCAGTGGTTATTGGAGGCGAGCCATCGATAACAAAAAGCAAGAGGAACAGGTACCAACCTTATTCCAAAGAAAGAAACCCAAGAAGAAAATCTTGGAAACCAAGGACAATGTGGTCTAGATAGAAGGGTAGATCCTACAAAACCGGACAAAGAAGTGAACCAGCCAGAGGTAGGAGTTCATTCCAGGGATCCAGCTCAAACCGTTTCCAGGGAAGAACTCCAGCAAGTAAAACTTTCAGAAAAGCTCATACTAAAGCTAACGAAAGTTTTAAGGATTGCAATTACTGGACCTGCGGGGCAAAGGGGCACATTTCAACAATTTGTCCAGACAATGAACAAAGAGGCATGCAAAAGTTCGAGTCTACCCCAGACATCGAAGATGCCATCTACTATCAAGAATTGGTACAAGTTTACCAGTTCGAAAATATACCCTCATATGAGAGTATATACTAGCAGGATGAATTCCTTAGTGAAAAAGAAGAATCTGATGGATCTACAGAATCGTCAGATTGAAGCAGAATCTTGTCATCAAGAAAGAGAAGATCGGACTGGATTTTTCAGTCAAACTATGATCTCTCCAAGCCTGATCGATAAAATCATGAAGAAAAGCTTGAACATTCAAAAGTATCAAGGCTTTAATGCAAGTAATCTAGACAGTGTTCTTAGGAACTTCAGTCTAGGAAGAAGAAAACATCACATCGTCTATGGAATTACCAGACGAGAGATGTCACTTCCGATCGAGTTTACTGGAAATCAGGTGGAGATGCAATTGATTCCAGCAAGCGACATACGCGAGGATTTGGAAATTCTTAAACCAGATATTGCTGAGAAAATGAAATGGATACATATTGGGACAATACAATTGGTGCTCAAATCAACGACGTTCACAGGGATTGACGCTCCAATTAACATAGCGATATGTGATAGGAGGATCCGAAACCTGCAAGATTTAGTGATGGGAACCATTGCGGGTAATCTTTGTGCAGGTCAAGTCGTTGGGATTATTTAACCCAAGATTGCCTACAATCTCAACGACTCGGGCTTCAGTAAAGCTCTGACCCTTTATCAGGATTTCAAACGAAAGGAGTTATTGGATAAGGGAAACACACCTTATTCAATAACATATCAGATTTCTTATGCGCTTTCCAACTCTCATCATACAGAGTTATTCTTAGGTAAGCAATTCATCGATATACCTGATATTTTCAAGAAGGTGACAAGAGTCATTGGTCCCGACAAAATGGAGATTCCACAAAGAAGGGAAGTCAACATTCAAATTCAAGAAAGGCTGGTCATAAGACATGATCAAGGTCTTAGGATAAGCACATGAAGATTATCCTTCCAAGGAGATAGAATTATATCTCAATCTTTCGGAAGGAAACTTATCCAAGAGAGTTAACCTCAATCACCATGGAAGGTACATGTTTCAGTCAATCTGAAGTGCCCAGAAGGATGGAGAGGAATGACGATCAAATTTGATATTACAAGATGGGAAAATAACTTTCCCTGCAATGTCTTGTATTATCTACAACAGCCAGAGATCAATCATTACAATGGAACCCTAGACATTGGGGGTTTTATTGTAGAGATCAAAGGCAGAGCAGGAATCGAAGATGTTCTGGTTCTAGGACTTGATTTCCTGGAAAAATACAAACCGTGGAAACAAGTTGACAATGGAATGGGAATTACGATAGAGGAAAAAGGACTCATAATCGTATGGCAAGTCCATTCTCTATATACATTCCAATCGGGGTGTTATATGAAAAATATAAGGCAGAATAATTCACTGCCTATATTGACTCCGGAGCAGGAATTTGCACGGCAAGAAGATGAATCTTCCCAGCAGAAGTTGAGGATACGTTACCACAAATTGCTGGAAGAGATTTCTCTAAAAGAATTTTACTCTTATCCAAAGGACTAAAAGAGATGGATATATTAATTGGGGGAGCAGGTCAAACACCTTGGTATAAGGTTAAAACTCCATCAATCTATTTTCATGATACTGGAGCAGACATTCTGTTGGGAAATAATTTCCCACAGATGTTCAAAAGATACACGCAAGACAATGAAAGGAGAAGATTAGTGTTCACAACCAAATGTGAGCATAAAATCATTGTTCAACGGCTGCAAGGGGCTTTTAATTGCCAAATACCAGTAGTTTTTTGCAGCAAACGTGGTGAGAGAGAATGAAGGCAAACTTCATCAACCGAAAATGAAAGATCAAAGAAGGTTCAGTGAAGCAGTGCTTAGCTGTATCCGAGAAAAGGATCTTCAAATTAAGGAAATTCATATCCTTAAGACATCTTTAATTTCTAACATAGAAATTAAAGTTCAAATGCAAGTTTCTCTTGCAGATGTTAAAAGGAAAATCTCGAGATGCTACAATGAGAATCCTCTAGCATGGTGGGGAAAGAACCAACTCAAAGCAACCTTAAAAGTAAAGCCAGAAAGGGTGCATGAGTTCGTAAGGTTCCGACCAATTTCGTATTTTCTTTACCAACAAAATACTGTTACGCCCCGAGTAGGAAACGAACGAGGGCTGTGCTGAAGGCTGCTGAAGGAATCTACGACTAGAAACCATACGGTGCTCCGAGTGGTTGGACGTGATCCCTAAAACTTCCGGTGGATAAAACCCGGTAGCTTATCGGTCAAAAAAGTATAAAGTTGGTTTACATGTTACGGAAGTGTGATGAGCTTGATAGAAATGCATGATTTATTCCATTTGAGGCTAGGGTGGTAAACGAATCGGATCTCTATATTCGATTCGATTCGAATTTTTTTTGCTATATTCGATTCGATATTCGATTTGATTACGAATATTAATTCCGCTTCGAAATTCGATTCGAGTTAAAATTTGAACTATTCGAAAATATTAGAATATTCGATTCGATTATTTTCAAGTGAATTTTTAAATAAATTTTTGGATATTCGGTTCGAAATTTGATTCGATTTGGTGACTATTCGATTCGATTCAAACTATTCGATTCGAATTTTACATTGTGAAAAACTGTTAAAAAAAAAATAAACCATCTAAATAATATATGCTATATCCGATCCATTTACCTAATAAATACTCAACAATAAATAAATCAATGATTTCACTGCCTAAGATCTCAATATACAATCCATACATATAAACATCGAATTTTCATAACATGAGCACGAATCATCAAATTAAAAGGTTCATAGCTAAACTCATCAACCTCAAAATACTAATTTGAAATCTCATAAGACAAACATCATTTGCCAATTCAAAAGTTTAAAGTCATTCATCCAAATACTAATTAAAAATCCTCAAAAGACAAGTATCTTCTGCAATCAAACTTGCAACATGACATGGAAAGGCTCTTCTTCCTCCTAAAAAAAATAACAATAGTAAGTTAGCTTTCATACATATGACTCCAATAAATTAAAACTTATATAAAACTTACATATGTCATAATTGGCTTCTTGATTCCGTGAAGTTGGCGAACCCAATCCGCTCCACAAACCAAAACTTCTACCATATCAGAACTCAATCTTGAATGATAAGGATCTAACACTCGAGTTCCGGCACTGAATGTTGCCTCTGATGCCACTGTACTAATGGGAATAGCTAAAACATCCCGAGCTAGCTTTGATAATACTTTGAACTTCAGCTCTTGAGATTTCCACCAAGCTAATACATCAAACTCATTGGCTACACTTGCATCCCCACCTTGACTTCTAAAAACCCCCTCCTCCAAGTAAATGTCCAACTCCGATTTGGAGGGACCATCAACCTCAACAGTGTTTAGATAATCATCAAAATTTAAAACATATATGCACATTCTAAATGATATAAATATTAAAATATATATATATATATATATATAACCTATGATATATACCTCTTGTTCTTCTTGTCTAATCTCTTTTTCTTGGACTGGTTGATCTATTAAAGTGGCATCCATATTCTAAAAAAAAAGCAGAAAAATTGTATAAAAAAAAAGTTTAAAGGAATCCAACCCCCTTCTTGCATTTCTATATACCCTCTTCTTGCCTCAGTGCTCGCACCCCCTTTTTCTTTATTTTCCATTTAGTACTTGGATTATTCTTTCTTTATTTCCTCAAAATCAGACCATTAATATCAAACACCACACAGATAACCATAGAGTGGAGAGAGTCAAGAAGATTCGAGCTATTCAAATACAGCAGCAAAGTTCGAACAGCAGCTAAGTTACAGCAAGAGCAGATAATCAGAATAGTTAGTAGCAGGTTGAATCACACAACAAATCAACATAAATGAGCAAGGTGGTCAGTACAGAGCAGCTAAAATGCTGTGATTCAGAGATAAAACAAAATCTACTCAAACTAAGACCTAAATGCAGTGTACAGAATTAAAAATGAGAATATCTTACTAGGGGAGGAGGTTGCTGGGACTGCTTCTCGGTAAATCTTCGCCGATTCCGTAGAGCAGATGGAGAGAGACAGATAATTAAAGAGAGATTTAGGAAGATTGGAAAATTTCACAAAATGATCAAAATTTAAAAATATAGATTTATAAATAGAGGGAAGAGAGTCTTACCTTGAGGTTTCCGGTGATGGAGCTCCAGTGAGCTTTCCACCGAACGCAGTGAGAACACCGAGAGAGGGAGGAGAGAGAACAGAGACCGAGAGAGAGATAGCCGAGATAGCGACTCTGAACGGGGTAGAGCGATGCCCGCGAGGTGGCGAGATCGAGAGAAGGAGAGAGTCGACTGTCGAGAGAGAGGCTGAGGGCGACGAGAGAGATGGGAAGGGAGAGGGATGAAGCGGTTGTTGTCAAGGATGCGACAATTCGAATTGAATATGAGAGTTGCGTGTGTTGTGTTTAGTATTAGCCTATTAGGTTATGACAACTTTTTGATTAAATCAACGGCCCGGTTGAAGAAATATAACGGGCTGGGTTGAATTTAATTAGGATGGTCCATTATAGGATAGTCGAATGGACCGGTTTGAATTAATTGAATGGGCCGGTTTTAACTACATAATAATAATAATAAAAATAATCGAATATTTTAATCGAATATTTACGAATATCGAATCGAATACTATAATTTCATATTTGTATTTGATAACGAATCGGATCGAAAAAACTATTTGTATTCGAATTCGAATACGAATATCAAAATTTCGAATTGAATACCGAATCGAGCAAAAATATTTGATTCGTTTACAACCCTTTGAGGTATTAATTAATTTTAACTATATTAATAATAGAGAAATTATGTTAAAAAAGAGTGTAAAAGTCAAAAACACATAAATTGGGTACTTTTTAGATAGTTTTACAACAAATGGTACTTTTTTATTTTTCAGTTACGAAAAGGTACTTTTCATGTATAGCCTTAGAATATAACCATGTTCATGCAAATCTTTAAAATATATTAACAATTTAATAAAAATATAAAATACATTCTTAAATCAGTTATGATAATATTGAGTGGGATTTGTATTACCATGTGGGTGACGTCATTTACCCACTTTAAAGAATTTATTTTTTTGTTATGTATATTAATTTTTAAGTAATGTATATTTAGCTCAAATTCTATAAATATTATATATTTATTTAAATAATAAATAAATAATCTTAATTAAATTACGATTTTACAGTTTACGGTTTACGTTTTGGTTCGGTTAATATTTTTTAAATAACCAAACTGAAATCATAAATCATTACTTTTAAAAGTAATAATCGAACCATATATTTGAAACTATAAACCAAATCAAACTATACAAATACAATTTGATTCGATTTGGTTTTCGATTTAAACCGAATTATGAACACTCCTAAAGAGGACATCATCAAATTTTCAATATAACAATCGATTTCTTTTATATCTCCAAGGAATTCATAATTAAACACTATCTATAATTATCCAAAAATTCATATTAGTCTATATTTGGTAAAGTATGATCGAGTTTTCCCCATAGTAAACTATTCTTGTTTTAATCGGTCCTAGCCTTTTCATTTGATCTCTCTGCTGGATGCAGTCTATATTATATAATCAACAACCTACGTGCCATGGACTATAATACTACATGAAATATAAAAAAAACATTAAACAACCTATATGAAGAATTATTTGGTCCTAGTTTCTAAAAAAAATTTAATCAACAACCTATTATTCCGTCCTATTTTTTAAGGAATTATAAAGAGAAAGATTTTTGTCTTGCTTGAAATATATACAAAAATATTTATTTAATTATTTCCATGATTAAACAATTTTGAGAATAATGCATTATTACTACTTAAATACGAAGAAATAAACTAGCCAAAGGATTTAATGAAAAATAAATTTTAATATTAAATTTTAACCACTTTTAGTCTAATGATATGAATTATATAATTCAAACCATATATTTAATTATTATATTATAACATTATTTTATCGATAGCATAATTTATAATGTTATGCAAATTAGTCTTGAAGTTTATCAATTTGGTAAATTGATATATGCCCAACTTTTCTAGGACTTTATAATTTATTAGAATAATATTCATGTTCATAAATATTACTCGCTCTTTCATTAAAAATTTACATATTTTATAAATAAATTAAATATGTTTTTAAGTATGGATGAAACTCTTACATTATTTATAATTAAATATATAATGAAATAATTAGAAAGTAAATAGTAAGTCCAATATTATGAGTATAATTATTAAAAATAAAAATATGAAAAATAAAATATTTTAAAATGTCAGAATTACAAATATGCTACAAACTCATGATTTCATTTGCCAGCTTACCATCAACATATATGCTGAGTTTATACTTTCATATTACAATTATATTTCACTGTACTAAATTTTATTTTTAACAAACTCTAATACGATGGTTGTGCAAGATTTTTTAAAATGTCAGCCCGACTGATTTCTAGGGCGGGCCAACCAGCTCAAATCTATACTATAATATAAGTTCGGCCCAATCTATCCAACTCAGTCCTTCTAATCCTCTCCTATTTAATTTTTCCTATTTTTCTAGATTTTTAAAATTTTATCATATATAATATTATAAATTCTTATTTCCATGTAGGCATATGATATTTATGATATATTTTTATTTCTATGTATATCATAGATCATATTATATACTATTCCATATTTAAGTATTATTTTAATAAATATAATATATATAGTGATATATTAATTTTGATATTTATATTTTAATAAGTAATTTAATAATACTTTATATAGATTTTGTACACTCTTTTAAAATCTAATGAAAATTAATAAATTATATGAGAATGTTTAGATTTCTATATTAGATTATATGTTTTTCAAATCTAATAAAATTAAATTATATAAAAAATTTCTAATGTTCACATTATTTGAAAATGTTTTTTTAATATAATAATTTATTATATATGATTATTATAACATACTTTTAATTATATTATTATTCGAACAATCCACATATATTTTTGAATATAGATAATATAAATTGAATGAATCGTATTTTTTTATTAAAATAATAATATATAAATATAAAATAGTGTATATTCTTCTTATTTATTTATATATTCTATATTAATTATATATTATTTCATATCTAAGTATCATTTTCATTAATATAAAATAAATAGTTAATGAGTATATTACGATGTATATTTGATAATTCAATCAAATTGATGATTTTTCGGCCATATATCATTATTAGATAATTAAATTGAAGTTCATTCTTACCCACGTACTAAGTTATCTATTAGTATATAGATATTTTAAATGTATTTTATTATTATACTTTATATGTATTTATTTTATCTTGAATTGAAAAAAATTAACATTTCTAATTATTTGCCATACTAATTAAAAATATTCAGAATTATGATTTTTTTTGTTCTAGCAAGTATTGAATTCAATTCATTTTCTTTTAATATATACCAATATAAATATATATATATATATGAAAATATATATATTATTAATACTATTATGATTATAATCCTATGTGGCACTCTCAAATCACTTCATTCATATTTATCTAAATTCTCATATATAAAATTATATATTCTTATTTTCATGTAGTATATGATATTTATGTTATATTTTTATTCTATATATATTATATATTTTATTATATTCTACTCTATATCATTTACATAAATATAATATATATAAAAAATGATATATTAATTTGATATGTATTTATTGATAATAACAATTTATATAAATTATCTACAACCTTTTCAAATTTGATGAAAATTAATAGATTGTATAAAATTATCTAGATTTCACATTATTTGAAAAAAAAATTATAATTTATAATTTATCACATATGACTATTATAACACATTTTTAATTATCTTATTATTCTAATGTGTCACGTCCCACCTTCTCTAAGTATAGTAAAGATGGGTAAAACCGTGACTTAGGGATGAAATATGGGAATGGGAAAAGAAATGGGTATTAACACGAAGGTGAATATAAAATAAGTGTTTCGATAAATGAGGATTCATACACTAAATTCGGTACTAAGTGACCGATAACAAAATACATAGGTCGCTGATTATAAAGTATAGAAATACTGAATACTAAACTGAGTGTTTGCAGCGGATATTGGATCAATTTCTAAGTTTACATGTATGAAGACATGTAAACCCCCAAGAGTTACTACTAATTGAGTTCGACAAAACCATCGTTGAGCACTCCCCTTTGACATCACAACTTAACCTGCACATTTATAAATACATGCAGGGCTGAGTACAAAAGTACTCAGTAGACACATGCCGAAATCGCATTCGTACTAATATAATTGTCATTGCCATAACACAGTGAGACATAGGGATTTTATCTCTAAAGAAGCCTATGTTCACTAAATTCTTTTGTGATTCTTAAAATTCGACTGCGCAGTCTAAGTTCTGGAGTAATCAATCATATCTGTATTTCTGTGTGTCGAGAAGGTGGCCACCTTCCACAGACACTTGACCGGCCAACCCGCTTAGATGACTCACGGTCATGGTGTACACTAGTCCAAGTAAGATAACAATCCTCGAGGACCCGAATTCGATTATAATAGTTCAAGCAGATATGTATCATACAAAAATATAAATATTTTTTTGGCAAGACAATACTTCACAAAATTTTAGTTCAAAATCTTTTTGGAACGAAATAATAACTGATACAACACACATAATTTTAGTTGTATAAGAAAAGCCTACCTGAATCGCTTCCTTGCTTAATAGGATCTGAATCTTTACCGTCTAGTGTTTTCCCTTCGCTAAATCTTAATCGTAATTACGAAGAAGATACTCATCGTGAGTATATAATTTATTTCATCTAAATAAAATGAAATATTATTCTATTATTTAATTAATTATTTTAATTTCTTACTCGACTAATATTCGAGTACTTAGAGATTTCTATAATTATTTTCGTAGGATTTTAAATCAATCTTTGATTTATTAAATCCTTAATATTTTCAATTGTTTACGAAATTAATTTAATAATGGGTACTATAATTATTTAAGGTAAATTACATGAAATAATTTAATCCCAAGCTAAAATGCTAAATAAATCTTGTAGGGTAGTATTAATTTAAATTAATACTCTTTTAGAATTTATTAAGATCAAAAAAAAAATAATAATAATAATAATACTAACTACATATCTTAAACCTCTCTATTAATCTAATTATTTAGGCTCAATCTAGATATTAAGTGCCCAATTTATTTAGGATTAATGTCTATAAGGTCCACTTAAGTAAACTTGTAATCAAATAAAACCACCTTTTTTTCTCATTGACATATAGGTCCATTCTAATACACTTTTGTTCAATTAAACCCAAAATATTGATGTGGTTTCACGTTTTTAACCTTAGTGTATTAATTATATTTTTTAATTTTTTATTTATGGGAATATCAATAACGGTTGCAGAAAATCATCTGCGAATCAAATTTTGCATGATTCGCCGTCCATTATTCTTTTTTTTTCAGAGATTTCTTCTTTTATATTTGATCGTTTGATGCTGGGTTGATTGTTACTACATTTTTCAGATTCAATTGCCTATTTTTTCTGTTCTAATTTTCGTTTTTTTGTTTCGACGATTTCTCCGTTTTCATCGTCAGCTCTTCCTTGTTCCGAATTTTTGTTTCCTAATGGATTGTAATTTCTCATTGTTGATTAAGTATAGAGAGGAGACGTTGGTTGTCAACAATTCACAAGTTTCAAGTTTCAATGATCTGATTTCTGCTGTTTTATCGAATAATGGTACGTTTTTATAGTGTTAGGCTAATTTTACACTGTGTTGTTTGGTGGTTTTGTTTTTTAAATGAATGGTTCATTAGTGGTATGCTAACGGTTCTCCTTCTTTATCTGTATGGTTCTGTTTTATTTATTTGATGGCATGAATTTTTTTTTTTACCTTTATGTTTCTATGGTTCATTTTTTTTGTCTTAGTGGTTTCACATGTCTATGTTATTGGTTTGCATGTTTTATTCTTATGGTTTTTATTATATTCTGATGCGGGTTTTTTATATTCTTTAAATGGTTTATCTTTTTGACCTAATGGTTCAATATGTTTCTGCTAGTGGTTCTATTGATCTATGCGCATGGTTTTCATTTATTATGTTGATGGTCTGTTTCGGAAACCGCAAAATCATTTTGGTTTGTGTGTTTTCAACAAAATATCCAGTGATTTAGACAAAATGACGAACTCAAATTGTAATGTGAATTTTACCTTTTTACTGTTGATATTGCGGAGATTAATGGTGGTTTTTGAACGGTGATTCAGTTCCTTATCGGTGCTGGTTTCGCGCCGATTAGTAGCTTTCTCTTGCTCGGAGATTTAGGTTTTGGCAGAGATCGTGGAAAGTGAGAGGCGCGAGTAATGGGAAGTGGAGAGGCGCGAGTAATTGAAGTGATTTTTTGAATATTTACTGCAGCTAAAAAATCCCTATTTATATGGGTGGTTTTTTGGTCCATCCACTTGTAATTTGGGGCCGTATGATAACAAGTTTCTTTGATGGTTTTTTTTGCCCAATATTTGGTCATAATGGACCGGCCCGTCTTTTTTCCATTTATTTAACTAATGTTCTGGCCCAAAGAATTAAAGTTGGCCCATATTAATTAAATTTCTACCGCCCATTCGATTAATTCAGACCCGGCCCGTCAAATTGAACTCGACCCGGCCCAATCGATTAACTCTTAAAATTGTTCTAACCCAAACATAACACCACAACCCCTCTCTCTCTCTTCCTCTCTCCCCTCTTCGGTCTCTCTCCCTCTCTCTCTCACCGTTCTTCCTCCATCGACGCAGCCGCCGACACCCCTCTTCTCCGGACGGCAGAAACTCGCCGTAGCTCGCCTCTCTCTGTCGCCACTGTCCCTCTCTCTGCTCTCGGTCTCTGTTCTCTCTCTGCCTCCCTCTCTCGGTGCTCTCGCTGCTTTCGGAGGAAAGCTCACCGGAGCTCCCCATCATTTTAGGTAAAATCCCTCTTTCTCTCAATCTTTTCTAGCTTCAATTTCATTTTAATTTCTGAAAATCTATATATCTCAAATTTTGATTTGATTTTGGTTTGAAACCTAATTCTAATTACCTCCAGTTTCCCTCTTTCTGAAACAGGGACGACGACTCTCGCCACCTCCCTCTGTTCCCGGTCTGTCTCTCGGTCTCGGCGAGGAGCTCACTGGCGTTTTTGGTGGAAGGGCTGTTCGAAGAGAATCTCACCGGAGCTCCCCTATACTGCCGCCGAGCTTCTCACAGGTAACCTCTAATCTTCTTTCTTTCTTATCAAATTTTATGTCTCTGTGATTTAATTTCTAACTTTGAATTTGCATGTTAAACTGGTTGTTCTATGTATTTATTAACTGAATGAAATTGTGATGGTGTATTAGTTAGAATAAAAATTTTCAGTCTTGTTTATTCTTCTACATTGTTCTATTCTGGATAGAGCTCTTCATTTGTCTCTCAAATGGTTCTAAAATTTAAATTTTAAGCTCTTGGTTTTAATTTTAGTATTGATCTCTGATTTGTTCTTATTCTGACTGAGGGAGAGATCTGGAGTTTGTTTGGTTCTGGTTCGCTTAATGGAAGTGGTTCTGAAGGCCGGTTATAACCAGAATTGAGGTAGTTTTAAATGACCATTTGTCTTTCTGGTTGGTTTCTGGTTGAATTTGAGTTCTAGGAAAAAGGCGTAAATAAATCTCGGGATTTCTTTGACATAGAGATTTCAATTCTGTTATCAATATAAGTTATGCATGTCCTAACCTCTGTGGCTGCGTTATTGATTCTGGAATTTGTTTAAGAAGAATCTCTAATTTGTTCTAAGTTTTAGTTATGTTCAGGAAAATGAATGCTATGTGGTTAGCTTGATGAATCTGCTTGTCTTTTATTTATGGAGAATGGTTCTAAGTCCAAATGCATCTATTGACTTGTGCCTCTTAAGTTTTAAATTGCTAAATCTTGAACTTAAGAGCATTAGAAGCTTTTAAATCTAACATACTAAATTAAATATGTTGCTATTTATTTCTGAAGATATGTTGTGGGAAGAAGATCTGAAATTTGTTCATTCAGAATAGATTTCTAAATTTTTTTGGCAACTGACCTCTCATTTTTTCTTTTTTGGGTTCGTGGCTGGGAATAGGTCTGGTATGTTGAAGCTCTTCAGTGGTTCTGCAGGTATTTTAGACTGTCCAATTTGTAAGATTGGCATAGTTATGGATTGCATTCGTCTTCTAAACAAGATCCTTAATTTGTTCTAAATTTCATATTTATATGCTCTGTATTTTTTTTTTTTTCTGTGTGATGAGGTTAGTTTTTAAAATCTGGATATGTGTCTATGTTCTTATATCTAATGCCTTGTATCTAAGATGGGTGAAAAGGGTAGAAGCATGAGCTAAAGTTTCAGTTAAGTTCAAGAGAATGAATGTTAAAGGTGGCATGTCTAATAAATTTGATTTTCTTTAGCATACCTTGAGTTCTAATGTTGTTATGAAGAAACTAGTATATATTATGTGTCTTAAAATCTGTTCTATTGTTCAAAACAGAAAAGAGAATTATAACTTGTGGTTTTATATCCCTGAATTTGTTTTAAGGTAGAATAATGTTTTAAACTGAAATGTTAAAAGAACAAAACTAAAACATTAACTTTATATACCTCAAGAACTAATACTTCCTTGCTTTGAGATGGATTGAGCACTTCTTGTGGAGCAAGGATTTGGGCAGAGCACCTTCTTAAGCTCTATCAGATTCTAGTGATTTTGAGAACTATTTTGCTAAGTGTTAAGAGTGTGTTTTGCTGGATGGTCGAGGTATATAAATAGGCAATTTGGAATGTTATGCTGCATAAAGAGATATCTCCAATGCACTTGAGTGTTGCTGTTTAAATCTTTGAAAAATCTTTCTTATCTTCCTATCTATATTTTATGTACCTAGCCTTAGTCTACAACATAAAGTTTGTTGCTGTAGTATTGCTGTTGTTGCTCTAATATCCTTGACTTTTGGGCTTGATTTCCATTTATGTGCAAAGATTTAAAAGTAGGAAAGAGTGCATCTTACATCAAGGTGGGAGTACAATTGCTTTTTGTTTCTCTCTTCCATCGAGGAAGACTTTCTCCAGCAGCTTCTTTTATATATTATTTGTAAATTGCTTTGCAGATTCATATCTACAAAATCTGTAATATCTCTATTTACAGATTTGCTTTCTTGCTAAATCTGTATTCTGCATTTATAGGTCTTCAAGCCTATTTCTTTACTATTTTGTTTAAGTTTATTTCTTATTGTATTTTATTTTAGCAGCTACCATGGCATATAAAAAAAATCAGTCTCTACAGCTATGTTATGTACACGCCTGCATCATACTGTACACACACACACATATATTTATATATGTGTGTGTGTGTGTTTTATTTATTATTTATGTACTATTTTATGCAAATAAATAATCATTTTCAACATACATACTGCTTTATTTATATAATAGATACTATAGGTTAATTATATTTAGTATTTAAGATGCTATTGAATAATTATATCCAAACTTCTATATGATATATATATATATATAATTGTATAATCATCTTCTCAAACATTAATATTTTCTTTGTAATATGTTGAATTAATTTATCAATTATCTAATATAAATAAAATCAATAATACCTTTCATGCATCATCACTTTATCAATATAAGTAATATACATCTATATAGTATATAAATATACTACTACTTTGTTATAACATATTTTAGGTAAATAATTAGTATCTAACTAAAGTACCATAATTCATAAAACATTTGTCTTGTCTTTGCATAAGTTTTTAATTACCTTATCGAACTAACTATCGATTATGCACCGCAAGAATTATTTAGTTTCGTCTTTTTGAATAACCTAATTAACTCGAAACGAACTCACATAATATCTATCATTACTCTAATAATTATAATATACACGAATAATAGCTACTAATATCGATTAGCTAATTGATATTTTAAATTTTTTTTAACGAAATTTTGTTATCCCGATTTTCAATACATAATAACTACTAGTAGAATAGCGGGACATTACATAATGATCCATATATAATTTTCAATATAAACAATAAAAATTGAAAATTCATATTTATCACTAAAATAATAATATTGTATAAATATAAAATATATATAATATTTTTTTTATTAAAATAATACACTCCCTCTGTCTCATTATTGTTGTCCTATTTTATTAAAATAATACACTCATCTCAATATAAAAGAGGACAACAATAATGGGATGAAGGGAGTATTATATATTAGATTATATGTTATTTCAAATCTAATGAGAATTAAAAATTTGTACATAAAAATTGATAGAGTTCACATTATTTGAAAATATTTTTTTAATAAATTTAATTCATTACATGTGATGATTATAACATACCTTTAATTATCTTAGTATTCGAACAATCCATATATATTTCTCAATATAGATAATAAAAATTTAAGAATCGTATTTTGTATTAAAATAATAATATATTAATACAAAGAAGTTTATAATCTTCTTATTTATTTATATATCCTATATTAATTGTATATTATTTCATATTTATGTATCATTTTCATTCGTTAAGAAAAATAGTTAATGAATATATTTCGATGCATTTTTGTGAATTCAATCGAATTGATAATTTTGACCATATATCATTATTAGATAATGAAATTGAACTTTATTATTACACAACATATTAAGTTATCTATTAGTGGGTAGATATTTTATATGTTTTTATTATTACACTTTACATGTATTTTATTTAATCTTTAATCAAAAATTAACATTCCTAATTATTTATCATAATAATTAAAGATATATAAACTTATGTAGTTTTTGTTCGGGGAATTCAATTTATGTCATTGTATTCTCAATTCCACAATTAGGCCATGAATTTAGACACCTAAATATACACAACTTTTTAATTTTATCTTCACCTTTACATTATATCAAATTAATACATCACTTCAAATTTTCTCATTTTTTTATATACTTTTTGAATAAAAAACGAGTATATATATTTAATTTGTAATCAGATTATGAATATATATATATATGCATATAAATAAATAAGTTCATATAATTTGAGTTTATTTTTATTATTATAAAAATATTTAATGAGTATATTTTGATACCTATTTGATTTTTCAATCAAATTAATAATTTTTGGTCGTATATCATTATTAGATATTGACATTCAACTTCATTATTACCTACGTATTAACTTTTCTATCAGTGGACATATATTTTAAATGTATTTATTATACTTTAAATGTATTAAATGGTTAATGATATTTTTAAAAATTAATAAATATAATATATGTCACGACCGCCCTTCGCTAAGGATAGCGAAGTCGGGGAAACCACGACTAAAGGAGGGATTAAAGAAGCGGGAAAAGAAATTGGGGTTTGATAAAACATCTGTTTAGACTGAAGGGTACATCCATAATAAAATAAGTCATAACATCAAGTTTAGTTGTAGAACAACCGATAATTTAGACTGAGTTTAACAGAAGTCTAATACAATTTCATAACATGAAACATCAACATTTTGCAGCGGAATAGGATCAAAACGAAGTTTACATGTAAACCCCCAAGAGTTCTTAATAACAAAAGAGTTCGACAAAGCTTTGTAGAGCACCTCCTCCCATCATTGCTCAACCTGCACATTTAGAAATATATGCAGGGCTGAATACAAAAGTACTCAGTAGACACATGCCGAAAACGCATACTTACAATATATATATGTCTTGCCATGCTGAGTGAAAACGTAGGGGTTTTGTCCTTAAAGCACCTACTTTCACTAAATTCCTTTGTGAAATCTAAAGTTTGACAGCTGTCTAAGTTCTTTTAGTAATCTACCATATCTGTATCTTATGTGTACCGGGAAGGTAGCCACCCACCGCGGACACTTGACCGGTCAACACCTTCGTCGATTCACAGTCACATTGTGCACACTAGTCCGAGCGGGGTTGCTTACCCACTGGAACCCGAATTCGATTCATCATATCAGATAGGCATTATACAAAACATAAAAACATTTTATGGTAGACACTGCTTAAAACATAAATTTCGATTCAAAGCTTTTGAAATAACATAATACTGATAAGCACACACACATTTTGATTTTTGTATAAGAAAGCCTACCTCGTTGTATTTTTCTTGTCCTTGAAGATTAACCCCTTCCGGTCTTCGAACTTCCACTTCCGTAGTAACCTTAAATAAATCTCGTAATAAGATACTCGACTTTGAGTATAGGTTCTTTTCTTAATTATTTCTTTGAAGTGCAAAGTAATTAATATTTCCTTTATTCGAGAATAAGTCTTCGTATCTTGGTTCTACTCATTCTTGCGTACTAAAGTATAATTTCTAAAATATACTTCAATAATTCCATTGGAATTATAATCATAATTGCTCAATTAATTATCATTCTTTTATGAAATAATTTGATATAATTAATCAAATTAAATATTAACATTCTTCAATTTAGAATACTCTTCTTCTAAGACATCTAGTTGGTTAATTAATTGACTAAATAAGCTTACTAATTAATTTAATTAGTTTGGGGTAGTCATTATCTTAAGGTAATTAAATTGGGCCCATTATATTTCTTATCTTTCAGCCCATAATTAACATGTTCTTGGCCCAAAATTTTTATTCATAGGAGCCCAATGGTTTTATTATTTCGGCCCAGTACTCGGCCCAATACCCGGCCCATCTTCTAGATCATTCCTCTTCTATGTTACCCTAAATCCTATTTTCCTCTAACACCTACAGACGCTCCACGACTCCTTCCTCCTCCTCCCCGTTCCTCTGCGTCCTCAACTCACTCTCCCTCGCATATCTTCTGTCTCTCTGTCTCTCTTTCTCTCCAGGTCTCCCTCTGTATCCCTCTCTATCTCTCCCTCCGTTCTTCCTCTCTCTCTGGTCGCGGCTCACTTTCTGCCGCGACTCCTCTCAGTTCGCGGCGGCCCCAGGTTGAAGAAACTCACCGGAGTATCTCACCATCAAGGTAAAATCCTTCCTTCATCAGTTTATTTCAGATTTTTGGATCTTCGTTTCAATTTCATACTCCACTGTTTCTGCATGTTTGATTTTAATTGTATTTCCTGAACTTCTCTACATCTAAACCTCCTTCCTCTTTGTCTATTCCAGGAAGGCAGAGCCTCTCTGGCTCGAAACCTTTTCCAAAATTTTCGTGAAACAAGGAAGCTCACCGTGACAGCATAAGGTCAAGTTTTCCTCTTTACTGTATTTCCATTTCCATTGCATGTCAATTTGATTAGGCTAGGTTTTGAATTAGGGATTCAGAATCTAGAATCCCTGTATTTTATATTCTTAATTTCCATTACACAGAACTTCATTTCTCCTATACATTTCTACTGATCTTGTGATGAGTATGTTCAAGCATTTCTAAATTGTTTTGCATTGTTGTATGAGTTTATATTCCATACTAAAAATCTGAGGTGTGTGTTATGTTATGGGGAAAGTTCTATATGTGATGTTTGGTGGTTGTTTTTGGAAGCTCATTTGTGACTACAGAGGGCTCTATAATTAGCATTCTGTTTTCTAAGCTGTATATCAAAAATATAGTTTGATTTTATGCTAGAATTCATGTGATTTTTCTCTTAAATTCCGGTTTGCAGATTTTAGCTCTAGATTTACTTACTAAATTTTATCTTGTTCTAATTTCTTTCTTTCCCGTTTCTGGTTTAGAAATGGCTAATGGTCTGCTGGGAATTTGGTTGGAGTGGGTGCCCTAACGTCTCTCCTTCTAAAAAAAAAATCCTCAGATTAAGCTAAGTTTGCTTTTCATTATTAATTTTTCTCCTAGCGTTTTTTTTTATGATGATTTACAGTGTCTAGAGGTTAATTAAATTCGTTGAACATTTCTTATGCCCTGATCTATTTGTGCTTAAATTCGAAGAATCTGCCATTATGCTTAATTCTGGGAAAATTCTGAATTCCATTGTATATGAAATTTATTTTTTATGTTACTGATTGCTACTGGATTTTATGTTGGTAAAATTTCAAATTTGTAGATTCTATTTTCTGGACTTAAACAGTATGCAGCATAGGTTTTTATATATACTTCTGGTTCTGAATTAGGTCTCTAATTCTGACACCAAATTTCTGAAAGTATGCCTAAGTTCTGTATTTGACCATATAAGTATGCTATATTCTGAAATGAGTATGACCACTGGTTAAAGTTCTGTATTCCTACGTTGATGTTTAGATTCTAGCCCTTTACTGATATATATATTAAAACATATGCATTCATAAAGTGAACTTTCGTATGACTGCATGATGGAGTCTTATGATCTGAAAACTAAACTTATGTCTATGTCTTAAAAGCTTTGAACACTATCTGGTTGATACTTCTGTTTTCATTCTGAGTACATATATATATATATATATGTTTTGAGTTCTAAAGCTATGAGTTCTGAGTTCTAAAGCATCATATTCTGGAACAACAATTCTGGATATTTTGGGTGAGGTAAATGAAAGTTGAGTTCTGTGATATCCTTTGTTTAAACTACCTATTAAGTATACTTATGTTCTTGTATTTAAGCACATTAAAGAAACATGCTTGATAACTAAATAGAACATGACCATCTTCAAATTTCTGGAATTAAGTCTAATTGATTAGGTTTCTATTACCTTACTGAAATTCTTTTCTGAGATGAGTTTGAGCGGCACCTCTTCTGATTTCTTTGTTGTTTCTGTTTCTGTAATGTTTTTAAGGGTGCACTTCTAGAGTGTGTTTTCAGTCCAGAAAGTAGTCCTTATATAGGGGAACTGATGAGTCTTAGTAGGGTTTATAATCATTAGATTGAGATGTGGTATTTTCCCGCAGATTTTATCCCTTGCTTCTATGGTTTAGACTGCCCTATACCTATATTTACTTTGCTTGTGCAGATGTATCTTGACAGCTTTGTCTTCCTTTCACTGCCACCATCCACTTGTTTCAAATCTTTATTTTCTCTATGCAAGCTCTTGTTTGTTAAGGAGGCACAGAAGTACAGTTCCTGAAATTCTCCCCCAATAGCAGCTGTCCATCTATTTCTCTATAGATTTTTGATTTCTTTAATACCACCTTTTTGACTTTTATTATAGTTTACATTATGATTGATGTGCAACCCTTTTTACCACTAAGTCCTTTATGAATCTTTTACAAATCTTACTGCAGCTGTATTTTCTTGATTGTATATCCTTTATTTTAGCCACATGTAGTGATGTGGGTCCCAACAATCTCCCTTTTTCTTCATCCATTAATGCTGCAGCAGTATGTATCTCATTTTCTATCTTAATTTCAGATTTTTAGTTCATTGGTAGTACATCTTTTTGATTTTTTTCTTACTTTACCATAAAGGTTTGCTTGTATAAGAATTAAACTTTCCCATCTGCTATACTTTATAATTACTATAGCAACTTTACATTTATGATATTCTATCTTGTTGTACTCTTATGTAGATAACTAATCATGAGATTTTATCTATAACTAATTATGAGATTTTATCTTTATATACATGTGTTCATTTAACTTGTCTTGTATTTTCCAATACTTATAGAATTTAAGATTTGCCCTAATTTAATTCAATTTCTTGTAGCGAATAAGATAGTGTTCTAACACTATCTGCCTCAAATATCAATCATGAAATTTCTCTCTTTCTTATGTTCTTGTATATCCTAAATATGTAGATATGAGGTTTCACCTAATTATTCACTTATAAATTCTATTAAGTATACCTCTATATATACAACAATATTATCATCTCATACTTATGTTTTTATCATAATTTCCTTAAGGAAATAGTAATAATGTTGACAACCATAAGCTCTTTTCGAATAAATTAATAGATAAGCCTTCCTAATATTAAATACTCAAGACTTTGATATCCTCTTAAACTCTTATTTATGATGAGATCTAAATTGAACAATTCAATTTAGGTTATAGAGGAGTTAACATTATCACTTGATAATGGATATTTGATTCATAATCGAAATATTAATTAACACGAAATTTCTAATACGAGACAATTCTACTGGAAAAAGTGCGGGGCATTACAATATAGGGATAGAAAATTTAAATACTCTCTTTAATAAATAAAAGATAAAATAAATACACATTTAAAAATAAGAGATAAAAATATCCACTTATATGAGCACATGAGAAAATTGATGATGTGTTTATATATTTTATTTCACAAAAAAATTTGAATTATATGAACACATGAGGAAATGTGTGCATTGCAGTAACAAATAAATAATTTAAATAAATTATTCACACTCTATAAAAATTATATATATTTAATTTTTAATCAGATTGTGAATGTATATATACATATAAATAAATGAATTCATATAATCTGAGTTTATTTTCATACGAGATTGGACGTGAATGAATAATTAATGGATAAAGATGTATAACAAGACATTCAAATATAATTTATTTTCATCAGCAATATCTATTTATATATTTTTTATATATTCAAATTTATAACACATATTATTATATGGGCGTGAGACAAAATCAATTGATTCATGATTCATAACATTTGAATCTGAAAGAGAAATCGAACCGCTTCGTATACGTTGCGATTCTAAATTTTAATAATATTTTTCGATTCAGTTCCCAAAACCGCCAATTATGATTCTTTTGAACACCTCTAATAGTAATGAGTATTAGAATCATTTTTACTTTAGAACGAATATGAATATATAAATTAAATTCCAATATATTAAAAAAAAAGTTGTTAGTACGAATTTACTAATAGACAAGTTTACGATTATTTAATATTTATAATATATATATATATATATATATATCAAATTACAAATTTATTTTTTTATTAATTTTAGAACGATTGCAAGTTTATTATAACAAGTCAACATAATTAACGGAATTTACTATACATATTTAGTATATAAATAAGTAGTTTATATATCTATGACAACAAATAATAATAAAGAAAATTATGTCAAATACTTTTATTAATTTTATAAAATATTAATCCTGTCGAATTTCGACGTGCAACAATCTAATTTCAAATAACACTGAGTATTATAAGAACTGAATAGTAAATAAATCCAACCATTTCTCCAAACGGTTTAAATCTTTCATTTGGTGCATAATGAATAACCAACATCATAATGGACAAAGTTTAAGGTATCATTACAAACATCTTTCTGCTCTTAGATGCATGAATTTCAGTGATATTTGAACGCGCTTCAATTTGTAGCTGAACAGTTTTGATCACACAGCAATTACCAATTTGAGCTGAAACTGGTAACTGGTGAAACTTTTAAATGCTATAGGCAGCGAGGAAAGAATGTTTGTCCAACATAGCCACCAGCCATCGCTCTCCTTACATTAGATTCAAACATTTTAGGGTTGTCTCTCAACACACCAGCAGCATCATGATTGAGTGGATCCTCGTGATTTGGCTCCTGCAAGCAGATCTCATAAACAAACATGCAGCTGCAATAATTATGTGATAATTTTTTACATGTCTATACCGTGAAAAGGTGATACAACCCATAAATTATTGTGTTTATGTTCAGCACGGGTTTCCAGTCTTCTCGAAGAATGTTAAGACAAACATTTCCTTCCAAGTCAATATTGGGATGGTAGACCTGTAATATTCCAAAGAATGACAATAAAATTCAAATCAAAGATCCACACAATATATGGGGGTGCGTTATTTGTTTAAATGCGAGACACCACACCACACCACAAATATAACTACTACGAGTCCAATACCTTTGTCTTGCATTTCACCTTTGGTGCCTCGTGAGGATAAATCGGTGATATTTGGAACGAGAAAACAAAAGTTCCACTCCTGAACACAAGGTACTAGTATTAATGAACACAGAAGAATTAGAAGAATACAGAACTAACATTTAAGCTCAGCCCTTGCTAAAAAGTTCAACGTAGACATTTGAACTTACATATAATATCCTTCATCAGGACGAATGGTAACTTCAAAGTTCATAAGCTCATCCTTACCATTAGGGAATGCCATGGTACACGTTTTCGGCAGATTCAGTTCACTAATATCTGCATCTAGGATATTAGAAAGAGTGCAGGAAAAATTTATTTGAAAGGATTAAAAAGCATTAACGGACAAAAGGAAACATATTTAAGAATCAGAGGATACCCTCCCTAGAGTTGTGGTATCATATTAGTATCACAAGTTTTTCATTTAATTACTTTTATCAATGTTGAAATTATGAAAGATGGACAGTACGATAGTGCCTGCCATGCCGCTGTTTTAGATTGAATGATATAAATAAAATTATAATCATGAACTTCAGTTTAAACTGTAGTTAAGGATATACTCTCTCTGTCCCATTAATTTAAAGTCATGGTCAAGAAAGCACACTTGGGGAAAAAAGTCAAACGAGTCTAAATAAATGGGACGGAGGGAGTATATAATTTAGGGAACTCGAAGGCTGTACACATAATCATGCCTAGCAGAAAGTGATGAAGCAGACCTGAAACTGGTGACAGAAACATCAATGCCATTTTTGATTACTAAATGTATGCATGTTTGGTAGATTCAAGGGAATTGTTCCAGGCTTAAATAATAATTGAAAAATACAACAATTCAATAAGATATCTCATTCAACAGAAAATAATCAACTACGGAATTCTCTTCACATTTGACGACCGCCCCACCATGCTACACTGAAGAAACTGAAAGAAAACTTCTCCTGCCATCTAAGTATCCTATATGGAAATTATAAATTAAGTAGTTACTTCACGACCCGGCACAACTACAACATGTGACCCAGTATTAATTACTAAATAGAACTCTATCGCAGAAGGTGGTGATGAAACAGACCTGAAATTGGTGACAGATACAGGCACAGGGGATGATAGAAAAATATCCATGCCAATTTTCATTATTTAGTGTATGCGTGTTTTTGGTAGAATCAATGGAATTGTTCCAGGCTAAAATAAATAATTGAAAGATACAATAGTCCAACACGATATCTCATTGAACAGAAAATCATCAATTATAGAGTTCTCTTCACATCCGACAACCTCCTAGCCATTCTAAACTGATGAAACTGAAAGAAACTTCACTTCCCCTACAATCTTTCAGTTCGTATCCTATATGGAAACTATATACAAACACATTATATAATCTACTACTCCCTCCGTCCCGCTAAAAGCGGCCACGTTTCCTTATTAGGATGTCTCATTAAAAGTGGTCACTTTCTTTTAAAAAAGTGTTCTGCCTTTAAAATACTAGAGTTCACTTTTTTGCACACAACTCTACTTTTTTAATCTGTGTGCCGATTTCATTGTGGCTACTTTTAGTAGGACAGAGGGAATATAAATTAAGTAGCAACTACACTACCAAGAACAATCCAACTACAGCACATCACCAGTACCAGTGCCAATTACTATAGAACTATATAGCCTCAACTCAACACCTAACATGTACCCATCACTCCTTTCATGTCCAGAGATGACAAACCAAAATGCGCAGTTCATTATCAGTCAGAATAGATCTGAGAGAAGTACCAAACAGGTTTACAGTTCAAATGTTATAGTATCAACAGAGAACTGCCAGTCATGTGCACACAGACATCTATGTTACTGCGTGTTAATTGAGGTAGGGAGAGAGTGGAAGTCTGGAAACATGTACGTTGATTGTACATGAATATCAAGAAACAGCAGATTAAATGCCAATGTATTAGTACCACTTGCGCCTTGCCTTGCCTTGCTCGTGAAACTGGTTTGGGATGAATTCACCAAAAGATTCATTTACATTAGGGATCTGGTGTTAACTGTGCTCACCCTAATAGATTTTGTATTTCAGGAGCACTAAAGAACAACCTTTTATAAACATAACATGTTTTTCATTTCATTCTAATGGAAGATATCATTTCCTCAAATGGTGCTATGCCGCTACAGTTTTATCTATTAACATATTATACAGATTTCTAGATACAAATCAGAAAACACCAGCATGGCATGGCAAAAGATGCAGTGAAGATGTTCTTTCCCATCACACTGGGAAAAGGTTAGTACATGACTCGTATAATTGCAAATTACTTTTTATACAGATAAAAGAGCTTCAGAAAGAGAAAGAAAGGGAAAAAAACAGCCATGTGTTTAACTGTATAATGAAAAAAACTCCCTTAACTTTTTCAATAAATAAGAACAAACCTTTTTGAAGGCGTAGTTCTCCAGCACTTTGTTTCTTCACTGGAGGCTTCCCATTAGTACTTTCTGCAAGCTCTCTTTGTTTTTCCTTTACTTTGAACAACCTGATCATGGTGCCTAAACGTATATTGCAGCAAACATACTATGTATAAGAAGTTAAGCATGGAGATGATATATGAAACATAATGATAATCTTCTAGCAGAAACATGCAAATTACTTTAATATTAGGAATCTGGTAGTATTTCTAGAGCATGTAGAGAGGAAATATACCAACATCGGCAGAAGAATAGCAGATAGGTGATTAAGATGAAAGAACATCAAAGTGCATATAGCAAGCGCCAAGAAATGTGAATTCTATTGCCAGAGCATGATCTATTCCTTCTCTATAACAGAGTCAGATTTGCTTGTCTCTCTAGCACTGAGCTACAAACTACTGACAGTTGACACAACACTATAACTTCCAATAAGACCGACCTCAGTAACTGAAAAGCAAAAAAGCATATCATGCTATTAATAAGAATAACGAGTTCAATACTCTAATCTAATGAATCAAATTATCCTAGAAAAGGTTTACATGTAATTCTATACTAATCATAATCACTTGAAAGGGTCATTTAATGAGACAAAATATTGTCTTTAACTGTTTCTTGTTTGAGATGAAAATGGCTTATGCCCAAAATGTACAATTAGATCATGTACTCCCTCCGTCCCATTAATGTAGACACACTTTGATCAAAACTGTGAGAGTTTTTTGGTCAAAGTGTGTCTAGATAAATGGAACGGAGGGAGTATCATATAACAAGAGCATGTGCTGTTAGAGAAACAAGACATGCTGAGCTACTATAGTACCCATGCAAACTTTTTGTCGCAATAAATATCTAACTATGTAAAATTTCCCTTCCACTTCTCTGATAGAGATAAGGTGATTGGGAGAAGATGGAGCTTAAAAGAACAAAAAGAAAACAAGGATACTCCTCCTAAGAGGCTACAACAAATACGCTGAACTAATAATATGATATCTGATAGATGATAGTCTAAAACACATACTCTTTAATTAAAATGCTAGGCCCATATACTTACAGGCTTTACCCAAACTGAATACTACAGAACCAAACATAACTCTAATAAAACATAAACAAAATTAAATTGAGAACCCTACTAAAAAAACTAATTAATAAAATGGATAAGCAACTACTACATGTCTATCAGTCTCCAAATATAAATGAATTTTCAATAAAAGCAAACTTTACCTGCAATAAGATATGACATAAACAATAAATGTTTCAACTTTCAATAGTATGATTTCGATGTTAATCTACACTGTAAAGATTTCCCTAAATACGCAATTTATTAAACTGAAATAACCAAATTTGAGAATATACAAAGTGTTTTATGCGGCCAAAGAACTGCCTGAGATCCTGTAACTGGGTATTTGATTCAAGTATATGTACAGTACTCATAAACTGACCAAGAAAATCATGATAAGCCTAGGACTGAAATAAACAAGTTTCATAGTTCAAGCATAGTAATAACTAATAACACAACCGCAATAATGATCTGTCAACAATAATTATTCTACTTGAAGCTTGGTTAGTGATCATATAACACTCCATTGATACCAAAATCCCCATTCACAACGACAAAAGACAAAAAAGGAAACAGCAGAAAATGAACTAAAGGCCGCCAACAGAATTAAATTAACTCAGCTCAAAATCAAATTATACTAACAAACACGTCATTCAGCTCCAAGAAATCCGATGGGATGCAACGAACAGAAAAGCCGATACAAGTAAACAATAATCCAAAGAGCAGTCAAATCACAATACGGGCATACGTAAACGGTAGATAAAAGGATTACTGATAAAACTCAACGATCTAAGCAAGAACCGACGGGGTCTATTAATTAATCTACACAACCGTGTCAAAAGCGGTAAATTTATAAAATTAGGGTTCTTACAAACAATCAAAGGTAATCGAAATATACCTGTTGGATCAAAAACCTGAAAAAAGAAGGGTGTAATTGGTTGACGGTATCAGATTTCAGGGGAGGGAGAGGAGGAGAGAATAATACTTTAGAGAAAGAGTAGAGGGCAGAGAATCTGATAAATGCCGCTGAAAGCGAGTCTACTTTTGGCAAAGTCCTTTTCTTTTTATTAGTTATATTTAATTTGCTTTCAGTTTTTCGTCCAATCTCAGTTATTGGTAATATATAAAAAAAAAAGGACATGATTCCTTCATTTTCATTTTCATGCTTTTCTTTTGCATATTTTTTTCCCACTTGTTGGGGTAAACTACTTTGGTAGTGTTTTTGATGACATTGAAGTTATAATAGATTTTGGTGATTCTATCGAACTCATATATGCATGTATTTAATTGTTTATAAATGATATTTAGTCATTTAATTATTTATTAGTTAGAGAGCGACATAATTTTAAGGAACATATCGTGTTAACAATCTAGTCCATAGAGGATCGATCTGTGTGTTATTTACTTGTCTAGAATCAGACTTAGATAGGTTGATATGATATTTAAGGATGTGTTGATAAGTATCGACCTGATCCATAGAAGATTGAGTTGAATTGTGTTTTAGTAGTAGATTCTCTAAAATGTAAATGAAAGATCAAGTTAATGATGTGATAGATAGAGATTGATTTTATTTCAGTCTAAGTATTAGAAGGGAGATCACAATATGGACTGTCAAATTCATGATATGTCACATATGATCAACTTTATTATTTTATAGCATTGTCGTCATATAATCAATTTGGTTTCTTAAACTAAGTGTAGCATCAACCTAGAAAGCACTAGTAAACTCACTTGTGAGAGCAAGTCGTGCGAGTAAATCAATGTTTAAAAAGGCTATTTTAAGCCTCGAGGCGTTTTCCTATAGTTTCACGAGGCGTAAGCTTCAAATCGTTCTGAGGCGTAAGCCTCGATGGAATTAAGAATAAAATATAAATAAATTATATATAGCACAAATAACACATAGAAAACACAACTATGTTACTAATAATCCATAGAAACAGTCTCATAAGTCATAAATAAGGTCTTAGAAGTCTCAAGACAAACGAAACATAAATTAAGTCTCTTAATAAAATAACATAATCCACTTCACACTCAAAAACTCAAATTGGCAAGAAGCTTTCATGATCATCATCATCTCCAGAGCCTGCTCCATCTCCACCTCCACTATCATCTTCATCATCTTGACCTCCACTTTCATACTCTTCTTCCTCATCAATCAATGCTAGTCGAGTGTTTGGAGTTTGGTTTCTTTTTCTCTTTCTTGATGCGATGCCTCCTCCAGCCTCTCTTCATCCTCATTCACATCCTCATCTTCATCATTTTGGTTAGCTACCCACTCATCATCAGAAGGAATATCTTCCACAACTAAAGGATCAACTTCATCTTTCCTTGATTGCTTCTTAAAATGTTTATCCTTCAGTCTTTTGTTATACATGATGTACACCAACTTATTCAACTTGCATGTGCTCAAACGGTTTCTTTTCTTCGTGTGCACTTGATTGAACGTACTCCAATTACGTTCACACGCAGATGATGAGCAAGTTAGACCAAGAACCTTCATAGCAAAATCTTTGAGCTCTGGAACTTCATCTCCAAAGTTATCCCACCATACCACTAAAAATTGAATTAATATTAACTTATTAAGAATTCAAGATAAACTATAATAGAAGAATATATATATATATATATATATATATAATAAATACCCGGTGGACGAGTCATGTATGACGACAAAGATGCTTTGAAGCTGAACAATCCTTTCTTGTACTTGAAGTCATCAAGCTGCTCATCGACCTTCATATAAGTGTTTGGATCTTTTATGAGTCGATCCATACAATTATATAAACCCGTCTTAATCTCTGGATGCTCAGAAGCATTGCCACTCCATCTGTATCGAGGATTCAAATAATAAGCGGTTGCATGCAAATCCCTATGCAATTGCTTTTCCCATTTCGAATCAATGATTTCCCAAATCTCTTTATAGGAAGAAAGTTCATGATTGAAGTTCTTCGCTATATTCTCTTTTGCCTCATCAATAGCTCCATAAATGAATCCCATGGCCGGAGTCTTCTCACCATCAACAATCCTCAACACATGTACAAGGGGCTTTGTGGTTTTAATAGAATAAACCACACTTGGCCAAAATGTGTTTTCATTCATAACAATTTTTTTCACCTCTTTCCCATGAGCTTTCTTGGACAATGGATTGTTTAACCACTCTCGTGATACAAACATGGATTGCAATGGCTGCTTCAATTGAAACATACTATCAAGTGTCAAGAATGCAGTAGCAAACCTTGTCGCAGCTGGTCGAAGAAGATCCTTTTTGGCAAATTTTCTGAAAAGGCTGAGCACTCTTTGATGGTTGTAGATGAAGTTGCTAACTTTCTTAACATTTAGCAAGGCACGTTTGAGCTGTGGCAACTCACCAATCTTCTCAAGCATCAAATCGATGCAATGTGCTGCACACGGAGTCCAATACAAACTTGTTCTCTTCTTCATTAGCATACCTCCAGCCGCCTTGTACGCACTTGCATTATCAGTAATGACTTGAACAACAATGTCTTCACCTATCTCTTCAACCACACTGTCAAGCAACTCAAACAACTTCTTAGCATCCTTCACGCAGTCCGATGCATCAACTGTTTTTAGAAAAACAGCGCCGTGTGGATTGTTAACAAGAAAGTTGATGAGACTTCTATTTCTCATATCCGACCAACCATCTGACATTATAGTAACTCCTGTTTTCTTCCACGTAAGTTTGATGTCATCTACAATGTCAGATGTTGTTTTTAGTTCCTCATCTAGTATCCAATTCCTAAGCTCATACATTGATGGAGGCTTTAGTCCCCGACCATAGTTGCCAACAGATCGCAGCATGTTGAAATAAGATGGAGTTGTTGCTATGTTAAATGAGAGTCCATTCTCATAAAAGAATCTCCCAATATCCAAGAAAACCTGATTTTTGTGCTCTTTAGCCATTGCCGGAGTCATTTTGGCATCTCCATCCTTTTCAATCCCTAGAAATCGATCCATGGGACCTCGAACACCTCTATCACTCAAGGTTTCTGTACTACTAGGTGTAGTACCAGTACCACTACCATAATACGAGCCATTTTCAATCATCTCATCAAATTTCATCTTCCCAAACTGTTTTGAGTTTTCATACTCCTTCAAATATGCTTGCATCTCAAGCTTCACGTCGTCGGGGACCTTCTCACATGGTGCCACATTCCGATGCGTTCCAGCTAAATGATCTTTCGCTCTCTTTACTCCTCCAGTGATAGTTTTACTACAAAACTTGCATGAGAGGTATTTATAACCTTTTTTCCCCCCCTCTCTTGGCACTGCAACCTCTTCAGCATATTTCCAAGCCGGATCCTTCCGTGCAGACCCGCCGGAACATGCCTTTTTATTAGAGCCACTAGCACTCATTTTGTATAACAGTATATCCTAACAAATAATAACAACAATACCTTAGTTGTGGACAAAAATATTGTGGGCAAAAAATATAACAGATTAGAAGCAGTATAAATTCATGACTTCGTTTTCATAACAGATTGGAAGCAGTATAAATTCTCACTGTTTAGAAAGCAGTATTCTGGTGATTACCACTATTTAGAATGTTGCTTAAGATTATCTTCCAAAAGAATGCTCACTTCTGATTAAGTTGAGGAAACTAAAGATAATCTCTTGCAATTGGAGTCTAAGGCTAAGGAAACTAAAGATAAGCTGGACTGCTGGAGAAGAAAATATTGCTGCCAATTTCAGTCCTAAATAATCAAATCATTGCATATTCACAATCTTCGCACTTACTGAAATTGCAGAGGAGACTGGAGACTGCATATGTCGCTGCGTAGAGCGTGGGGGGAGAACTAATGACTGTGTATGTCGCTGGAGAACTGGAGGAGTAGAGCGTGGGGGGTGAACTAATGACTGCATATGTCGTTGGAGAACTGGAGGAGTAGAGTGTGGGGGGAGAACTGGAGTGGAGATTGGAGACTGCGTATGTCGCTGGTCTTTTAATTTCACTTCACCCAATTTTCAATTTTAGACTTTTAGTGTTTAGGGTTTGAAAGCCCATGTTTAATTTGGATTAAATTGTATAAGCCCATAGTGGGTGGGCTGAATTCAGCCCAAATTGAGGTGTAATTTGGATTAAATTGTTTAAGAAACTGAGGCTTACGCCTTTGGAAAACGCCTCGCCTCATGCGCCTCACACCGCCTCACTTACGGCGAGGCGTAAGCCTCGTTCACCACTACTGAGGCGGCGCCTCAGAGGCGATTCTGGTCCGCCTCGCCTCGAGGCGCGCCTCGAGGCTTAAGCCTCAAACGCCTTTTTAAACAATGGAGCAAATCATGTGTACATATTAGCAACATGCATGACAAATCAAGAGGACATATCAAGAGGATTAGATAACCTGTTCCAGGAAAAAATAGACAACTTGCTTAGGAGCAGATCCATAGAATCGACCTTACTGTTTATCTTGTTTTTGGTGTGCTTTTAGTCTTTGTTTAGTTGCGTCTAAAAGTTAGTTTGTTTTGTTTTCGTGTCTTTTTAGTTCATATTATGCCGGTTTCTTTTATTTTCTTGTTTGGTGTAGGGTGGTGAGATGAAGGATGGGGTGGAGCTGAGTAGGTGCCAATTATGCCATGAGTGCAAAGTCGAGTAAAGCGGAATGAGGCGAAGACTGCACGAGAGGAGAAACAACATGAAGTAAGCGAGCCTGGTCCCAGCGCTCGCTCCATGCAGTAGAGTGGATTTTCAGAGACCACAGGCCAGCGACCGTTGGGAACCCAGCGGCCGTTGGGCCTGTAGAAGTTGTGCGCCAGCAAGGGGAAGCTAGCAGCCACTGGCTACTCAACGGTCGCTGGGTATGCTTAAGTGATGCTTTTCGACGAGTTTTAAAGAAAAACCAAACCATTTTGGAAGGATATCTCTTAGAACTTAGCCTAGAACTCAAAACATTTAGATTAGAACTCTCTTGGGAAGTACCTTTATTTGTAAATTCACATTCGGAAAAAGGATTTAAGGTGGAGATCGACTTCTCCATCCAAGTAGTGTAATCGTAGTAAGTTTCTTTATTTGGTTTCTTGCTTATGATTATATGAATGTATTGAGTAGGTTGAATCTCCACTAGGGTTTGATTTCTTATGGATTATTATTGTCTATTGTTATTCATGCTCGTTGTTTGGATTATGCTTGTTAAATTGGAACGATTGATCACCGTTTCAATTCCATAGATACTAGGAAAGGTCAAAAGATAATCCTTGTGTCGGATCAAAGTCCAATCAACATCGGTTGTACGTAATTGGAAATGTATCGAGTGAGTATTCATTTGTTATCTTGAATTCTTAATGGTGTGGCTTTAATACGAGAGTTGGAGTCACGATCTAATTATAAATGCGAAAGTTAGTAATTAAATAGCTTTTGAGAATTCTCGATGTGCGAATGAATGCATGAATTAGTAGTAGCATGTGATGATCAATGTGGATGTTCATACCCTAGAGCCTTAATTCCGGATTCCAATTATTTAATTTAATTATTGGTTTTTTACTTTAGTTAATTTCATGTCTGGTACTTGATAGAATGTTTAGGATTTTTATTGTCATTCTCTAGCTCTTTAACCAAGAAGACCTGCTAAGCCTTCCACGAGATTTGACTAGGGTCAGCTTATTACGTATTATAGGACTCGTTTAATTGCAAGAACTTAGACACACAATTTATGTTGAACACTTACCTGGTATTCAAAGTTCGATAACATGCTCAAAGTAGATCATGTAGACACAACTCAAGAGCATATCGACCTGACTTGATAAGTCTAGTGAGGTGTGACCATACTTGGAGCAAGCTACCGATCTACCTAAAAGGATCACAACCTACCTGTCCAACATGCCACGTTGGATGACACGTAGAACAAACTCAAATGTCTAGAAGTTCAGTCAACATCCACCGACTATATCTTTATGTTAGGGTTTGTATACCTCAAACATGCTTTATGCTTAGACGATGTATCAGACTTGTTGTTAGTTTTATTTTAATGAGAATAAATGTTTCTATCATTGATTTGTTATTTATTATATTTGTATATTGAATTGCAAACAAGTCAATTTCCTATGATAGTAGACTGTGTAGTGGATCCATGATCACAAAAGGTTACATAGTTAGCTCTTTTGTATAATAAAGCTCACAGTGTAGACAAACTTGGACAGTCTAGTTGGTAAAGGCCGCGGTATCAATTGATGCGAGAGCTGACCTAAGCCTGGATAGTGATGTCGGTATGTATAAATTGACACACATGCTTTGCGTATACATATTGAGAGGTTTCTCAGTGAGATAAGTTCTATGTGTTGTTGTTTAGAACGAAGTCTCGGAAATTAGTTATTTCTTAATCTGTGACGTTGAAATTAGTATACACAGTTGATTAAACGTTGTTTCGATTCATCTTCACTTGCGGGTTTTTTGTAACCCCACAAAGTGATGTCTTAAGCAATAGTGATTGGTTTAGCGAGAAGTGCTCGATTGTCAATCGCATGGAATCGCGTCTCAGTGATACGAGTTGACTAAATTCACGTGAGGCGTTCAGAAAGGTTTGTTGCATAAGTAACCCGACCGGTTGGAATTTATTTCATATGCAATAATCAAAGTCTAAACCCGATCACTTACGAATAAATATATTAATTAATTATGAGTTCTCAACAAACTCAATTAATTAATGGATTTAATAAATTTTAAACGCGAGAAATAATTAATGACAAAAAAAGGTTGAGTCCGTAATTTGCAAGCGAATAACTAGCAAAGGAGATTGGTAAATTCCGCAATTAATTCTCATATGTGGTATTTTGTGTGTGAATTAAATTATTTATATGATAATTTAAACATGTGGATCCTTCGGATTTAAGAGCCCCTCATACGGGTTCTATCACTTTATTCAATGCAATCATTAATGTTAGGGTTTGTATACCTCAAAGTATGCTTTATGCTTAGACGATGTATTAGACTTGTTTTCAGTTTCACTTAATGAGAATAAATGTTTATATCATTGATTTGTTATTTATGATATTTATATATTGAATTGGAAACAAGTCCATTTACTTCACACTACAAAAAAAAGCATTTCTGGCGACGGAAAAATCCGTCTTTAGCATAGGAAATCCGTCGTCCCGGGAGGCTAGCGACGGACTAACGACGGATTTTTTCCTTCTGTATTTCGTTCGTCGTTAGCCCATCGGACGACGGAAAAGACAGTCCGTCGTTAGCTAACGACGGACTAACGACGAATTATATCCGTAGTAAGGGACGACGGACTGTAATTCCATCGTCAGCTTCTCCCGGTGGCTGTTGGCGTTGCCGGAAAACTAACGACGGATTATATCCGTCGTTAGTGGTGACGGACTGCAATTCGTCGTTAGGGGTCGTTGACCGTTGACCTAACGACGAATTCCAGTCCGTCGTTAGCTACTTTTTTTTTAATTTTAATAATTAATTTTATTTTTTTATTATCCATTACCTAAAACATGTCACAACAAACAATACAAATATAATCGAACATTGAACAATAATTTAAAATTGAACCAATCGAATGAAATTCAAAATGAACGCGGATTTCATATAATGAACAAATAATATAATGTATCAGTAGCATCCCACGACAAACCATATAATAAAAAAATAGTACAGTGTATCAGTAGCATCTACGAATCATAATCAGGAGGAAAATGGGGAGGGGCATCAGACGGGGGAGACTGATAAGAGGGAAAGGAGGGTGCACTACCTCCTCCCTGCTGCTGAGACATCCACCGCATCACCTCGGCGTACTGAGTCTGCATGAGCGCCATCTGCTCAGCCAATCTCTGCTACTCAGCAAGGTACTCACGGCGCTCGCGATCCTGCTCCTCGACTCGGTGCCGCAGCTCCTCAACCTCGTCTTTGGATGCTCGTGATGTGGACGACGATCCCCCAAATCTGGATGCTCTCAAGGCCTTCGCGGCGCCTCCCGTGCCGAACATCCTCTTCTTCTTGACCTGAACAGTTTATTACGTCTAACCAAATATATTTAATTATATAATTATTTACATATAATTAACATAAGTAATTAAATAAGTACATTATTATAATTTAATTACCTTTCACCGAAGTAAAGAGCGCCGGAGCAGCAGAAGGCGGCTCGGAAAGGCTGAGAGAGGAGTCGGGAGGCGACATGCGTTATTAAATAAACCCTAATTAAACAATTTAAACATTTAATTAAACTAACGCTCAATTAACAACATAATACTACTTAACAATTTAAACTAATGAATTAAGAATTTAAACTAAGCTATACTAATTAATTAAGAATTCAAATTAGTCAATTAACTAAAGTAATTAAAGTACTTAAATAATTAAACTAAGTAAACAAGTAAACAATTTAATTAAACTTATACTAATTAACAATCAATTAACAATAATTTTATTTAACACTGAAACCACAATTATCAAACAATTAGCAACAATTAACACAAATTTAACAATTAACTAATTTAAATAACAATTAACTAAATAATTAATCCAAATTTTCAATTAATTCTGAAAATTAAAAACAACAATTAACAGAAAATTAACAATTAATCACATATATCAATTCACACTAACAATTAATCACATATATCAACTAACCACAATTATAAAACAATTAACAACAATTAACACAAAATTAACAATTACTTACATATATCAATTTAAACAAATTTAACAATTAACTACTTTAAATAACAATTAAATAAATCATTAATCCAAATTATCAAATAATTCAGAAAATTTAAAACAACATTAATTAACACAAAATTAACAATTCACACTAACAATTAATATAATATATTAATTAACCACAATTATCACACAATTAACAACAATTAACAAAAAAAATATAATTAATCACATATATCAATTCACACTAACAATTAATCACATATCTCAATTAACCACAATTATCAAACAATTAACAACAATTAAACAAAATTAACAATTAATCACATATATCAATTCAAACTAATTTTACAATTAACTAATTTAGATAACAATTAACTAAATAATTCATACAAATTATCAAATAATTCAAAAATAAATAAAATAAAATAAAAAACATACCTGGAGGAAGCAGGCAGCGGCGGCGCAGAGCAGGCAGCGGAGCAGCGGCGGCGCGAGGCAGGCAGCGGAGCAGCGGCGGCGGAGCAGCTGGGCAGCGGAGCAGGCGACGTCGAGGGGAAGATTTCTACTCCGACGTCGAATTTAAACGGGTCAAATTGAGAAACCGAGATAGATAATGATAGGGGAAGGGAAAAGGGCAAAATGTACTTACCTTGGTGCGTGGGTGTTCTGTTTCGACGGGGAGCTTGGAATCGCCAGAGAAAGGCCTGAAACTCGTGCGTCGTTATTCTGTTTCATGAAAGGGAATTCTGCCTGCTAAATAGGGCGGGACGACGGACCAGTCCGTCATCCGCTATTAAAATAATTAAAAAAAAATTAAAATGTTAACGACGGATCTCACGACAGAAAAGTGGGACGACGGACTGGTCCGTCGTCCAGTCCGTCGTTAAGATTGACGCCAACTTACGCGCCAAAAAAACGGTTGCCAGTCCGTCCCCAGTCCGTTGTTAGCCTTATTTGTTAAATTCCGTCGTCAATCCGTCACCAGATGACGACAAAACCTAATTCCGTCGTCAATTCCGTCGCCAGTTTAAGTTATTTTTGTAGTATCAATTGTAGATTGTGTGGTGGATCGATGATCACAAAAGGTAACACAGTCGGTTCCTTTGTAATATAAAGTCACGGTCTAGACAGACTTGGACATTCTAGTCGGTAAGTATGCGATATAATTTGATGCAAGATCTGACCTTAGCCCGCATAATGATATCAGTATGTATAAGCTGATACACATGCTTTGTGTATACATATTGAGAGGTTTCACAGTAAGATAAGTTCTACGTGTTGTTGCTTAGAACGAAATCTCGAAAATTAGTTCATTTCTTAATATGTGACGATGACATTAGTATAAGTAGTTGATTATACGCTGCTTTGATTCATCTATGCATGCGGGTTTTTCGTAACCCTAAACAGTGATGTCTTGGGTGATAGTGATTGGCTTAGCTAGAAGTGCTTGACTGTCAGTCATACAAAATCGTTTCTCTATTAACATGAGTTGATTAAATCCACCTGAGGCGTTCAGAAAGGTTTATTGCATAAGAAACCCGACTCTTTGGAATTTATTCCGTATGTAATAATTAAAGTCTAAACCGGATCATACACGAATAAATATATTAATTAATTATGAGTTGTCAGCAAACTCAATTAATTAAGGAATTGATTAAATCTGAAACACGAGAAATAATTAATGACAAGAGGGTTACATCTATAATTTGGATGAATAAAGATGAGTTCAAAATTTATCTTGTAGTGGAGTCGATAAATATTTATAATGGAATTATACTTTATTGCATTTCCATAGAATAATTAATTTGAGGTTAAATTAACTTGAATTAATTAATTTAAGTTTAACTTGGACCAAACAATTAATTAAATTTGATTGGGCCCAAAAGTGATATGAAAATTAATTTAATTAAGTTATGGATTTGACCAAGTCAAAATTAATTTTACATTATTTAAATTTGAATTTGAATAATAAATGGAACTGTACGGAGATTAAAATGAGAATTTAAATTATATTATTTGAGATCTTATCCATTAACCTTAGAAACCATAACCTAGCCCAAAACATCTATAAAAGGGGATACATTATGGCCAAAAATTCCATCCCCCTACACTAGGAATTTTCGGCCACTTCATAGAGAATTAAGTATCTATTTGAAAATTGTGCAGTATTCAAAGCTCCAATTTTCGTTCTTATTTCTCCTTAAAATACTTGATCGATTCACCCACACGATATTCAAGTAGTAGATCGGGAATAGGTTAGAAGTTTCCAAGGTAGGATCGAAAGAGATCAAGTGAAGATTCCATCGGAGTGAATTGCTATTTGTGGTTAACGATCCAAATCGTTTCTTCACAAGCGGAGGAGTTGCGTATAAGAAGGTATAATTTAACTAATTCCACAATTATATTCTTCTGTGTGTATTAAATACATAAGAATTAATTATTTATAAAATTAATTAAACATGTGGATTCTGCGCATTTATGAGCCCCTCATACGGGTTCTATCAATTAAATGCAGGTGCAACGACTAGTTTTCAAAATGAAGACTCTAAATACTTCAAGTTTTTCTCCATAAATTAGGGATGTCAATCGGGTCAACCCACTTGGTTAAGGACTAACCCGCTCAAGTTGTCGGTTTATTTGGTTCGAGTTAAGTCGAATTTAAATTTTTACTGGTTGAAAAATTACAAGCTTAATTCTAAACTTTAGATTTTCGGGCTAACCTACCGGGCCAATCGGGGTAGAATATTTACGAAAAATGTTTAATATATATATATATGTTTTATGATTCTATATTTTAAAAATATTTATATATATATATATATATATATGAAAAATATAACAAATAAAATAAAATTTTAAACATAGTTAAATATTAAATTAAAATATAAATAAAAAAACGGTAATGATTTTCTGCCAAAATTATGTCATAATTATTTTTTTAAGCGATTGACTAATTGATGGGTATGATAAATACATTTTTCATAGAAAATCAAATATATAATGAAAATAGTTATTATTTTAATTTTCATTCGGTTAATAGGGTTAACCCACTCGGTTTTCGGGCTAACACTATCGGGTTTGGGTTGTTATCGGTCCAAACCATTCAAACTAAAAAAAATGTTTCGGGTCATAATTTTTAACCCAACCATCTTTGGTTTCGAATTGTTGTTCAGGTCAACCCGCACTTTCAGGCAAAATTAACAATCCCACTATAAATGCATGAGCAGAATTCCAAAAACTTATAGAATAAAAAAGCTGCAAGAACTCCTCCAGATTTACATGGATAAATCAACACTCAATTAGAACACATATGTTCCTAATGTTGTTTGTTTAGCGTTGATTCATATATTCTGGAGATAAACTCATCTAGAACTAGATAATTATTAAGAGGTTTCAAACCTAATAGTTTTAGATATTCTTCCAGAGACATTCAAGTTCTAAGCTCTGTAATAGAGAAGAAATGAGTATGAAAAATTTTATAAACCTTAAAAGGTAACTCGTTCTCGACGATGATAAATAAGAGATGGGTAATATCGTTCCGAGAGAATATAAATAAGAGAGATGGAGTTTGTACTCAACAAGGATAAATAAGAGAAGAATCTAAGGTTAAGGATTTATCAATCTAGCATTGATCGATTGTGGACCTAAGGTGCTTTCCGAACCACGTTAAATAGTTGTGTTTGTTCGAATAAAATTTTTTCGAGTCGCTCGCAATCTAACAAGGTCATCTAGCAATGATAATCCAACCCAAGTCGTATTCTCAAGGAAGACTTAGCAGGACAATTTAACTCTTTGTTCAAAACAAAAGCAAGTAAAAGATTGTTTGAAGGTTTTAAAACTAGGCGAGAGATATAAATAACGAAGAACGTAAATCCTAAACTAATAAAAGTAAAGGAAAGAATGAATTGCCTAACTAAGAAAACGAGTTGCGAATTGAAAGGAATAAATGTAACTTGGAATTTGAAATTAAGAAGATCGTAGAAAGTACTTTGGAATTTAAAAGCAAGGAGAACGTAGAGTAAATAAACGAAACAGAAACGCGGAAGCATAAACAAATAAACGAACTTAATAGTAAAAACGAACCGGAATATAAATGGAAGCAAACTTGATTAATAAACTGAACAAACTTGAATCCACAACGATAGACGGAAAAACAACGAACTAGAATGTTGCAATTAGCTATCCTTCGGAATCAAATACTAAAGCTAAAAACGACTAAGTAAAAATCACAAGTCCAGACCCTAGAACAATAGGTCGAGAGGTGCTCGAAATATAAGTGCAAAACATCTGGAAGAAAGTCTCGAAAAAGGTCTGGAAAAAGATCTGAAAAAAGATGATTTCAAAATGTGAAACTCGTCGACTATTTATAGGCGAGAATGAGGGTCAGCAGCCACTCAATATTAGCAACTGCTGATTGGTTCGGTTAGGCGCTCCTCCCATGCCATCCGCTGAGGCCGTTGCACATTTGATCGAGTCAGCAGCTGGGGTTAGCGGCCGCTGAAGGGCCATCGATTGCTGACCCTGGCTCGTGCTCCGTCTCACGCATTGGCTCGGCCGTGGCTCGGCCTGACACATCCCCGCCTAGTAAAATTCGCTTAAGGCTACGCGACCTCTGACTTATGCTCTCGACTCTCATCTTGTTCTTTCGTCATTTTTGATCTTTTCTCATCCTTTTTCCAACTTCAACACTTGTTTAGGCTCGTGATCCTTAAACATAAAATGAAACGTAAATCGAGCCCAAAACATTATGCAAAATGGAAAAACAACAAGAATAAAGACAAAGAAAATTCGATTTTGTGTGTGGATGGGTTCTTTAGCCTCTTTTTTATTGTCTAACCGAACCACTCTGTCAGTGGTGCAACGGCCTCAGCCGATGGCGCGGGAGGAGTGCCTAACCGAACCACTCAGCAGTTGCTGACATTGAGCGGCCGCTGACCCTCCTTCTCACCTATAAATAGTCGATGAGTTTCACACTTTGAAATCATCTTTTTCCAGATCTTTTTCTAGAACTTTTTCGAGACTTTCTTCCAGACGTTTTGCACTTATATTTCGAGCACCTGTTGACCTATTGTTTTAGGTTCGAGACTTGTGACTTTTAGTTAGTCATTTTTAGCTTTAGTATTCAATTCCGAAGGATAGTCAATTGCAACATTCTAGTTCGTTATTTTTCCGTGTATCGTTGTGGATTCAAGTTCGTTCAGTTTATTAATCAAGTTTGCTTCCGTTTATATTCCAGTTCATTTTTACTATAAAGTTCCTTTTATTTGTTTATGTTTTTGCGTTTTTATTTCCTTTATTTACTCTATGTTCTCATTGCTTTTAAATTCCAAAGTACTTTCTACGTTCTTCTTAATTTCAAATTCCAAGTTACATTTATTCCTTTCAATTCGCAACTCGTTTTCTTTGTTAGAATTTTTTTTTCTTTCATTTACTTTTATTAGTTTAGGATTTACGTTTTTTCGTTATTTATGTCCCTCACCTAGTTTAAAACCTTCAAACAATCTTTTACTTGCTTTCATTTTGAATAAAGAGTTAAATTGTCCTGCTAACTCTTCCTTGAGAATACGACTTGGGTTGGTTTATCATTACTAGCTAACCTCGTTAGATTGCAAGCGACTCAAAACAATTTTAGTCGAACAAACACAACTATTTAACGTGGTTCGAAAAGCACCTTAGGTCCACAATCGATCAATGCTAGATTGATAAATCCTTTAACCTTGGATTCTTCTATTATTTATCCTTGTTGAGTACAGGCTCAATCTCTCTTATTTATACTCTCTCGAAATGATATTACCAATCTCTTATTTATCATCGTCGAGAACGAGTTACCTTTTAAGGTTTACAAAATTGTTCATACTCATTTCTTCTCTATTATAGATGTTGTCGGGTCTTATATATGTATGCTTATATGACTGTTTAAATGGAACATGTGTTATGTGATACTGGAAACTGGGAAAATCATCATAATTATTCTTCGTGTTCTTGATATTATTGGATTTATCTAGTATATTTTGTTGTTGGAGATGACAATTATGAGTTATTGACTACTTAAATCTATGTTTTAGGGTTTCACAATATTGTCACTGCACATCCTGAGATGTATTTACCAACATATGTAGCTTCTTTCTATCTCACATGGGAGGATGAGAAGGATGGTGTTGGTCCCGAAAGAGCAAGGTTTGTTGTATGGGGGGGGGGGGG
>JAPKLX010000239.1:84239-115203 GCA_026898415.1 Leonotis leonurus | reverse complement strand
TTGATATGTTTCAACCTTTCTGTTTGAGACTCTCTGGTTCAACTTTCCGTTAAAGTTGATATGCTTCAGCTTTCTGTTTGAGACTTTCTGGTTCAACTTTCTGTTAAAGTCGATATGCTTCAGCTTTCTGTTTGAGACTTTCTGGTTCAACTTTCTGTTAAATATAAACCCACAAGTAGCACAAAATATGAAATAAATCTAAGTGAGTGTTCGAGAATACATCATCAAAACTTAAGATAGTTGTTGGGTTCCCAACAGATGGACATGAGGTCAGCGTCTTGATGCCAATCGGCAATAGACCCATCAAGACCACATATGATGTGATACAAATGATCCAAAGTGCTTTCAGACAGAAGGATGAAAGCATGGATTTGTCTAAAATCACCATGGAACAATTGCATGAGGCAGTGGAGAAAATTATGGTGATTCCGGTTCATTATACTTGAAGGATGTTCCACCGTTCGTTACTGGCACCAGGGTTTCAAACTGGTATTTGAGTTTGTACAAAGGATTTTCCTTATGCACAGTGGGTCTTATGACCAAGTGACCCCCGAGAAGATGAGGATACTAACTACTGTAGTCCTCAACCTGAAGGTGAATTGGTGCAGGATTCTCTTTGACTTGCTAGCCAAAGAAGCACGAATGGTAGTAGAAACCAGAGAAGGAGACAAAGTTGTATCTATCTTTGTAAAGAGGAATTTGAGTCACTCAACCAAGATCAGTTATATGATCGAGAAGTTCTTTAAGCAAAGAACATGGGAATGAGCCATTCCCTTCAATGACCAGCTCACTCTGGCCAAAGACCAGCACCAGCTGGAGATGTCCCTAGGTATTACACCTGCCCTTCTAAACAAAGTGAATGATGAAGTTCACTTGGGCCAACTACTAGAAATGGAAAACACTAACCCTACATGGGTTGCTCCATCAAAAGGAGAAGGGAAGAAAGCAGAGCCCAAAGCCCAGAAGGAGAAGCCACAGAAGAAGCCACTGCCAAACGAGCAAGTTCTGTGGAGACAGACACCTCTTCTACTACTCAACCGAAACAGAAGAGGAGAAGGCTTAGGAAAACTCAACCAGACTCACCACTAGCACCAGAAGAAGAGGCCCAACAACCAGAGGAAGACATTCCACAGGATGTCATGCCTGAACCTCTCTTAGACCCCAACCAGGGCAAAGATTTTTCACCAGCACGAACTGCCACACCCTTACCAGATCATCTCCAGAAGATCAGTGAGGAGGGAGAAGAAAAAGAAGTAGACGAGGAGACTGAGAAGAAAAGCAAGCAGAAGAACTCATCCATCTGCTGGAGAATGAGGCAGAACATTCTGTTCTCAGTGATTTTCCTGGCATTCATCTGACACCAGAAAGCTTCGGTGCAGCATGCCGTGTCAAGACCTATTTACTGAACAAGGACAGTGAATACTACGTCCTAGATGCTCTGCTCAAATCTAGATCGATAGAGGAGTTGAAGGTCGAGGAGGCCACTCTTCTGAGCATTTTTCCAAGTCATATTTGTCACTGAAATGAGAGACGCTTACCATCAGGTGATACTTGCTTTGGCCAAGCATGAGTCCAAGCAGCTTAATATTGATTTGAAATCATTCTATGCTGATAGAATGAATTTCTTTGAAAGTGTCGAAGGATCAGATGATCAAGCTGCCACAACACAAGATGTACAGATGGAGGGACAGGGAGATGTCCAGACCGAACAACCCAGTTCATCCGCAGTACCAGAAACAGATCAATCTACCACTCAGCCAGAACCATAAGCAACTGGAAAGAATGACAAGGATGGAGAGAAGCAGAAGTAAACGAGGAAGAAAAAGATTCCAACTGTGATTCTAGATCCAGTTGAGGAGGAGCCGGTAGGCCAGGTGATTGGTGGAGTACAGACATACGAGATTTATACTCCAGGAGCAATAGAGAAACTTGGCAAACATGTTGCCTTCACCAATCTAGAGGAAATCTTGGAGAGAGAGCACAAATCCTTCAACAATTTGTAGGTGGATGATCTGATCACCATTCGTGTCCAAGATCACATGAATCACACCTGCAATGTATTGCAAGAAAAGGCCACCCAAGTTCTGACTGACTTCAATCAACATCAGAAGGATTATGTCAACGATATGGAGAAAGATCTGCGAAAGAAGATCAGGGAAAAGGCCAAGGAGCTTACCAAGAAAATGGACGATGATAGAGATGCAACAGATGCTGAGAAAGAAAAGGTTGACCAGAGGCTGAGCTAGTGGACAAGAAGGTCCAAGATATATACAAACTGGTCAAGCCGAAATGAGGATCAGACGAAAACATCTTAATCTTCTAAGCTAGTGGCAAAAGGTTACACTCAGAAATAGGGCATCAATTACGATGAAACCTTTTCGCCAGTGACTTTTCTTAAATCCATACATATACTCTTGTCAGTTGCCACACATATGAACTAAGAAGTATGGAAGACAGATGTCAAGATAGCTTTCCTTAACGAAAGTCTTGAGGAGAATATCCATATGCAACAACCTGAAGGTTATGCGGTTCCTGAAAAGGAACACATGGTGTGGAAGCTTAGGAAGTCCATCTACGGACTTAAACAAGCCTCATGGTCATGGAACCTTTATTTCGATCTAGTCATCAAATCTTACGGATTTTATCAGTGCCACAACGAAAGTTGTGTTTACAGGAAGTGTGTGGGATAGACGGTTGTATTATTAGTGCTATGCGTAGATGACATCATCTTAATCGGATGTGTTAAGATGGTGTTCAGACGTTATGTCATACCTATCTAACCAATTAGATATGAAGGATATGAGAGAAGTATGACACATTCCTATGATAAAGGTCATCCGTGACCGTAACAAGAAAATGTTATGTGTATTTAGGAATCATGAATTTAGATGGTACTTAGGCACGTTAGCATTCAGGAGTCGAAGAATGAGTTTTAATTCTTCAGGCATGGAGTCTCTCTTTCTTGGGACATGTGTTCAAAGACACCTGAGAAGATTCAGGCATGGAGTCACTCTTGTTTATTCATGATATAGTTCAACTGAAACGATTGATTGTAGGATTATATTATTTTAAGAGGCAATGTCAATCTGATCTCCAAAAATCTCGATCTCACCCAGTTAGCCAATCATCTTAAGGACGTGGTCCTGAATCGATGTTTCCTCCGCTATAGTCATGTTTATCACATTGCAAATGGTCATTTTCTTTGCCATTCAACTTTGTGTATCGAACATCTTGAACATGCTGAACATTATGTCCGAAGCGGCAGCCATGAATTCATGCTTATGTCGTATTATATTAGATTAGAAGTCAGAATGTATCATCATGCCATCCAATTATTGCTAACCCACTTCGCATAAGTTTCCTTTAACTCGGGAGAAGCGATACTGGCATGAAAGGGAGGACACTGCTTATCAAAAACGAAATTAAAGTCTTCATCAATATGGACAATGTCCAAATTCCATTACCAGTCAATATAGTATGAACCCTCAAATTTATTCTCTTTGAGAATCGAGACAAGTGGAATAAAAATCATGCTTAATAAAACTGAGAATAAATAGATAAAACATTCTCAAACCCACATAATCGTAAAAACCTTAAAATAAAACAAATAACACATAGAACAAATTGTTAGAGAAACAAATATGCAAGCTACACAGTCTAATAGATTAAATGTTTATTTTAAAATATTTTTATTGGTCGCACAATTTAGATAGACCATAGACTGGGCCATGCAGCATGACTACTAAATCATACCTAAACTTATATCATTAATCTAGCAATAAAGACACGATTATATTTTAAAAAGTCCACGATATAGGGGTCATATTGCCACCAAACAATGCCTGACAAATATCATAAGAAGTCTATCACCTTAACTGGTAAGTGTGATTCCGTTTGGAATCAAGATAAATACTTCACGATAAGACCGACTCATAGAGACCATGTGTATTTCTCGCAATTAAACAAATAAATGCAATTACAATTATCACTTAGTCATTTTTAATTAATAAAAGTTTTATGGATAATAAACATATTATGACAGATAAAATCATATAAGATCAGATAAGGCCATCCATAAAGGATAAGGACAACAACATATCCGAAAAATATAGCAACAAATCTACACCTAATTATCATATATCTATGGTAAATAAATACATTAATTGAAAGAAACTAATTCCTAAAATCTAGGAAAATAAAATCTCCGTCGAATTACGTCAGGGATTTGAAATCATTGTCATTTGTCACTGTCATTGAGCCACTGCTGCACCCCGGTCAAGCCCCACCCACACCCGAGGGTCATAATGGGGGTTCGGAGGGTGGGCCTAGCCTCGCGCATGGGCCTGCCTCGATCCAGCCAGGGGCTACCAAGAGCTGGCACCTGCTGTCGCATGCCCGGCCTAAGGCTGGCGCCCCTTGCCGCGCGCAAAATGCGCCGAGATCGGGGCTGCTCCGCAATTTTCGAGCGCAATTCACACTATTGCCACACCGTTCATCGTGTGATCCTTGTGTTCCTGCCGCCAGCCCGGGATTGGCCGAGCGCCCCAATCACATGCGCCGTGCATTGCGCACCTAGTGCTGCCTGCCCCGGTCATTGGAACCCCCATCGCATGCGCCTGGCGCTATATACTCGTAACCAACATTTTTCAAAAGCAAGAAAATTTTAAGTTGGTATATTTCCCCTTCCCCAATACATCACAACAATATACTCGTGACCAACATTATCACATAAGAAAATCACTCTTGTCATTATATAAATCAAGATCTATTATTTTTAAAGGAATAATTTTTATCTTTACTTTATAAAAAGAGGTATGTTTACTCATTAAACTTTTAAAGAAATACGAATTATTTGAATGATCTAATAATAATGTTCTCAACTTTTCTCGATAATTAAAGAATGATATCATAATAATTTTCTTAACTTTTCTCAGTAATTGAAGAAGCAAAGAAAGTGGGAGATGATTTAAATGCAGAAGTCTTTTTCCCCCAGTACCTTAGCCTCTCCTCCCAATCACAATCTTCATCAATGCACTTCCCAAGCCTCTCATCTTTGATCCCAAGCCTCCAATGCCCATCTGAAAAGTTCCCCTTCTCAGCTTCCCTTCTATCCCACTCCAGCTGTGCCTTCTGCAGTGCCCTCAATAGACAGAAATTATGCAACCTCTCTGGCATTGCATCATGAACCCTCCACCACCTCCCGTGGGCCTCGTCACTTGCAAACTCCCGTAACAATTCCACGTTCCAGTTGCAATCATAGTCCCGAAAGCACATCCACGGCTTGTTCCCCAAGTAGTGAAGCACGTAGAGCATAGGCGGATCTGCCTCGAAGAGCACAATTTTTCTTTGCTTCACCGCTAAGTCATCTCCCGCCCAAAAATGTTTGAGGAAGTTTACATGCTTCGGTATCCGGTGCCACCAGGTGAATATCTCGTTCAAATACCCCTAATCGCCTCCATTGTATGAAACAACGTCGTTGACCTGGTTGGTAGCATGACTCAAGATTCAAAATAATGAAAGGTGAATGTTTGAAAAAAAAACACTAAAATTAATCATTAAATTGAGTTGGTAGAATAAAATAACTATTTTTATAAAAATATAAAAAAATGATTAATGAGTTAAATTATTCTCTTTCATAAAATAAAGATAACAAATACTCACTTAAAATTAAAGATAAAAAATATTCACATTACATGATAACATGAGGAATTTCTTCATGTGCTCATGTAATTCAAATTATTTTGTGTAATGAAATACATGAGCACGCAATCAATTTCCTAATGTGTTCATGTAAATGGGTATTTTTAATTTTTTATTTTTAAGTGAGTATTTTTTAACTTTATTAGAATGAATATTTTAGCTTTTGCCCAAAAAAATCTTATCGTTAAATAGATAAAATATAGTCGCTCATATATTTGAGATCAATGTATCCCTTGTTTCCATTTTTTGTATGGACACACGACTTCCACGAACCTAAATTAAATATAAAATGAGTTTGATAGGAAATACTAACCCTTTTTATACAAATATAAATAATGGACATGTGGGGGAAAAACATAAGTAGTAAAATATAACCATTTACATATATTTAAGACAATTTTTTTTATTTTATTTTTGTTCTATGGACAAACACACGAGCCCCTCGAGTTGGAGCTTGCAAGGGTTGTGTGTTGATATATTGAAACAGATGATCTTAGTTAACTCCAACTGATTGAAATTTTGTGTATGTACATATTACAAAACAACATCTGAACAACATGAAGTAGAGCTCGCAGAGATCGTGCATTGGTATAATTTATAAAAAAACATAAGAACCATCAAGTTTGCTAAATTCATGTTTTCATATGTAAGGTGGATAACACATAAGTCCTGCGAACTAAGTTTTTAGGATTCATGTTTTCAAATGTTTTAGGCAAATGCAACTTTATACGAATCAACATTTTATAATTAAAATTGATTTCAATATAATAAAAATACCAAGGAAATTATATATATAAATTAAGTCAAAAATATAAGGGATGACATTTTTTTACCTGGTCCATCAGGAGACCGAATGTGCAGTTCGATGGCTCGATCACCATCACCCCCGAGTTGAAGACGTGCTCATGGTTTCCTGTGGCGGAGAGCTCAGGCATTTGGAAGAGGAAATCAATGTTTCGGAGAACAAGGAGATCAGAGTCGATGAAGATGATTTTGTCGTAATCAGTGAGCTGCCATAGGCGGAACTTACTATAGTTCCACTCATTGTAGGAATCTTTCTCGGCTCTAGGGTTTCTTATTCTATCAATGGTTCGAACTTGCCAACCGGCCATCTCGAGTCCACTGCGGTGGTAGTCGCTGATATATTTATCAACGAGGATCACCATGTCACGTTCCGAACCTGACATCTTGATGCTCTGTGCTACGACTATGGCTCCACAAACGTACACATAATTTGAATGCAAGATCGTCGCGTACGCCTCTCTTTGCCTCTTCCTCGAGTAATGCTCTTCTACGAATTTATGTTATAACATCATATATGAAATTAGATATCAAATTAAGACAATAACTTATGTGAGGTTATGCAGACTGTTGAGATAGAAGTATAGATTTCCAATCTTATTTAGTGATAAATTTATAATTTTATTTGTCTTTTATCGAGTTATGATTTGGATCGTTATAACAAACATTGAGATTTTAAATATTACTTGAATGACGAACATTGAGATTTTAAACATTACTTGAATAAGAAAAAATAACACTATGTGGAAACTACAACTACAAATCAAACTCCAAAAATACATAAGACGGGTGGGAATATTGATCCATCCAACTCCAATGCATTTTTATTTTTGTGAAAATGGGTTATGAACCTTGAATCTCTCTACTAAAAGAATGAAAAAAAAAGAAGAAAAGAAAATGGATTTCTAGCATAAAATGTCACATTTGACAAAATACGCTAGTGAAGAAATACAAAGTCAATTGCTCTTCCTGTCATATATTAGCTAGGGTTCTAAACGAATAGAGGTACTCGCGAGTTATTCAAGACTCGATTCGAAAAAAATTTGTTCGAAGCTCGACTTGATAGTAAACGAACCAAGCTCGAGCATGATTTCGAGCTTGATAATTTTATCGAGCGAGCTCGAGCTCGAACCAAACTACTCACCAACATATTTGAGTTCGTTCATTCACGAGCAAGTTAATAAGCTTGTTCACAAGCCTTCTATCTAGCTAGCCTTCAATCGAACATTTAGTCGAACCTTAAGCTAAAATAACTAAAATTCTAAGAATAACAATTTATACGAGCTCAAGTTTAAGCTCGATCCAAGCTCGAATTCGATCTCGAGTTCGAAAACTATTAATTTGTATATCAAACAAGTCGAGCTCGAAAATAATCTTATCAAGAATTTCACTAGCTGAACTCTAACTTGATAATTACATTTCGAGACGAGCTCGAACATATATCAAAAGATCAAGTCGAGCTCAAGCCGAGTTCAAACACCCTAATATTCTAAACGAGCTAAGCCAAGCCGAGTAGTATTCGGCTCTTTTACACCCCTAATATTAACGGCAAGAGATGTTGAGATATTAGAGTTTTTGACACGTTCATTGACCATCTTACACAATAAAAATATATAGGGAGGTGAACTTTTAATTAGGTATTATGCCACAATATCTGATCTTGTGGCATAATACTTGAATTTCAGGTATTCAGGCAACCGAACCTCATTGGATATCTAATATTTTGGATATTACCTTATACTCTAGTAAACATCCCTTAGTTAATTGCAAACAAATACTATGTTCTTCTCCTTAAAAGTGACTATATTTTCATTTTGGATTATACTATTAAAAGTGACCTTTTTCAAAAAAGGAATAAATTTTACTTTTACATTACTAATTCTTATTTTTTTTTAAAAACAACAAACTTTTTTAATTTTTTTTAATGAATCCCTTGTAACCATTTTTAGCGGCACGAAAGTTTACAACATTTAAGCTTTTAATATTTTAGTAGGAGCCAACTTTGTCCAATTGGAATTCAATGTCTAGCTTGTGTATTTCATACATCATTCTCTATAACTAAACTATAAGTTATTATTTTATTTTTTTATTTGAATTTAATTTGTATGTTTTTGTTTAATTTTATACATAGTACTAGAATATCTCAGCTCAAAAAAGTACTTATATAATTATTACTTAACATTTAATATCACTTTTAATTAATTTATAGTATTCATAAATTTTGTTTTTCCAAAGAAAGCTTATAAACACTACCTAAAAAAAGAATTGTGAAAATATAAATTACGTACCGATGTGACTTAATGAAAGTGCGAGTTCGCATGATCCAATTGGAAGTCGAAGCTTCTCTCTGAACACAGCAAGATCCGGCCTGTACAACCACGTGTTTGCCTCACGAGCAACAAGTTCCTTGCAATGGAACAAGTTGGGTGTGGGGAAGCACCTTGAGACCAAAAGTATATGGAGAGGATGAGTGCCCTTGTGTGAGGCAGCTAACTGAGCTGCTGCGATCTGCAAATGCAGACGAGCCTCGTCTCGGGTACCTCCCCGACACGGAAGTTTGACAATGATAAGGTCGAGGCGTTGCTTTGGTGGTGCAACGGCGGGGAGAGAGGGGCAACGAGGAACTTGTTCTTGTTGTTCTTCATCGATCCACTCGGGGTATAAGGCCTCCCATGTCGTGCTGTTCTCAGCGTGATCGAGTTGCAAAATTGTGTGATTAGCATTTGGAAACAATCGTCTCCATCCGTGGATTTCGTTGTGATCGAAGTTGAGAATTCCAATGTGTTTGATTATGGTTTCCAAGGGTAACTGGTTCGAGATTCGGGTAATTTCCTCCCAGTTGATGTCTATATCTGATGCGTACCGCTGATCTGAAATCCCGCCTATCCACCTGTTTGATGGCACTACCATAATATCAATTACATACATATATAAGGAAATACACACGTATATATAGAATTAAGTTAATTTATACGAGAAATAGATTTTATATAAGAAATGAGAATGAATTTGGCTCATTCATTTGAATCAATGGACAATGGATAAGATTAATTTTAATATTTTTAATATTAGGAAAATATGCATTTTTTTAAAAATAAAAACGAATTTATAAAAAATACTATTATATTAAAATAAATGTTTTATTTTTTCACATAAAATTTCTTTATTATATGATCAAATTTATATATATATATATATATATATATATATATATATATATGATTATCTTCCTATAAAAGAAAAATATAAGTGAAAGATTAGAAGAATTTATTTTGTGCAATGATCAAGAGTAAGTGGATTTAATATTTAATATAAATATCTACAATTATTGTAAGGACACATGCAAGTTTGTAAAGCAAAGTTCAAATTTGCATACGAAATTATTACACTTCATTTTTTTCAAATAACATAATTATGATATATAAAAGCAGTTGTAAAACACAATCTTGTATAATAAAAATTATGGTTCTAAATATAAAAGCCAAGGTATTCATGTTATCATGCAAGAATTATTTTAAAAAAATGAATTACATTAAATATTAAATTACATAGCAGTTTTACAAAAATTTCGAATCCTATTTTTGATATTAACCTCGTTACTACTACACTTATCGATAGTGGGATTTGGACTCTCTGTGTAACTACTCTACAACTAGACATGAAAATATATGATATATTTGTATGCATGCACAACTACATTATATACAAATCTTATCATATTTTTTTCTTAATACATCCAAAGGAATAGTCTGATTTCACAAAATAAATAACTGGAATCCATGTATGACAACTGATTTTACTTTTTAATAATTATATTAAATAACATTATTATCTTTTAGTTAAATATATTAAAATGATATATAGGAGGTCAAGTATATTTTTACTTATAAGAATAGATTCTATTCTAATAATAAAAAACTGCATCCTTAAAGTTAACTCCATGGTGCAACAACGGTATAGCAACACAATTTCAAAACGATAAATTTAAGTTTTGTTGATAATTGAATCCTATAATTGAGTAGTTATATTGCTTAAACGATTTTATATTTTAAAAATAATATTTTTAATACCTCAAAATTGTTGAAAAGTAACCTTTTTACTATCATGGAGATATTGTAATTTTTAACATTTAATTAGTGATCTTAGACTGATTACTTTTTGTGGGGAAATAAGAATTTGAAATTATAATAATTCTGCGCTGTTTATTTTGATATATAAATTATGAATTTCTCAATTTTAAATTAATTTAATAATTTTATCTTTTAAATAGTCAATTTTTTACTTTATCAATCTATCTTATTAATCTTAAGCAAAACGCTACCTTAAATGATTCAACTAAGGACGAAATAACATGATGAAATTGTTGTGCAGGAATGACTTACTCGGATAAGGCTCTGGTTTGATGAGGACGATGAATGACAATGAAGAGAATGATTAATAGAAAGAAAATGAGGATGAGTTTTATGAGTTGGAACTTCCATTTACTGATCTTCACTGCTTTGGTGAACTCAAAGGAACCCTCCAAACTCTTGGCTTTGATTCTTTGCAATCGTCTCTTGTACATGTCGTCTATTTCAATGGGAATCCCAATTTCATCGATACCAAGATGCAGGGGAATTAATTAAACAACTTTCATTAGATGAAAATATAATAATTTAGTGTTAACCTTGTTCAGATCATCATGATTTCTAAAGACATAACTAGAAAATAAAATTTTCAACGATGTCAAGAACATTAGAATGTAGAGATTGAGATGCATGAGAGTGAAAGTTTTAGAACATACATACATCAAAAGGGGTGATTCATAAACAACTCATTATATTCTTGTTAATGCTAGCTGCGCGTATCACTAAAAATAATTGGATTATATATTGAAGGGTTGGTAGAGAAAATAATCGATCACCTCAATATGGATACTAAATAATATTTCTAGAGAATCTCATCGTACCACGTATTAGTACGTTACATGTAATAATACAAACAATAATATCCAAAATTATCATCATTTATAAATGAAATTCTTAAAGAAAGGGATATTAGTTTCTTCTCTAGTTGCTAAAAGAAAGATCATCTTCTATTCATGCCACTTGTGTAATTTGCATGTACACGTTTATCACGTCGAAAAACCAATATTCTAGATGAATTCCAGCTTCGTTTCATGAATATTAATGTGGAAAAGATTCTCCTTACTTTTATATAAACGGTGGTATTTTAATACGTTATAAGCAGGTGCGGATGCAAAAAGTTTTCAAGATAAGAATTGGGTATTTTCCTTATTATATATGTTAAAATTTGGGGAAATAGGCTAAAATAGCCGTATTAATAGATGATATTATAAGATGAGTAATGCTATTGAGAAATATTCAAAACATAATGCTCATAAAATACAAAAATATGATTTTTATTGAACTTAAATTTCTAATTTAACCTTATTATGGAAGTGCGATGAAAGTCATATTTATCGGCTGCTTCTATCAATTGCAGAAGAATGCAAAGTTTAACCCTGTGGTTACAGTTCTACACGGATTTTCTGGAGAGATGGTTGTCTCATTAGGCTCTACAACTCTCACAACTTCCTTGGGGGAAGAGGAGGCTAGATTGGCCAGATCGGTAACGTTCTTAATTGTGGACATACCTTCAGCATACAATGTAATCTTAGGCAGACCTGCTCTGAATGCTTTTCAAGCAGTGGTATCCACCTATTACATGAAAATGAAATTCCATGTGGGGAATATGGTGGGACAAGTCATGGGAGATTAAAACACGTCTCGGAGATGCTACTTGCAGGCTGTAAAGTCAGGAGAGGCCAGAAGGAAAGCAATCCTTACTCAATGGGTCTCTCACAAAACAGATGGCTAAGTGAAAAAACGAAAGGGGAAGCGTGGAACAACAAATGAGGAGATGCCGGATTAGAGGCCTACGGTAGAAGAGCACGAATGGGAGAAATTGGACCCATAGGGTGAGGATAAGGCAGAAAAATCTGGAAAACCCATGGCGAAAATAAGGAGAGTTTAGAGAAGAGTACCTGGTGAAAAGTAGGTGTTTAGCCTCTTTTTGGTCGTCTAAACTCGTATCTTCCTTGTCTTTACTCTTGTTGTTTTTCCACTTTGCATGATATTTTGGGACTTAATTTACGTTTCATTTTATGTTTCAGGATCACGAGCCTAAACGAGTGTTGAAGTTGAAAAAGGGGCGAGAAAAGATCGAGAAATGACGAAAGAACAAGATGAGGGCCGAGAGATTAAGTCAGCGGTCGCGTAGCCCTAAGCGACCGCTGACTAGGCGGGGATGTGCTAGACCGAGCCACGGCTGAGCTAGGCGCCAAGCCAGCGCAAAGCTAGGGCCAGTGACCGTTGACACCTCAGCGGCCGCTGACCCCAGTGGCTGACTCGGGCCAGCATCTAACTAACTCAACGGATGGCACAAAGGAGCGTCTAACCGAGCCACTCAGTGGTCGCTGACCTTGAGCAGCCGCTGACCCTTCCTCTCACCTATAAATATTCGACGTTTTTCTCATTCGATTATCAATTATTTTCCAAACATTTTGCACTTATATTTCGAGCACCTCTCGACCTATTGTTTTAGGTTCGAGACTTTAGATTTTTAGTTAGTCGTTGTTAGTTTTAGTATTGGATTTCGAAGGATAGCTAATTGCAACACTCTAGTTTGTAGTTCTTTTCCGTTCTTCGTTGTGGATTGAAGTTCGTTTCAGTATTATTAATCAAGTTTGCTTTCGTTTATTCTTCTGAGTTCATTTTTATTATTAAGTTCGTTTATTTTTTTATGCTTTCGTTTTCTTATTTCATTTACTTGTTCTATGCTCTTTTCGATTTCAATCTCCATAGTATTTTCTATACTCTTTTCAATTCCGATCTCCAAATTACTTGCATTCTTTTCAACTCGCATCTTGTTTTCGTAGTTAGGCAATTCGTTTCTCCGTTTCTTTTCATTAGTTTAAGATTTACGTTCTTTCGTATTTTATATTCCGTGCCTAGTTTTAAAACCCTCAAACATTCTTTTATTTGCTTTTGTTTTGAAGAAAGAGTTAAATTGCTCTGTTAAGTCTTCCTTGATAATACGACTTGGGTTGACTTATCATTGCTAGACGATCTCGTTAGATTGCGAGCGGCTCGAAATAATTTTAGCTTGACAATAGGGCTTGAGGGAAGACTTGAGCAAATTAGGGCGAGGAAACAAGAAAGCAAAGAAAAGAAAGTGATGATTAATAGGAGCATGCGAAGTGAAAACATAAGAATTCTGAAAAATGATATAGGTGGCTATTTATAATCGAAGATGTGGAAAGAAGTTGCGCAAAGTCATTACGTGTAGCGGCAAGATGAAAGAAAGTCTTTTTGATCCGACATCAGGAATTGAGGGACAGTTGAAAACCCCGATAGGGAATAATATCAACACTACTTTTCCAACGAGAAGAAGAAGTTCATTACTAAAGAAAGATACATTTGGAAGATGAATTAGGCTCTGATACACGCAAAAGTAAAGAAAAGTCTGAATATCTTTAAGTTTTGGTTAATGTCCAAAGGATGAGATATGAGCTCTTATCACATATGCACTTGGTCACCTCTGGAATCTACCTTGAGGGGTTTGATCCTAGGGGTCTGCCTGTTGGAGAATATATGAAATAAGGTGGGAGGATTATTTGATTTTGGAGGATTTATCAAGTGAGTGCAGTGTGTGTTTTGAAGTGTGCATTTAAATGGAGAGGAAAGTAAGTGACGTATGAATTTATAAGGTTGGGCTAGTAATTGAATTTTATTACTTCACTACTTCACCACATTACCATTGGAAGTACACATATATATAGATGGCTAAGTCGGTTACTAGTGATATTCTAGAGTTATCGACCTAATCAACTCCTAGGCTATTTGTAATTATCACATTGACTTTACAAAGGCTCCCAACTTCTCTAGATTGTTCAATCTTCTATTCTTCTTGATTTATCTAGAGGATTCCTTAAGTTGGTTAATATATTATTAATAATTTAAATCAAGTTTATTATTTCAACATTCCCCCATAAACTTGATTTGTCATCCCAAGCAAAAATCTGAACTTGGCAAAATCCACGAACATGAGCGGCTTTGTAAAAATATATGCGACTTGATCTTGCGATTTCGCATACTCCACTTGAACTTCTTTCTTCGTGATACACTCTCAGATGTAATGGAATCGAGTGTCGATGTGCTTACTTCGATCGTGAAACACTGGATTCTTTGCTAGCGCGATCGTCGACTTGTTATCCACATATATTGTAGTTGACTCTTCTTGTGGCCATCCAAGTTCTTCTAGCAAGCTCCTTAGCCAGACTGCATGACAAAAACTAGATGTTGCAACAACATATTCAACTTCACATGTTCACAGCATAACGATGGGCTGCTTTTTGGACATCCAGGTGAATGCGGTATCTCCCATAAAGAATACGAAGCCACTTGTACTCTTTCGATCATCATTGTCTCCAGCCCAGTCACTATCACTATATCCAACAAGATTATATTTGTTAGTACTTGAATATAATAGTCCGTAGTTGATCGTACCTATGAGGTATCGAAGAATTCTCTTTGCCGCATTCAAGTGTGTAGTGGTCGGATTCTCCATATAATGACTCATGAGCCCTGTGGGGTAGAGAATGTCTGGCCTTGTGCAAATTAAATACTGCAGGATTCCACCTAAACTCTTGAATAGTATAAGATCTATTTTTTCTCCCTTTATCATCCATGGATAGCTTGATCCCGCACTCTACAGATGTGTTGATCGCTTTGCAATCTTCCATCTTGAACCTCTTGAGGATTTTCTTTGTGTATCCTTCTTGCGTGATGAAGATCCCGTCTTTGATTTTCTTGACTTCTACGCCGAGGTAGTATGCCATCAGCCCAATATCTGTCATTTTGAATTCTTTCATCATTGCCTTCTTGAACTCCTCAAACATTCTTGGGTTGTTTCTTGTAAAGAGAAAATCATCTACATACAAACACACAATTAACATGTCACCATATTTAACTTTGACATATAGAGCATGCTCGTGTGGGCATTTGGTGAAATCATTCTCCTGCTTTTCCACGCTCTTGGTGCTTTGTTTAACTCGTATAGAGCTAAACTTATAATAATTTATCTTCTCGTCCTTTCACCTTGTATCCCGGTGGTTGCTTGATATAGATCTCCTTATCAATTACTCCATTCAAGAAGGCTGATTTCACGTCCATTTGAAAGATTTTCCATCTATTTTGGGCTACAAGAGAAATTATTAATCTCACAGTTTCTAAGAGAGCAACAGGAGCGAATACCTCATCATAGTCGATTCCAGCTCTTTGGCTATATCCTTTCGCGACCAACCTTGCTTTCTATCTTTCAATTTCACCTTTCGGGTTCTTCTTGGCCTTGTAGACCCACTTGACTCCAATTGCTTTATGCTCATTTGACAGTGTTATGAGCTCCCGCGTGTCATTCTTTTCTATGGACTTGATTTCTTCATCCATTGCATCTCACCATTTAGTACTCTGCGCCGCTTCTTCAAAACACACTGGTTCTGTCACGCCCCGAATCCCGAGGGACCGCGCACGCGCCAAGGGCATAACTATGCAGGGATAAAAGAAGCGGGGAAGAAAGGGGGCCTTGTGTTCGTGTGTATTATACAAGAGAGTTGTCCTTGAAAATCGGACAACATCTCCTCTATAACTTTGACGATACCGTTTTTACAAACCAAACAACTAACCAATGCAAAGGCAATGTCGATAATAATGAAGCTAAAATGAATCATATGCACTTTGGAGATAATACAGCTCGATACAGGGGAACAGTAATCTAGAATCCCAAGCGGCTGAATAATCCAAGATGAAATGAATTGGAGATAATACGGCTCGATACATGTAAATGGTAATCCTGAATCCCAAGCGGCCGAATCATCTAATATGAAAGACGGGGTTGGAGATAATACAGCTCGTCTCGTAGGAACGGTAATTCAGAATCCTTGAGAGGCGGAATCGTCTAATAAGAACCGTCGATCAAAGGCGGAGGTTAGTGAGCCTAGCTCGCCAAAAGGAGTCACTCACCCAGCTCACCAAGTGTGGTCGGCATTCGCTCGAACACTACACAAGGGGCCGAGGAGTTGAGCGTCCAAGAGGGGCCGACTACTTCTAAGCTCTCCTATGCATGTGTATGCATGTAATGAACAATGATAATATGATAACATTAACCTTTAATAATAATGGCCGATGAGACCTTCGTGGAATGAGGAAATGATCTTAGAGTTTAAACATATATATGATCACACAAATATATGTGGATGATAATACTTCATAATATCATAACATACGTGAGCATGGCAGCGGAAATTCATATGTATTGAACGGTAAACCGTTCTCGTGATGAAGCAACAGTCATCCCAATAACACCATTCTTCAGTCACACACATCATGCTGTTTCCTTAACCTATGAAAAATTTTGGAAAAAGTGGGGTGAGTATTAGTGCACTCATTTGGATTTTTCATAAAACGAAAAACATAGTCTCTGTTCAGTATACTTACCTTGGAAGGTTTTAAAACAAAAATAACTTCTAAGTAAACAAAAACATTTGTGCATAAATTAAACATGACCCGGCATGACGTTACTCTTATATAGGTTATGTCCCGGGCCTTTTACCACCGACGGATCATAAACATTCAGTCAAATAGGGCTCGGCGAACCATACACCCTAACATAGCATGAGTCAAAACTCGATGGTGATCAACCCACCGCAGTAGAGACTAAGTGATCACCAGTCCTTAAATCGACGTGTTAGGCCGAATAAGAACCCCCGACAGTCGATAAGAGCATTAAACAGTCGATACCTTCGTGAAAACATTTTAACAGAGATCCATGCATTTTTCATTTAAAGAAAAGCGCTTAATAACTCAAAATACGTGTATATCCCCAACCTTTCACAGATTAAATTCCTCGATTACGGGAAAACCGTAAATCCCTATGAGCTCAAATTTCAGTGCTAGGTACCTATTAGTCATAGGGAATATATTTTGGCTTTAATTTCCAAAAAGGAACTATAGATAAGTAGTACTAAATTTTTAGGCTTAATATTATTCTTCTTATAACGTAATAAATTAATTTGGCAGCAACTGGGCTTTCAAATGACTTTGGCTAAGATGGAAAAAATAATCAGTGCAATATTATTTAGTTACATATGTAGAGAAATTATGCAAAAACATGAAAATAATATTTATATAAATATATATATAATGCATGGAAAATTTTTATGTAGACGAAAACACAATATGATCATGTCTATATGTATAATGCATGACCGTGAAAACAAAACCTTAAGGGACCATAGTCGTTCGAAGAACGGACGACCACTGAATTAGAGTTTTCGGACTCCATTAGTGACCCCGAAATTGGAGAAGGTGGTGGTCGGTCGTGGTCCCTTCGGGCCACTTCTAGCCATCATCGTCTTGAACTTCCTTCGGTACTCGAGTTCTATGTAATGAGAGCTATGCATAGGAGAAGGTACTGTTTCGAAAAAGGACGTGAAATGAAGAAGAAAACGAGAGATGAAGTCATGATAAAATTACGGCGACGGCAAGGTCGCTACGGTCACTCAATGGTGGCTGAGCCACCTTCATTGAGTTTCCGAGCTTTCATTGTCTTGCCTCGGCGTACCTCTTCGACTCAACTCAACTTGGAAGCTTGGTGCCAGACCTTCGAAGTCACGACTGCTCCCCTAAAAAGAAAAAAATAAAGTGGGGGGAGAAAGCTTCTGTGTGAATTGAGTGAATTGGGGAGGAAGTCACGACTGCTCCCCTATTTATAGAAAATTTTCTCTTTTTTTTTTTAATTTTATTTATTATATTAATATAATATTATTATATTATTATTAAATGCTTAAAACTCAAAACTTCGTAACTTTTACATACGATCTACTTTTCGAGCAAACTTAATGTCAATATTTTTCATTTTAAAAACTCTACACAATGACTATAATATTGATATACCTTCAATCATGCATGAAAATACTCGTTTTTCGAATGACATACCTTAACTTTAAAAATACGTAGCGACTGCATATGAACTCCTTTTTAGGCAAACTTAGTTCCAATATTTTTCTTTTGAAATAATCTATGCAAGGAGTATAATATGTATATACTTTCGTGTTTTGCATGAAAAGCTCATTTTTTTTAAATAAATCTTTTTAAAAAGCTTTGCCGGTCTACCAAATTAACATGGTAGGTCCTAACAGGGTCTGGGTTTTTCCTAAAATTCTTATTTCATCAATCCTAGGTCCCTTAATAGTTAGAACACTTAAAAGTATAGTTAGAAATTAGCAGGATATTACATTCCTCTCCCCTTACAAAAATTTCGTCCTCGAAATTTTATGTTACCTTAGAGAATAAATCAGGATACTGACTCCTGAATTTATCCTCCATTTCCCATGTAGCCTCATCTTGCCCATGATGGTTCCGTAGAACTTTCACAAGAGGAATTTCTTTGTTCCTTAATACTTTGTCCTTCCTATCCAATATCGATATTGGCTTTTCCTCATAAGTTAATTCTTCAGCAAGGACTTCCTGATCATATGTTATGACATGCTTCGCATCGAAAAGATACTTTCGAAGTTGGAAAACATGGAAGACGTTATGTTATGAACATCTCCAATACTTGGTGGCAGTGCCAACTTAAAGGCAACAGGGCCTATCCTTTCTAGGATTTCAAAAGGTCCTATATACCTTGGCCTTAGCTTTCCCCTTTTTCCGAAACGTACTACTCCTGGGCTTCTTTGATTCTTTGTCGGATTTATGCAATTATAACAACTGTTTGTTTTGTTCCCAACAATTGTCTCTCGCCCACTTCATCCCAGTAAAGTGGCGATCGACATTTTCTCCCATAGAGAGCCTCATAAGGTGTTATTCCTATGGTTGCCTGATAACTATTGTCATAAGAAAACTCGATCAAATGAAGGATTTCTTCCCAGCTCCCACCTCTGTCTGCCACGACTGCTCGCAGCACATCTTCTAATATCTGTATAGTTCGTTCTGACTGTCCATCAGTTTGTGGGTGAAATGCGGTAGTAAAATTCAACCTTGTTCCCATAGCCTCATAAGAGTGATCTTGTTATTATCTAAGTATTGTGTGTGCGGAAATATGGTGGATTTAGTTAATGCTCTTGTTTAGAAAACTTTAAGGATTAATCAGATCGTTAAGCAGATTGATTGAGATGAAGATTATATGATAGTGCAGAAGGTTAGAATAATAAACAATTGAAAGTACAGATGCAGAAATATAGAGAACACAATTGTTTAACGTGGTTCGAGAAATCCCTACGTCCACGATCTGGTCAAAACTAGACCAGATTATCCACTACTAGGATACTCTGCTTCTTTATACTCGTGGAGAACGAGTCACAAGTATCAATCAAAGCTAGAGAGATACTTATGCATGAAGTAAGGGTCGTGTCCCTTTACAACAGATTACCTCTACGTTACCACTAGAAAACTACTAGCTAGCAGGGTGATCTCCTTTCTCTCGATAAGACAGACTTGAATCGAGGTTGGGTTGGTGTGATTTAGAATCACAGATTGTTTGAAGCTCTTAGTCTGGTTCAGAGATTGCTTGAGAGTGTGTTGTCAATGTAGCTCGTGTGTGTCATTTTCTCCAGACCATGAACTCCAAATATATAGGCTTTGAATTTTAAAATTCTAGTCGTTGTTGATTGGTGTGAGATTGATTGTAGATTGCCAATCAATGATATCCATCATATCTGTTCTTGCCTTGTAGAAAAGTTGACTCAATCTTCTAATTATGGAAGGCAGATCACTAACGGTTGCTTTCCTTCCTTGTGTCAATCGTAGATTTTCTTCCCAAACCCTGTTGGATGGGCTTCAATTTTGACGTGGCAAGATGGTATGGGTAGGATGATGTCATCTGGTGGTTTGATGACTCTATCGATCTGGTGCTTCGCTGTGATCATCGATCTGGTCGGTGATCTGGTCGCTGTATGTTACAGCAGATCGATTTCTTCTTGGCGTGAATTCTTGCCCTTCATCCTATACTATTTATAGAAATGACTTCTATAGGAATAATTCCTTTACATGCTAAGTCCTCTCCTAATCAATTCTCTATCAGAATTCACTTTATATGAAGTGATCTGTTAACACGTAGAACAATTTAACTCTAAAGAAACTAAGTGTGTTTCGAGAGATCATCATCAAAACTAAAATACTTTAGGGTTCCCAACAATTTCCCCCTTTTTGATGATGTCGAAACTACACTTTACAAATATATCCTAATAACTTATTAAGAGTGATCTGGTTGGACAACCAGATTGATTATGTTTCGTTATTAGGTTATAACGATTAAAGCAGTTTATATATGTTCTGGACAATAAGAAGTTGTCATCAGAAACTAAAGAATGATCTTCATTGATAAGATGCAAATAAGAGTTTACAGATCATCAAAAATAGGAATTACAGATAGTAAAAGATATGAAAGTGAGTAACTATATGCTTTTCCTCCTCTCTTCCTGTTGTTTCTTCATCTTGGCCCTTGTCTCGTCAGAGATTAACTGCACACTCTCATACACCCCTTCTCTGACTCTTATATAATCTGGATCTTCAGCGTCTATTTTGTAGCCTCTATTCTCAGCAAGCTGGTTTATGAAATTGAGCAGATAGGTCTTATCAGGAAGTTTGGTGCCAGGAATTTCAGGGCATTCTCTGAATTCCCTCTCTGGGGCCGTGATGGGGACCTGGGCTCTTCCAACTGCTTCTCTAATCTCTTGTACCAGGTCCTTGGCATCGTTCATGTCTAAGTATAGGTTGAAAGCTTCATTGGGTGTGCCCTCGCAATATGCAGGCTCTTTGATGAAGTATCTGCACATAATAAAGCCGTATTTCAACCCCTCCCATCCATTCTTCAAGTTATCTGGGACCCAGCTGGTCTCTCCTTCTTTTGTCTTGTTCGTCTTGATAGGAGCAGATGAGAACCAGCCGGATCCAGATCTTTTCTTCTTCTTCAGTGGTTGAGAGTGGCTCGATCTGTTAGATGTGGATCTTGATGCTTTATGTGTTGGGGCAGATGGTGGGTTGGGTCGATCTGGTGCTATCAGCTGCTCAGGTTGAGCCTTTATATTTTCACCAGATTGGCCCTTGCCCTTTTCAGTCACTATTTCCTTGCCTTTCTCCGTCTTTTTCTCCTTTCATTTCCTGGATCCTTCCCCCTTTCCGACATCATCAACATACAGATTGATGAGTGCCTTAAAGAAGGTGATCTCCTCCTTCAACTCCTTTACTTCCTTTTCTGAATCTATCATTTGTGTAAGCAGGGAAGTGATGTTGAGGTTAGAGTCATCGATCTGCTTTTGGAATGATGTCTTTGCTTGGGCCAGACTAGCAGTGAAATTCTCTTGCTCCTCCTTTATCACTCCAATCTCATCAAAAAATGAGTCAATTAAGGCCTTCGTTGGGTAGCGCAGTTCGCTCATCTTTCTTGCCACAAAATCTTTTCCATCGATTTCAAACTTTCTGAACAGCGATCTGGTTTCTGCATTAGCAGCTTTGATCACTTCACCAGCTATGCCATCTGTCTGTTCCTTGACAATGGTATGAACCATGTCCTTCTCTTTCTTTGCAAACTCAGTAACAATCTTGTACATCTCATTGACCTTAAGTTCCATAGTTGCTAGAGTCTGATCGATCTGTTCCTTCCTCTGCTCGGCAGCAGATCGATCATCGTCCATCTTCTTGCTTAGTTCGTCAAGTTTCATTCTGCACACTCTTCTCAAGTCTGAGTCAACCTGGTCAACATGGGATTTCAGATGGTTGTTGAACTCTGTGAGAATGCGAGTGGCCTGATCTTGGACTGTGGAGAGTGTTCCATACATAAATTTGTCAACCTTGTTGGAGATCAGATCCTTTACTTGTTGATTAGAAAGTGATTGATGCTGGGTCATCAATATCTCCTCAAGGTTTGTTGTTTCAACAAACTCATCCATTGTTGCTGCGACAGCAGGGGTATATATATCATCTGTGAGTTTACCTCCCACCCTCTGTCCAGCTGGCTCTTGCTCCTCTTATGGATAATTAACCACTGCTATTTGAATTTTGGTTTTCTTGGTTGGTTCCCCCTCAGCCTGTGCAGTTGGTTCCATGACTTGTTCTTCAGCATCAGCCATGTGCTGATCTGGTTCTGATTCTGTGATAGCTGCACCCTGTTGGTGAGCTTCTGCAAGTTCTTCCCCATCATTTTCCTCATCTACCACACTTTCAAAAAATGGCAGCATCCCATCCTTTTCATATATAGATCTCAGATCGATCTGTAACTTTTGAGCTTCGTGCTGAGCTATGGCCAGTATACTCTGAGGGAATGTTTCTCTCAACTCTGCAATAGAGGAGACTTCGAAGATATTCAAAAATGTTGCTTCCTCTGCTTTGAGTGTATCCATTGATTTGGTTTTGAGGAGGGCATCAAGGACGTAAAATTCCTTGTCCTTGATGAGAAGCAGCAGCTTGACTCTCTTGGATGCATCATAGCTCTCAGGTGTGAACTGGATGCCTGGAAATGATTTGAGTACAGCATGATCTGCTTCTGCTTCTAACAATTTCACAACTTGCTCTGCTGTTTTCTTCTCCACATCCTCTTCGGAGGATTCATCTTCTTCTTCATCATCCTCATCGATCTGCTCCAAAGGTTCAGCAGATGATGGACTTGCAGTATGAGCTGGTGAGAAGTCTTTTTTTTGACTTGGGTCTATGGAGGAGATAGGAACGACATCCTCTGGTGGTCCCCCAACCAGTATCTCCTCATCTTCAACTACAACCTCCTGTTGAGGAATGACAGTTTCTTCAGCCTGAACTTCCTCCACTGGTTCAGACAATTTTTGAAGTCTCCTTTTCTTGGGTTTAGGCTGTTGTGCTGCTGTGGAGGCGTCTGTATCCACAGAGCTGGCTCTCCTCGTTACCCTCTTGGAAGGAGTCCGTTCAACAGGCTTTTCCTTAGTGACCTTGGACTTAGTTGACTTCTCAGTAGGAGCAGATGGTGGAACCCAGATGGGGTTGGAGCTTCCCATCTCCATCAAGGTGTTGACATAAACGGTGTCAGTCACCCTGACAATCAGATTTGTAGAGATTCCCATGGACATCTCTATTTGGTGTTGATCCTTTGGAAAGTGTAATCTATCATTGAAGTCCACTACTGTGTCCCATTTGTGCTGGTTGAAGAATGATTCCAGCATGTAACTGATCTTTGTGGAGTGCCTCAAACTACTTCTCCTTACTTCAATTCCAGGGCTAGCTCCCTTCACGAATGTGATCATCTTGGCTTCCTTTGCCAAGAGATCAAAGAGGATTCTGCTCCAGTTCACCGACAAATTAAGCACGACTGTAGCTAATATCTTGAACTTTTCGGGAGTGACCTGGTCGTAGGACCCATTGTGGTTCATGAAGATGCGCTGGACGAATTCAAATATGATTTTGAATTCAGGTGCTAGCAGTGCCCTGTTGAACATCTTGTTCGTATAGCGAATGGGCACGACCATCACAGTCTCAATCACGTCCTGTAGTTGCTCTTCGGTAATGTCTCCAAGAGTGAGACCTTCATTCTTCAATTTGTAAACGTTATCAATAATGTTTAATACATTATATGTGGTGTTGCTGATGGTGTTGCCCTTGCTCACTCTTATAGTGGCTTCATTTCCACCTCTCTCTCCTTGCCATGAGAGATAAAAGGTAACAACTTCCTTGGGCAAAAAATGGACAGGGTGTGCTGAAATGATGTTGGGAAAACCTACACCACAATCAAAACAATATATATATATATATATATGAGCACTGTCCTTCCATCAATGAAGTATGAGTGCCCAATAACAGTTTACAGATTATTGAGTTCTAAAAAAAATGCAATACAAGTGTACATAAGCATGCAAATAGATAAGACCGATTTTCAGTGCAAGTTTAATGAATTCCAAAGCGTTCAAGATATAGAGCAGTTAAAGGAAAACTCATAAATTTAAAACCTTTGCAACGTCTAACAAGGTCGAAGGCCTTGTCCAGTTTGTGAAACCCGAAGGTATCAAGAAAAACATACATGTCTTGGTGAATGTAGGGTTTCAAAAAGTTAACTTGCTCAAGAAATAGAGACGATTTGGGTGCCATATTGACAGATGGATATTTGAAATTTGGACGATTTTGGAATGAGAATAATTTTTGCTAAGTGTTTAAGGAAGAAGAACAGTGTATGATAGTTGAACCGCCTTATCAGAATGTATATATATAGATAGATAAGTGATAAAAAGGAGTAATATATTAATTGATATTTTTCCCTTTTTCAGCTTTTTGATACAAGCGCTTGATCCAACGGCTGCAGTGAGGCGCGTGTTTGTTACACCCGTTGATTTTCTTCCTTTTTCTTAGTTTGGTAAATATCTCCTCGATCACGTTTCCCAAACAGTGTACTTAATCATCAAAAATAAAAGATTTGGTATATTTATGTCAGGAATAGATATAAGAAATATGACATAATCGCTGTATCTTATTGACTTTCCCCCTTGACCAAGTAATGGGGATATTAATAGAAGGATTTAATTAATATCCACATGGCATCTAGTTATCTGGGCCAGATTGATCTCCTAATTAACAAACTGTTGTTAACATCAACGATCTGTTTTATGTCACTTTTATTTGGACATTAATCTTGAGTAGTGATCTGCTAATTATTCCCTGTTGGAATTTAATCGATCTGTTTGTTCTATTTAGATGATCTGGTGTTAATTCCCAGTTGGAATTTTACATGATCTGTTTTCCATCAATCTGGTCTATATCAATCTGGTTTTAATTCCCTGTTGGAATAGTGAACTTGATTTGATCTAAGTCAATCTGGTCCTTTCTTCAAGATTTAATAGTCCTAGTTTACCACAAAACATCTTAAATATTTCTTCTGGTAATGCATTGGTAAGGATGTCAGCTCTCTGTACTTCAGTGTGAATTTTCTCGATCTGTACATGTTTTCTTTCAACATGATCTCTTATAAAATGATGTCTCACATCCACATGCTTGCATCTGGTATGCAAAACAAGATTCTGTGTGATTGCTATAGTACTTGAGCTGTCATAGAAAATAGGTATCTCCTTAACATCAATCTCATAGTCTTTGAGCTGTTGTCTTAACCAGAGTATTTGTGCACAACAACTTCCAGCTGCCATATATTCAGCCTCTGTGGTTGATGTAGCAACAGATGTCTGCTTCTTTGAGAACCAAGAGATCAGCTTATTTCCTAAAAACTGACATGTGCCAGATGCTGACTTTCTATCTAACTTGCATCCAGCATAATCTGAATCTGTGTATCCAGTTAGCTCAAAGTTGTCTTCACAAGGATACCATAATCCTATGTGAGCTGTTCCCTTAAGATATCTTAATATCTTCTTAGCTGCTTCCATGTGAGACTCTTTGGGACTTGCTTGATATCTCGCACATACTCCTACTGCAAATGTGATGTCAGGTCGACTGGCAGTTAGATAGAGTAATGATCCTATGATCCCTCTGTACTGAGTGATATTAGCTGGTTTTCCCTCTGGATCAGGATGAATTTTCCCGTTGGTCTGCATTGGGATTTTTACTGGTTTACTATCTTTGATCCCAAATTTAGTCAGCAGATCTTGAATATATTTGGCTTGATTTATGAAGATGCCATCTGGTAGCTGCTTGACCTGCAAACCTAAAAAGAAACTCATCTCGCCCATCATGGACATTTGATACTTATTTTTCATAAGTTCAGCAAATTTATCACATAAATAGGTGGATTGAGATCCAAAAATGATATCATCTACATAGATCTGTACTAGAAGGATATTTTCTTTGACTTTGATAATGAAGAGAGTCTTGTCAACTAATCCTCTTCTGAATCCAAATTCTAGTAGAAATGTTGATAATGTCTCATACCAAGCTCTAGGGGCTTGTTTGAGACCATAGACTGCTTTTGTCAGTCTGTATACTTTCTGATTTGGATCTGCTTCTTCAAATCCTGGTGGCTGTTCCACATAGACTTCCTCTTTAAGGATACCATTTAGAAAGGCACTTTTGACATCCATCTGGTATACCTTGAACCTTTTGTGTGCAGCATATGCTAGGAACAGCCTTATAGCTTCTAGTCTGGCTACGAGTGCAGATGTTTCATCAAAATCAATGCCTTCTTGTTGATTATAGCCTTTAGCTACTAATCTGGCTTTGTTTCTGACTACTTCACCATTTTCATCTCGTTTGTTTTTGAACACCCATTTTACACCTATTACTCCTTGGTGTTTGGGTATGTCCACGAGATACCAGACTTCATTTCTTTTGAACTCATTTTGTTCTTCTTGCATTGCTGTTATCCAATCTGCATCTTGTAATGCTTCGTGAGCATTAGTTGGTTCAATGCGAGATAGGTAACAACTCAACAATGCACTTTCTCCATGCATTCTTCTTGTTTTCACATGATCTGATGGGTTCCCAACAATCTGTTCCGGTGGATGATCTAGTATCCATCTCTTTCTCCTGGTCATCTCTTCATCAGATATCTCAGGATCAGATTGATCTGTTGGATCCTCAAATTCAGTGTGAATTGTTGATGAAGCTTGAAATGGATTCTCATCTATTCTTTCTTCTGGAATTAGATTTCCAGATTGATCATTGTCTGCAATAACTGTTTCATTGCTTTCAGCGGGTGATCTGTTTTCATCCAGTTCAGGTTGGATTGTTCCTCCTTGCTGTATAACTTCTTTAGCAATTGGTGGAGTGTTGATATCTTCATCATCACTTTTTGAATTCCAGATAAGAATATCTTCAAGTAGCAATTCATTCATCTTTCTTGTAGTCATCTGGTTCTCTATTTGTCTATTATCTAGTGACCTGTACTCAACAATAGACTCATCAAAAACAACATGAGGTGTTACCTCCACAATATGAGAGTTCTTATTGTAGACTCGATATGCTTTACTGACATCAGAATATCCTAAGAATATTCCAGGGTCAGCTTTGCTATCAAACGTCCTTATTGAGATTTCCCATTATTGTGTATGTAACACAAACAACCAAAAGTGCGAAAGTAGGAGATCTTAGGCTTTATGTTGTTCCAGATCTCATATGGAGTCTTTCCATGTCTGAGTGTAATTAATGATCTGTTCTGAGTATAACAGGCTGTGTAGATAGCTTCTGCCCAGAATTTCTTGGGTAGATTGGTAGCATTTAGCATAGTACGAGCTGCTTCTTTGGGTGATCTGTTTCTCCTCTCAACAACTCCATTTTGTTGAGGTGTTCTAGCAACTGAGGTTTGATGAGTGATTCCCATCTTGTTGCAGTATGCTTCAATCTTCTGGTTGAGAAATTTTGTTCCTCGATCTGTTCTGATAGTGACTACACTCGCCTCCTTTTGTTTGGTGATCTTGTGTAGAAAGTCAGGTAGTTTGACTAGTGTCTCTTTCTTCTTTAACAGAAAGATGACCCAGGTGAACCTTGAGTAGTCATCTATGATTACTAAGGTGTATTTTCTCCCATTTATGCTTAGTGGTTTAACTGGTCCAAACAGATCCAGATGCAAAAGCTCCAATGTTCTTGATGTTGAGTGAGCTGTTTTGCTGGTAAAGGATGATCTGGTTTGCTTTCCAGCTTGACAAACATCACATATATGATCTTTATCATATACTTGATCTGGTAGTCCTTCCACTAATTTTTCTTTGGCAATCCTGTTAATTGACTTGAAGTTTAGGTGGCTTAATCTCTTATGCCATAACCAACTTTTTTCTGATACAGTTTTAGTCACTAAGCAGGTCTCTATCTGGATTGTCCACTGGACAATATATAGCCTATCCTGCAATCTTCCGGTAAGGAGTATTTCATCTCCTTCCTTATTCTTCACAAAACAGTTATTAGTATAAAAAACGATCTGATTACCATTAGCACAGAATTGACTTACTGAAAACAGATTGTGACTAAGACCCTCAACATATGATACATTTGTGATGGTGGTCTTGCCAACTTTGATGTTTCCATATCCTTTGGTGTATCCTTTTGAGTTACATCCAAAGGTGACCTTAGGTCCTGGTTTTTCAATGTAATCTGATAATAGATTTTTATCGCAAGTCATGTGCTTCGAACATCCACTATCTATTATCCAGATTGCTCCTCTAGCTGTCTTGTTTCTTCTTGTAGTCTTCTGGTCCTGTAATTTATTCAACTTAGCTACCCTTCAATGTTTGGGTGCTTGGTTATTAGAAAATGTTCCCTTTCGAATCCAGAATATTTTTGGGTTAGGAACAGATATATAGCAAGTAATAATGTTCCCATCATTATCAACTTTAGACAGAGAATGAAGTACAGATGGATGATGTCTCTCTATTCCATCATTCTTCAATCCTTTATTAATGGGTAATGTCCTGTTGACATTTCTTGTCTTGTTGACATTATTGTTGGGTGATGTCCTATTGACATTCTTTTTATGAACACGATCTTTTTCTGTGTAGTGAGCTGGTTGACCATTTGTTTGGGTGTATTGTCTGTACCCAGTCTTTTTTACCATCATCTTCTGGGGTTGATCTTTCTTGTTTCTTAGACCTATTACTTGGTCTGGTATTTGCTTTCTTTCTGGTACAAAGTTTATGGTTCCCGAAGATTTTTCTAAGTGACCTGGATACCCTAGACCAGATGTGCCTTTTTGCTGCAGATTGATAAGCAGCTTGGCACGTTCATCACTTTTGTAGATCATCTCTTTGCCTTTCTTTATTTTCTCTTCATCTACGTTGTTTCTATTGGTGAGATCTTTGATCTTAGAGTTCAATGAGTGAATCTCTCCATCTTTTTCCTTGATCTGTTCTTCCAGATCGGCTATTTGGGCAACGAATTGGGTGTTAGCTGTGCTCAGTATCTGTTCTGATTTCCTCAGCCTATCGTTTTCTTCTACTACTTCTCTAAAAAGTCTTTCGATGCTCGAATAACTCTTGAACATCTCATTTACTTCTTCCCATGAGTAATCAGATACTGTTCCAGATCATTATCATTTGAAGAATTTGAATTGCAAGAATTTACCTCGACTTCATCCAGACCGTTGTCTAGTCCCACATAGCATTCATCCCAGCCTTCTTCGTCATTAGCAAAGAATGCTTCATCATTCTCTGATGAGCTGTCTTAAAAATGACTCGAGCTGCTTGAATCTTGTTCAGCTAGCATGGCCTTGCGCTCATATTTGAGTTTTCGATCTCTTTTTGCTCTCAGTTCTTCTCTTTGGCTTTTGGATAGATCAGGACAATCTGTTTTGAAGTGACCTGTTCTGCCACAGCCAAAGCAGGTGTAATCTGCTGAGTTAGAAGTTTTTGAGGTTTTACCTGTCTGCTGTTTTGATTCATCCTTGTTATCAGGTCGATCATTGTCACGTTTCTTGTAGAAGTTTTTCTTATTATCTTTGTAGAAACGTCTATATTTCTTCGATCTGACCTCCATTTTGTCCATGCGCTTGGCAATCATTGCAAATTATGTTAACAATTTATCATAACCTTTCTCTTCATCTGGTATAGAAGGTTCAGAAAGTTCATCTAGTTTGCTCTTTGCTTTGAAGGCTACTTCTTTGTCCTTCTTCGAGCTGCTTTCTGCCTTTTTGGACAGATGATCTGGTCCACGAATTCTCTGTATATCACATTCATGGCCTTCAAGATGATCAAATAACGCTTCAGTAGATAGTTCATTGAAGTCTGCACGAAGAGGTTGCATTGCAGCATATATCTCCCAGCTAGGTGGAAGTGCTCTGAGTACTTTCATGTTCTTTTCTCTTTGAGTATATTTGTTCTTATTGAACGCTGATATCTCAAAGGAGAATTCCAGTGAATCTCATCTTCATTTGCTCTATGGTCTCGCCTGGTTTCATCTTGAATTCATCATATTTATTGCAGGCAAGAGACAGCTTGTTCTCAATCATGACTTCAGATCCTAAACACAAGTCTCTTAGGGCTTCCCACATCTCTTTGGCAGTATCCAGATCTTGGATTTTGGCTAGATGTACCCCTTTGACTGTGCTAGATATGATCCCTTTAGCAAAGTCATCCAGATTGGCTTCGCGACGTTCCTCTGCTGTATATTTTCTTGGATCTGTAGGAACAATCTGTGTAGTTACTCCAGTTGAGTTGCTTACCGTCACTTCTTCAGTGATCTGTAGTGGACCATCTTCGATAACTTTCCACATCAGATAGTGATGGGCTTTGAGTGCCATTTTGATTCTGAAGCTCCATTCTCTATATCCTTGGATAGAGAATTCTTCACAAGCCCTAACAACAGATGATTCCATAACAGATAGTATGCCCGTGAATGAAATATAGGTTTTCTTAGATCTATTAAGTTGACCATGTAGGTGTTAACCTTGTGAAACAAGAACAATGGTTGTTTGAACCACTGCTCTGATACCACTTGTTGGTCCCGAAAGAGCAAGGATTGGTGTATGGGGGGGGGGGGGG
>JAPKLX010000239.1:48801-84139 GCA_026898415.1 Leonotis leonurus | reverse complement strand
GGGGGGGGGGGGAATACACCAAATACAAACTTTCAGTTTACTTGATTAATTATTAGAGAGTTCAAGCTATTCTTTAAATAAGAAGTTGCTCGGCAGATGACTAACCAGATTGATCAGCAGATCGATACTAGATTAGTCCAAGCAGATTGCTCTCTAGTGTAAACACTTAGACAATAATAAGAGTGATCTTGTTATTATCTAAGTATTGTGTGTGCGGAAATATGGTGGATTTAGTTAATGCTCTTGTTTAGAAAACTTTAAGGATTAATCAGATCGTTAAGCAGATTGATTGAGATGCAGATTATATGATAGTGTAGAAGGTTAGAATAATAAACAACTGAAAGTAAAGATGCAGAAATATAGAGAACACAGTTGTTTAACGTGGTTCGAGAAATCCCTACGTCCACGATCTGGTCAAAACTAGACCAGATTATCCACTACTAGGATACTCTGCTTCTTTATACTCGTGGAGAACGAGTCACAAGTATCAATCAAAGCTAGAGAGATACTTATGCACGAAGTAAGGGTCGTGTCCCTTTACAATAGATTACCTCTACGTTACCACTAGAAAACTACTAGCTAGAAGGGTGATCTCCTTTCTCTCGATAAGATAGACTTGAATCGAGGTTGGGTTGGTGTGATGTAGAATCACAGATTGTTTGAAGCTCTTAGTCTGGTTCAGAGATTGCTTGAGAGTGTGTTGTCAATGTAGCTCGCGTGTGTCATTTTCTCCAGACCATGAACTCCAAATATATAGGCTTTGAATTTTAAAATTCTAGCCGTTGTTGATTGGTGTGTGATTGATTGTAGATTGCCAATCAATGATATCCATCAGATCTGTTCTTGCCTTGTAGAAACGTTGACTCAATCTTCTAAGTATGGAAGGCAGATCACTAACGGTTGCTTTCCTTCCTTGTGTCAATCGTAGATTTTCTTCCCAAACCCTGTTGGATGGGCTTCAATTTTGACGTGGCAAGATGGTATGGGTAGGATGATGTCATCTGGTGGTTTGATGACTCTATCGATCTGGTGCTTCGCTGTGATCATCGATCTGGTCGGTGATCTGGTCGCTATCTGTTACAGCAGATCGATTTCTTCTTGGCGTGAATTCTTGCCCTTCATCCTATACTATTTATAGAAATGACTTCTATAGGAATAATTCCTTTACATGCTAAGTCATCTCCTAATCAGTTCTCTATCAGAATTCACTTTATATGAAGTGATCTGTTAACACGTAGAACAGTTTAACTCTAAAGAAACTAAGTGTGTTACAAGAGATCATCATCAAAACTAAAATACTTTAGGGTTCCCAACACAATTCGTTCTCGTGATCGTACCATGTCATGAAAATTCAAGCAAGTATGAATTCACTTCAAACATTATGTTAGTTGCAAACAAGTTGTTTACATAACAATCCATCCCTCAATCAATCAATCATAATGTCACATAGGTTAAACCAAATGTAACCATTCATATAGCCATTGTACTTGACAACACATGTCAAACTTTATACATGTCATATCATGATTCAAATAGGCACACATGTCTTAACTGAATAAACATATCATTTCCTTTCCCATGGTATTTCATATATCATCATGATTCAATTAGGTACATACGTCCTAAATGAATAAACATATCATTTCTTTTTTCATAGATCAAATAGGTACATATGCCCTAGATGATTTAACATGATCCTTTACATGACATTTCATTCCTTGAATAAAATAGGCATATAAATCCTCATTTGATTAAACATTCTTCATTTTCATGAATCTCATATAAGAGCGCGCCTTAAATGACAACTATCCCATCGAAACATTTATAAATAAGCCTCCCATAAACCTTTTCTTTTTCAACAAAGCAATTTACACAAAAATAAATGAACATTTTTTCTTTGTTGAGAGACAGCCTGACGGTGAGCTGAGGTTGTTATTAAGATACCTGTCAATGATTTTATAAATGCAATGTAATTACTAAAAATGCCAGACTTAACATGAACGCACCAGAGCATTGACCGCTCAGATACCACTCTGTCACGCCCCAAATCCCAAAGGACGGCGCACGCGCAAAGGGGATGACTGAGCGGGGATAAAAGAAGCGAGGAAGAAAGGGGGCCATGTGTTCGTGTGCATTATACAAGAGATATGTCCTTGAAAATCGGACAGCATCTCCTCTATAACTTCGACTATGCCGTTTTTACAAACCAAACAGCTAACCAATGCAAAGGCAATGTCGATAATAATGAAGCTAAAATGAATCATATGCACTTTGGAGATAATACAACTCGATACTGGAGAACGGTAATCTAGAATCCTAAGCGGCCGAATAGTCAAAGATGAAATGAATTGGAGATAATACAGATCGATACACGAAAATGGTAATCCTAAATCCCAAGCGGCCGAATCATCCAATATGAAAGATGGGGTTGGAGATAATACAACTCATCTCGTAGGAACAGTAATCCAGAATTCTCGAGAGGTCGAATCGTCGAATAAGAACTGTCGATCAAAGGTGCAGGTTAGTGAGCCTAGCTCGCCAAAAGGAGTCACTCACCCAACTCACGAAGTGTGGTCGGCATTCGCTCGAACACTACACAAGGGGCTTAGGAGTTGAGCGTCCAAGAGGGACCGACTACTTCTAAGCTCTCCTATGCACGAGTATGCATGTAATGGACAATGATAATATGACAACATGAACCTTTATTAATAATGGATGATGAGGCCTTCGTGGAATGAAGAAATGATCTTAGAGTTTAAACATATATATGATCACACACATATACGTGGATGATAATAATTCATAATATCATAACATATGTGAGCATGACATCGGGAATTCTTATGTATTGAACGGTAAACTGTTCTCGTGATGAAGCAACCGTCATCCCAATAACACCATTTCTCAGTAACACACATCATGCTGCTTCCTTAACCTGTGAAAAATTTTGGAAAAAGTGGAGTGAGTACTAGTGCACTCAGTTGGGTTTTTCATAAAACGAAAAACATAGTCTCTGTTCAGTATACTTACCTTGGAAGGTTTTAAAACAAAAATAACTTCTAAGTAAACAAAAACATTTGTGCATAAATTAAACATGACACGGCATGACGTTACTCTTATATAGGTTATGTCCCGGGCCTTTTACCACTGACGGATCATAAACATTCAGTCAAATAAGGCTCGGCGAACCGTACACCCTAACATAGCATGAGTCAAAATACGTATATAGCCCCAACCTTTCACCGATGAAATTCCTTGATTACGGGAAAACCGTAAATCCTTATGAGCTCAAATTTCAGTGCTAGTACCTGTTAGTCATAGGAAACATATTTTGCTTTAATTTCCAAAAATGAACTATAGATAAGTAGTACTAAATTTTTAGGCTTAATATTATTCTTTTTATCACGTAATAAATTTATTTGGCAGCAACCAGGCTTTCAAATCACTTTGGCCAAGAAGGCAAAAATGATCATTGCAATATTATTTAGTTAAATATGCAAAAAAATTATGCATGCATGCAACTTCATTTTTACTTCACTTAGAAGTAACGTCGTCATTTCTCGATTTTAAGAAAAACCGTTCGATGAAATTTAGTCCAGTTTCTTTTGAAAAATCTTATATTTTTTTCTTTGCACGCACCATAAAATCATATATATATATATATAATGCATGCAAAAATTTTGCGTATACGAACACACAATATGATCATGCCGATATGTAGAATGCATGGTCGTGAACACAAAACCTTAAGGGACCCTAGCCGTCCGAAGAACGGACGACCACCGAATTGGAGTTTTCGGACTCCTTGGTGGCCCCAAAATTGGAGGAAGTGGTGGTTGGTCGTGGTCCCTTCGAGCCATTTCCGGCCATCATCATCCCGAACTTCCTGCGGTACTCGAGTTCTATGTAATGAGAGCTATGCATAGGAGAAAACCATTTCAAAAAAGGACGTGAACGAAGAAGAAAACGAGAGATGAAGTTATGATAAAATTACGGCGACGACGAGGTTGCTACGGTCAATCAACGGTGGCTGAGCCACCTTCATTGAGTTCCCAAGCTTTCATTTCCTTACTTCGGCGTACCTCTTCGACTCGACTGAACTTGGAAGCTCGGCGGCAGAGCTTCGGCTCCCGTTAATGGCTGACGAAGAAAAAACTAAAAAGAAAAACCCCCGGGGGGGGGGGGCCCGGGCCCATAGATGTTTAAAACTCGAAAATTCGTAACTTTTACATACGATCTCCTGTTCGAGCAAACTTAATGGCAATATTTTTCATTTTAAAAATTCTACAAAATGACTATAATATTGATATAATTTCAATCATGCATGAAAAAGTTCATTTTTCGAATGACATACATTAACTTTAAAAATACGTAGCGACAACATATGAACTCCTTTTTGGGCAAACTCAGTTCCAATATTTTTCTTTTGAAAAACTCTATGCAAGGAGTATAATATGTATATACTTTCGTATTTTGCATGAAAAACTCATTTTTTTTAAATAAATCTTTTTAAAAAGCTTTGCCGGTCTGCCAAATTAACATGGTAGGTCCTAATAGTGTCTGGATTTTTCCTAAAATTCTTATTTCATCATATCTAGGTCCCTTAATAGTTAGAACACTTAAAAGTATAGTTAGAAATTAGCCGGATATTACATTCCTCTCCCCTTACAAAAATTTCGTCCTCGAAATTTTATGTTACCTGAGAGAATAAATCAGGATACTGACTCCTGAATTTATCCTCCATTTCCCATGTAGCCTCATCTTGCCCATGATGGTTCCGTAGAACTTTCACAAGAGGAATTTCTTTGTTCCTTAATACTTTGTCCTTCCTATCCAATATCGATATTGGCTTTTCCTCATAAGTTAAGTCATCAACAAGGACTACCAGATCATATGTTATGACATGCTTCGGATCGAAGACATACTTTCGAAGTTGGGAAACATGGAATACGTTATGTTATGAACATCTCCAATATTTGGTGGAAGTGCCAACTTATAGGCAACATGTCATATCCTTTCTAGGATTTCAAAAGGTCCTATATACCTTGGCATTAGCTTTCCCCTTTTTACGAAACGTACTACTCCTCGAGTAGGTGAAATTTTTAGAAATACCCAATCCCCGACTATAAATTGTAAATTTGTTCGGCGCTTATCCGTATAGGACTTTTGCCTATCCTTGGCTTCTTTGATTCTTTGGTGGATTTGGGCAATTATAACAATTGTTTGTTTTGGTCCCAAAATTGTCTCTCGCCCACTTCATCCCAGTAAAGTGGCGATCGACATTTTCTCCCATAGAGAGCCTCGTAAAGTGTCATTCATATGGTTGCCTGATTACTATTGTTATAAGCAAACTCGATCAAAGGAAGAATTTCTTCCCAGCTCCCACCTCTGTCTGCCACGACTGCTCGCAGCATATCTTCTAATATTTGTATAGTTCGTTCCGACTGTCCATCATTTTGTGGGTGAAATGCGGTACTAAAATTCAACCTTGTTCCCATGGCCTCTTGTAAACTTTTCCAGAACTTAAACATAAACCTCGTGTCTCGATCCGATGTGATTGACACAGGTACGCCATGAAGACATACAATCTCCTTGACATAAATCTTGGCTAGTTTATCCAAATCAAAAGTCATTCTAATTTGCTAGAAATGTGGTGAATTGGTCAAACGATCGACCACTAACCAAATAGTAGTGTTCCCTTTTGTTAATTTCGAAAAACTTAAAAGTATATTTAGAAATTAGCGGGATATTACAGGTTCACAATCAACAAATAAATAGAATAATGTGAAATCTTCTAACCTTTTGGTGTGTTCATAAATCTCTTGCAAATTCTTTGCTCGTGGTGTAGCTCTTTCGTTTAGGAAAGAGGGTGGCGAGTTATCTGTAACTAGCGCAGGTGAAGTGGGTGGAGTCACTAGTTCTTGCTGGACATCTCCTATTTGCTCGTCAAATTGAGGTATAAATGTGAAATCACTTTTTGAGCCAAAATCCCACACTCCTTCTTCATCGAACTCCACATCTCGATTGATCATTGTTTTCTTGGTCTCTGGACTATATAATTTATAACCTCTAGAGTTAGCGTCATACCCGATGAAGATAAACGACTCACTTTTATCATCGAGCATCTTTTTTGTCTCGTCTGGTACGTGGACTTAAACTTTGCTCCCGAACACCTTTAAGTGAGAAATCGATGGCTTCCTTCCACTCCATGCTTCTTTTGGAGTCATTCCCCACACACTCCTTGTTGGGGATCGATTAGACAGGTACACTGCACATGCCACTACTTCGGCCCAAAACTCTTTAGGCAAATTCTTCATCTTCAACATGCTTCTTGCCATCTCCACGATAGTTCTATTCTTCATTTCTGCCACATCATTTTGTTGAGGGGATCTCGGAACTGTCGTTGATCATCGAATTCATTTAGCTTTTCAAAACTCCAAAAACACCTTGTATGTAAATTCTCCCCCTCGATCGGATCTCAGAGCCTTTATCTTTTGCCCGCTCTACTTTTCGACCACTGCCTTAAACTTCTTGAAGGATTCAAATACTTCTAATTTCTGCTTCAAGAAATACACCCACATTTTTCTTGAAAAATCATCAATGAAAAGTAGAAAATAATTATTTTTACCGAGGGAACTTGGCTTGATTGGCCCGCACACGTCTGTGTGAATTAACTCCAGTGGTTTTTGAGCTCTCGAACTAGACTTCTTTGGGAATGGCTTTCTTAACTGCTTTCCAAGTAAACAGCCTTCGCAGAGTTGATCAGGATGTTTTATTGATGGTAGACCTCTCACCATCTCTTTCTTTGATAGCAGCTCCAAGCCACCAAAATTTAAATGCCCAAACCGTAAGTGCCACAACCAAGATACATCTTTGTAACAAGCCTTTAGATACTTGGACACATCATTTCGAATGTTGACTATAAACATTCTATTTTTCGACATCGACACCTTAGCAATTAAATTATTCCGGCAATCTCTTATTGAAAGGCTATAATCTCTCATGCGAATATCATAACCTTTTTCCAAGAGTTGTCCCAAACTCAAGATATTATTTTTCATATTGGGCACATAATAAACATTCGAAATAAATTCATGATCACCATTCTTCAAGCAAATCAAAATCTTCCCTTTTCCTTTCACGGGAATTTTTGATTCATCACCAAAGGAGACATTGCCACTTATAGATTCATCCAGCTCCACGAACATCTTCCTTTTCCCGCACATATGATTGCTTGCTCCTGTGTCGAGGTACCACGTGTCATCTTGTCGACCATCTTCTCCTTTATACGCGAGAAGCACACATGCATCTTCCTGGTAGTCTTCTCGGCTCGAATTTTCAGCAAAGTTGGCCCTCTCTTCAATATTTGCTTTTGGACTTCTGCACTAGGAAGCATAGTGTCCAAATTTGTGACAATTATAACACTTTATGGAAGATTTGTTGTACCTGGACTACGGGTTGCTGCTCCCCCGGCCACTTGAAAACTCATTTCTTTCACTGTTGTTGACAAAGCCTCCTCGTTCTCGTCCACGTCCGCGGCCTCTGCCTCAATCTTGATTCTGATCGCGTCCTCTCTCGTATTGTCCATGGCCTCCACTCGGACCTTCTTCTTTCTCACGCGCACTCATTTGCAACTTTAGAAGTTGCTCCACGATATCCTGTTTCTTCTTTTGTTTTTCCTCGTACGATTATAGCGGCCCCAACAAGAGATCAATTGTCATCTCCTCCAAATTTGTAGTTTCTTCAATGGTCACCACTATGTGCTCAAATTTTGGGGTTAATGACCGCAATATTTTCTCCATAATTCTAATATCCTCCAATTTTTTTCCATTTCTTTTCATTTGATTTAACACCTCCAAAACTCTTGAAAAATAATCTGAAATTGACTCGGACTCCTTCATATGTAATAACTCAAATTCACCTCTTAAATTTTGGAGGCGTACCTTCTTTACTTGCTCGAATCCTTTGCAAGATATCTGCAACTTCTCCCACGCTTCCTTGGCGGTGCTCGCACTCGAAATTTTCTCAAAATCGTCGTCCCCTAGTGCTTGATAAATGAGATAGAGAGCTTTCTTGTCCCTCTTTCTCGCATCTCTTAGCTTATCCCTTTGTTGTGGGGATAGCTCGGCTTCTTCTCCCAGCTCATCATAGCCACACTCCATGATCTCCTATACGTCATGGGCTCCCAAAAGCGTCTTCATTTTGATACTCCAATTGTCGAAATTGCTCTTGTTGAGCATGGGGACTTGAAATGATTGTAGATTCGCCATGCTACAAGTAGGATCTTGTGGCTCTGATACCACTATGTTGGAGAATATATGAAATAAGGTGGGAGGATTATTTGATTTTGGAGGATTTATCAAGTGAGTGCAGTGTGTGTTTTGAAGTGTGTATTTAAATGGAGAGGAAAGTAAGTGGCGTAGGAATTTATAAGGTTGGGCTAGTAATTGAATTTTATTACTTCACTACTTCTTCACCACATTACAATTGGAAGTACACATATATATAGATGGCTAAGTCAGTTACTAGTGATATTATAGAGTTCCTAATCAACTCCTAGGCTATAGGTTTGTAATCATTACATTAACTTTACAAAGCCTCCCAACTTCTCTAGATTGTTAAATCTTCATTCTTCTTGATTTATCTAGAGGATTCCTAAAGTTGGTTAATATATTATTAATAATTTAAATCAAGTTTATTATTTCAACACTGCCAAGTATGAAAATCACGTTTCTAGTACTGCCTGACATGTGTCAGTCCCGTATCTGACATATGCGGCGCAACGCCTAACTATCATAACGGGGTTACAACGTGGTAAACCATGATTGGTCGAGGTTTATTTACACATACTATATACACCTAGTACGTCTGAGGTAATAATTTACCCTTCATATACATAGCTATATATACCCCATCATTTGCTTCACACACAAGAGAGAATGAACACTTGTTCTTTTTATGCATTATCTTAATTCTACACGAGCTGACTTGAGCGTCAGAGTGTCTTTCCGGAGGATCCCTGACCCTTCCTCCGGTCTTATTTTGCAGGCCTTGCCTGCGACTTCAGGATCGAGCTGTTCACGTAATCAAGCTACACAGTTTGCTCAAAGGTATGAACTCCAAACTTTTGAATTCATCATACATTTTTAATAGTATCTTGTTGAGGACTAATTCTTAGATTAACATGTTCCTTCTCTGATCAGGTTTCAATGGGACCTTTTTGACCAATGTCTGTTCCCGTTAACTTGAAATATCTTATTGGTCTTGCAGTCTTGGATGTCTACTACTCCATTGGGGTAGTGTTCATAAACCATGTATTGTCATTTCCACTTGGTAGACAGCTTGCTAGAGGCGAACTTGAGGCGGCTTTGGTATAGGAGTACCCATTCACCTTTGTGAAACTTTCTTCCTCTAGATATGAAATGGAATAGCTTCCCATATACCATGTGGTATGGAGACATTCCAAAGTTTATTTTGTAATATTTCCTGTATAACCAGAGCACGTCATCAAAGTGATCACTCTAGTCCTTCCTTGTCTCGCCAAATTACTTTCTTATGATGTTTTTCACAATGCGATTGGAGACTTTAGCTTGCCCATTGGCTTGGGGATGGTATATGGGAAGCAAATGAGGTGGTGGAGTTGTAAAAGTGTGTACTTCGATCGCTGACTATTTTCATGGGCATGCTGAATATGCTGAAGATAGTTCCTCTTGGGAATTTGGTTACCACTCTAGCATATGTACTTAGGGTTACTACTGATTCTATCCACTTTGATATATAATCTACTGCCAGGATGATTTAATGATTGTCTTTGTACTTGGGCAAGGGCCCCATGAAATCCATTCCCCATACGTCGAAGATATCTACTGGCAAGACAAACACCAAGGGCACGTCTCTCTTGGAAATGTTCCATTCTCTTTGGCATTAGTCGCAGTTCTTGCACTTTTCAAAACTACCCTTGAAGATCGTTGGCCAGTAGAATCCACTATCAAGAATCTTCATTGTCGTTCGTCGAGGCCTAAAGTTTCCTCCACATTCCTTCTCATGGCATTGCTCAAGTATGCTTCTTTGCTCTTCCTCGGGTATATACCACCGGAGGATTAGGTCAGGGCATTTCTTCCACAAGTATGGATCGTTCCAAATAAATGACTTGCTTATCTTCTTGGTTTTTCCCCTTTGGAATTGATCTAACACCGCCAGGAATGTTTTTGTCATTATGTAGGTGACCAAGTCCGCATACTGTAACGCCCCGCAGAAGGGGGCCTACGTGGAATATGAATTCAATGAAATATATTGGAAACTAGCGACAAGTAGTGATTAACAATTAAAGAAGAAATGAAAACTCTAGGAGTTTGGACACACTGGATACGACACAAGTTCAATGTATGGAGACATTGAACCGTAGACATGGGAATAAATGAGATCGAAGGTTGAAAATTTTGTATTGACAGTCAACATGATGATGTCATGAAATTGGATTATGAGGCTTATCAACAAGATGAAACAAACTAGTTGCTACATAAGTAACAATGTGGCATCAGTCTCACCAAGCTAATCAACATTAATGAATAAGACTCTCGATGAGGCCCACCTCATCGCCAACTAATCACAATCCTCCTAAAACCTGTAAAAACATTTGACAAATATTTTGGGCTGAGTACTACTGTACCCAGTGTGAGTCGTTGCCCGACTTTTTCAGTGAAAAACAACATAAATCTTCATTTAAAGAATATTACATGCCCAACCATATGATGCATGGGGTTCTAAAAGGAAAGTCCACCATACACATATGAGAACATACATTTTACCATCATATCGAGCTCTTCATCATTCTTTGCTCATTCATAATGTTTCTCATTGCGACTAGACGGGGAAAACCAAAGTTTTCTGCGAATAATCCCCTTTTGCCAAGATCGGGGAACCTGACCACGTTCACCCGATCCGGACTTTCCGTGTACACAACCTTGGCCCGATCCGGTTCAAGGCACAAACTTACATCATTGGCATCGTCAATCAACGGGTACGGTAATACCGATCCGTCACATAGAGGATACACATGAGCATAATAAAAATATTTGGCATGTAAATTCACATTTTCAGAAAAAGTAGTTTGAGTTTATTAACTCAAAAATATCGTACTGTATATACACCCATACCTGTCACCGATGTATGGAGCTCACATTCCATTGCAAATGATAGATGATATTCTTCGGTAAGATCCTACAAGATGAATCTCATGGCTAAATACAAATTTATAGATGCTAACCTTAAGCACTTATATTGCTTCATGAACTTAATGTCTAACCATTCTAACATCGACCTATTAGTTCGGTGATCATCATTTACAAGACCCATCTGCATAATCTAACCATTCTAACATCGACCTATTAGAGCCGTTACTATAGAAGGAGTAACATTTATCTCGATTATACGAGTACTTTACCTAATCATATCGTTCGTCAAATTCGAGTAATGACTCGTTTTAACTTAATATGATTTTGGATTTTCATTATACTTCTTCAGCATAATCTTGTCATAAGTTTAAAATGAATGATATATATAGCTAATGAGTTGGGATTTGCTTTGACTTCCAATGGTGGTTCTTATTGAAAACTTATGCAAACACATTTTGTAAAAATCATAGTAGATGTATGTATTATTCAAAAACTCTTTTTTTTATATCACTTAAGGAATAAAAATGTGAGGTCATACTTTCATGACCTTTTAAGACGATTAAAAGTTAAATTTTTGTTACTATATCAAACAAACTCTAATGATTGTGAAATTTTACACACATACATAAAAAATCATAGGAAATATTCCTTATAAACAGTTTTAGATTTCATTGAACCAATCATCTAAAATAAAATCACATAGTTTCGAAATAGTTTTCACAAGAACATATATTCAAGCTAAATGAGCAATTGACTTTGAAAAATCATAATAAATCGGAAATAACTCAAATTATATCGAATCAAATTATAAAGTGACCATAACATCTTAAAGTTTTATATTATGAAAACAAAAAAACACAAAAAGTCCTTTCACTCAATTTTTACCGAATTTTCAAAGTTAGACAAATGCAAAGATTTTTGCTGTAACTGACAGTTTGCGCAACCATTTTGTAAAAATCGTAGTAAATTGAAAACATAACAAAATGGATTGATTCAAATTGGAAATTACTCCTAACTCAATATAGTATTTTATTATATGAATAAGACTAAAATTAGGGTACTCATACTATACAAAAATGACGAGGCAGAAGTCAGGAAGAATCTTTCAATATAAGAATGTAAAGCAAAATTTAGTCCCCTAGTTCATCATGTTTCATTACCAACAAAATATTGAAACACTAATCCTAAAATTAAATAACTATATTATCACATATTAACTCAAGATAATTCATAATCCTACCACATTCCGGTCTAAATCGGTAAAGAGAAAGAATGACTACCTTATGGATGAACTAAAGTGTGAAAGTGAAGCTTTCATGGTGGGTTTGCCGGATTATCCCTCTCCTCCCCGGAGCTGCTCTCTTCTTGCCGGAGGATGGTTGTGAAAAGGGTCGAGAAAAGGGGTGAGAAGTGAATGATGACAACGGAGAAAAGAGAAGGTAAAAAAAAAGGATCAAACTTACTACTTTGGCCAAAAGTTTGGCCTTGTATGGCTGCTTTTCAGCCATATTTTGGGCGATCGAACCCCGTAAATGGATTGTACACGTCGAAAGGAAGCTTGGGGAGAAATTTGGGCTCATTTGGTCACCGGAAAAATTTTCCGGCGACGGACGACTGTGGCTAGAGAGCCTCTCACTCTATTCTCTCTAAAATTGGGGTGGGTTGAAAAATTAGGAGGAGAGAGGAAAGAAAGGTATTTATACCCATTTCATCTAGAACTTTAAAAATTCGCCGAGCACTCAAATGATGTACGATTTTTACAATCTTGGTGTCCACACGTTCGTCTCGACGAGCTCTATTATTAGGTATTATAAGCGATTGATAAGAAAAATTATTTTTCCAATTTACTCATGCGCAAACGTTACCGTTGTATAAATATAATACCTTAATCAAACTTTGATCTAAAATAATTAAAGTTTGTAACTATGCTTAAAAAAATATCGAATATATTCCAACGAGATTTTCTTAATAATAATAATAGTATTTAATTAATTTCCAACAAACATATCGATATTTTAGGATTTTACACATAACATGGCTCAGCAATGCTTATTCCATAAAGCTCCTCATTGAGAAACCTCTCATTGAGTGGAGTGTCTTCTTCTTCCCTCAAGATCCTGCTCAATTGGTCAAGCACATGGTTTTGGGCTCCACTCTCATCCTTCACTTCAATATCAAATTCTTGGAGTTATATAATCCATCTTATTAGGCGTGGCTTGGTATCCTTCTGCTCCAATTGCATAGCCGCTAGAGTCGCACATTAGCTTAAATAGCATCCCCCATTCGCGTGGTTTTATTACTGGTGACTAGATCAGGTGATTCTTCAAAATTTGGAATTTTTTCTTACATTCTTCATTAAAATCCCATGGCACATTGTTCTGGAGCAGCCTGTTCATCGGTTGGGCTATCTTGGCAAAGTTCTTGAAGAAGCATCAGGTGACCCGTAGTTGCTTCTCATATGTTGGGTATGCCAGCTTGGCAAAAATCTCCACTTTGTCACGATCCACTTCAATTCCTTTTTTAGAGATGACATGACCAAGCACGATTCCTTCCTTGACCATGAAGTGGCACTTTTCGTAGTTAAGCACTAACCCTTTTTCGACAAATATTTGTAGCACCATCTCCAAGTGCTCAAGGAATTGGGGAAATCTACTTCCATAAACTTTGAAATCGTCTATAAATACCTCAATGTAGGCTCAAGGAAATCCAAGAATATACTTATCATGCATCTTTGGAACGTCCATGGGGAGTTGCATAGCCCATAAGGCATTCTTCGGTAAGTAAAAGTTCCAAAGGGGCAGGTGATCGTGGTCTTCTCTTGGTCATCGAGAGCTACCTATATTTGCATATACCCTGAGTATCCATCAAGGAAACAAAAAGATTTCTTCCTTTCCAGCCGCTCAAGCATTAGGTCAATGAACGGTAGTGGGAAGTGGTCCTTTTTGGTCACCTTGTTCAGCTTCATGTAGTCTCATATAGACTCTCTAGCATGTCTGCAATCTTGTCACGGTCAGCTCCTTGTTCTCATTCTCAATCACTTGTACACCAGACTTCTTTGGTACCACATGGATCAGGGTGACCCATCTCAAGGAGTTTGAGAATTTCCTTCTTGACTATTTCCATCATGATTGGAATGAACTACCTTTATGTATCTCTGACTCGTACTATACCTTGTTAAAGCCGAATATGATTCTGGCATACCATAAGGCTTATCCCTTTGATATCGGCTAAAGTCAATCCTATAGCCTCCTTGTGTTTTCAGAGTAAGTCACAGATCTTTTCTTCCTCTTCTTAGTGTAGCTCGGAGCTTGTGATGACTGATAATGTCTCCTCCTTGTAAATATACTTCAGTTGCTTGGGCAAGGGTTTCAGCACCAGTTTAGGTGGTTTGACCACAGATGATACCAATCAGTGTCCTATAATTGAAAGTGGTTAAGGGACTTGATTTCAACTATTTGGACAACTACTTCTTCTTTCGCCTTGCCTTCCTCATCGTCTGGCTCATCTTCATTCTTTCTCAAGATCTGGGGCAAGCTTTCCTCAATGTCTTTCTCAATGGATCCCATAAAATCCAGCATTTCCATATCTGGTGGGTGTTGTTCTGCTTTGTAGATGTCGAATAAGATCATCTCTTCCGCGAACTTGCATGTCAAGTTTCTGATGTCACAATCGATCAAGGTTCTGGCCGTCTTGAGGAATGGACGTCCCAGTAGCATGAGTGACTTCTTTGCAACTGAGTTGCCCATGTTGAGCACATAGAAATCTGCAAGAAAGATTAAGTCTTGTACCTTGACCAAGACATCCTCAACCACACCTTCTATGTAGATGCTTGACTTATCTGCCAACTGAATTACGACCTTTGATGGTTTTAGAGGGCCAAACTTCAATTCCTCATATATAGATAGAAGCATTACGTTGATCAAAGCTCCCAAATCCAGCATAGCTTGAGCAATCTTAGTGTTTCCGATTACACAAGGGAGAAAGAGCATTCCTGGATCCTAGCATTTAATGAGCAGATCCCTTTTCAGTACTACAGATACAATTTCCCCCACTAGAAATCATGCATCGTCTGTATATATGACCTTCTTGGTACACAGCTTCTTTAGGAACTTCACATCTTGGCATAGATGTAAATGCAGTCACTAGTGGAATATTAACTTCCACCTTCTGAAATACCTTGAGCAACTCATTAATTGAACCTCCTAGAAAAAGGTGGCTTGTTTTAGATGTCTTCTTCTACGGGCTTCTTGTGAAATTTGGCTCTAAGTTTGGGATCTGGTTTCTTGACCTGCTTATCCTCCTCAGCTTCTATTTCTTCGGGATACACCATCTCCTTAGCAGGCTTCGCCACTCGTTCAGGTAGGAGTTTGCCGTTTCTGAGTTTCACTGCATTGAACTCGGATGGTGGGTCCTCCGAGTATCATACCCGAGAGAGTTTATGGGAGTGTGGCCTACCTTAGTCAAAAAAGGGGTGCGCTACCGTTATTGACGAGAGGTTTAATGAATTAATAGTACCAACATTGTGCATCATCTTTTCATGTGACCCTTACTAGAAACTCCAAGGTTAAGCGTGGTTGGCTTGGAGAAATACTATGATGGGTGACTATTACGCCCCTAAATCATTGGGTGTCGTGACACGTCGAGTCCGTGCGATGTGTCTCTACCAAGTGTGATGTGACTGTGTGTTGTGGCCAAGACTTAGGTATGGAGTGAAGCCATGCCGGACACAGACAAAGGAGACATGCATAGGATACCAAGGAGGTGCATGCATGGGTCGAGGACCGAGCTAGCCAAACTGCCAAGGAATCATGGCCCATGCAAAGACGAGAGCTGACACGCACGAGGATGTGTTGGGCATGGCACGCGCAACTGCGGGCGAGGTGCGAGCCGCAGGCGTGGGTGGTCGAGCGCTGCTGAGCAATGGGCGCTCGAGCACTGCCGAGAACAGCTGACGATGAGGTGCGCACCAACTTTTGGTATGGCGCGCCTACTAGGCAATGATGTGTGTAACAACATGGCCAAGAGATGATGTGTCATACTACTTGGAGCAGTTCCAGAGCAGTTGGGCATGATTGGCGTGTGCCATAGCAGTTATGGTGCCAAGTCATGCCCATGACCACCCACTACTTGCCCCAGACAGCACCGGACGGCGACACATGGAGTCGAGTTTGAATCTTATGGCCTTGATTTTGTAATCCAAGTGTTGGGAGACTTGTCCATCACATATATATTTAACTCTTGGACCCTTGTTGTTGAGTTTCCTTGTATGAATTTTGAGTAATAGAAGGTTGCGTTGTCCCCTAATCTATGGCTCGATTTACTTGCTTTGCTTCATATCCCGTTGTCTGCATTGGTTGAGCTTTGGCTTGCCTTGAAAACAACATTCACACAAACAGCAAACACGAGAGTTAGTGAGATTGAGGGCTGGCCGAGTTGAGATTCGGCGCCACATGAGGCGGGAATTATTGGACGAAAGTAACCTCGTGATATTTGGTATCAGAGCCGGGTTGGTATACCGGATATGGTTACTCTCGAGGAGAGGGTGGCGCTATTGAAGACGTTGTCGTGTGATCCTCTGGAGACTTCAACTGTTGTGGGTGTCTTCGAGCGTTTCCGTCATATTGAGGCAATGCTCGATGCCATCCAGGCTTCTGTGGATGAAGTTCGAAGGTCCACGGAAAATCTTCCGGTTTTGTTGAAAACCGGATAGTTTCTTGTGAGGAAGTGATGAATAGTCTGTCAGATGAAGTGGGTCTAAAGTTAGAGAAATTGTTAGACAAGATCCACGTAATCAAGCGTGTTATGTGCTCATCTTCGAAGGTAAGGACACCTGATCCGAAGCCTTTTGAGGGTGTTCGCAGTTCTAACTAGTTGGAGAACTTTTTGTGGGACATGGAGTCCTACTTCCAGTAGGCCCACATATGCGATGACGAGAAGGTGTCGATCACCACCATGTGCCTTGCTGGCGATGCAAAATTGTGGTGGAGATCGAGAAAGATGGGTGATGGCCACAAAATCGATACGTGGGAAGCCTTGAAGAAGGAATTGAAAGATCAGTTCCTCTCCTACAATACTTCGTCGCTTGCAAGGGATGCCTTACGGAAACTGAAACACACGGGACCCATTCGTGAGTATGTGAAAGAGTTCAGTTCGTTGATGTTAGACATATGTGAAATGTCCGACGATGAAAAGATCTTCAACTTCTTGGCCGAGCTACAAGTGTGGAATCAAACCGAGTTACGAAGGAAAGGAGTGAAAAACCTGCCTGCAACGATTGTATCTGCCGATTGCCTTGTCGACTAAAAGTCGACGGGTAACATTAATGTTAGCCTAAAGAAGAAAGATGGTGGCAAGGCTAAGGAGAAGGAGAAGCGTGGGAAAGATGGTTGGATGAAAAAGAAGGGAAATGATGGTATCACCGGGGGCTCGAAACTTTCGTCCCAAAATGATGGAGGTGACAAGCGCCGTGGGTGTTTCATCTGCAATAGTGACCACCGAATGCATGATTGTCCCAAGAAAAGCAAGATTAGTGCCCTAGTGGCCGAGATGGAACGTGAGAAGGATTTTGGTTCGAGGGTGAACCCTCTGCAGCTACTGTCGATGATTTAAGGTGATTCAAAGGCTCGGAAGGGTCTGATGTATGTGAATGTACAAGTGAATGGAAAGAATGTGCTGGCCATGGTGGATTGCAGTGCAACAAACAACTTGGTTGCTGCAAAGGAAGTGACCCGGATAGGGTTGGACTTGTCTCCGAACACTAACCGCATCAAGGTAGTGAACTCGAAGGCAAAACCAATCCAAGGCAATGCGAACTTTGTTTTGCAAGTTGGCTTGTGGAAGGGGTCGTCTATGTTGATGGCAGTCCCGTTGGAAAACGGATGACTTCAATGTTATCCTTGGCAACGAGTTCTGGACAATGGATAAGGTGGCAGTTGTGCCACACAAGGTGGCCTCATGATTTGCGATGAGAGTTGCCCTTCGTTCGTAGAGGTTGTCTACCTGAAAGAGACATAAAAAAAAGCGGAAGTTTGTTTAATTTCGGCCATACAACTCAAGGCTAGATTTAAGAAAGGTGATCTTACTTTTCTTGCAGCATTGATCGAGATCAAGCCCAGTGTCATACAAGAAGTACCAAACTATGTCGTTTCAGTGTTCGATGAGTTCGTGGACCTGATGCCGCCTGAATTGCTTAAGGAGCTACCTCCTTGATGGGCTACGGATCACAGAATTGAGCTGGAACTAGGCGCATATCCTCCATCCCAAGCCCCGATCGTATGCCTCCCACGAAGTTAGCCAAAAGAAGCAAGAAGGGTCACTACGGTTCTGTGTGGACTATAGTACTTTGAATAAGATTACTATCACAAACAAATATCTTATTCCAAATGCACGTGATCTCTTCAACAAGCTGACGAGGGCACGGTTCTATACCAAAATCGATTTGAGGTCAGGATATTGGTAAGTCCACATTACGCCAGGGGACGAGGCCAAGACGACCTGTGTAATGAGGTATGGATCATACAAGTTTCTAGTCATGCCTTTCGGCTTGACAAACACCCCTGCCACATTTTGTAATCTCAAGAATGATGTGCTATATGGTTACTTGGATCGATATGTGGTTGTATACCTGGATGATATTGTGGTGTGTTTGGACTCATTGGAGAGTCACGTGAAGCATTTGCATGCAGTCTTTGTTAACTGTTTGAGTTTGTATACCTCAAAGCATGCTTTATGCTTAGACAATATATCAAACTTGTTTTCAGTTCCATTTAAATGAGAATAAATGTTTCTATCATTGATTTGTTATTTATTATCTTTATATTGAATTCCAAACGAGTCGAGTTTCTACAATTCTAAATTGTGTGGTGGGTTGATGATCACAGAAGGTAACATAGTCAGGTCCTTTGTAGTATAAAGCTCACAGTTTAGAAATACTTGGACAGTCTAGTCGGTAAAGGTTGCAGTATCATTTGATGCGAGAGCTGACCTTAGCCCGCAGATTGATATCGGTATGTATAAGCTGATACTCATGCTTTGCGTATACATATTGAGAGGTTTCACAGAGAGATAAGTTCTACGTGTTATTGCTTAGAATAAGGTCTCAGAAATTAGTTATTTCTTAATCTGGGTCAATGACATTAGTATATGCAACTGATTAGACGTTGTTTTGATTCATCTTTTCTTATGGGTTTTTCGTAACCCTAGATAGTGATGTCTTGAGCAATAGTGATTGGTTTAGGTAGAAGCACTCAATTGTCAATCTCATAGAATCGCGTCTCGGTGATACGAGTTGATTAAATCCGCGTGAGGTGTTCAGAAAGGTTTATTGCATAATAAATCTGGTCGGTTGGAATTTATTCCATATGTAATAATTAAAGTTAACCGGATCACTCACAAAAAAATATATTAATTAATTATGAGTTATCAGCGAACTTAATTAATTAATGAATTTAGTAAATCTTAAATGCGGGAAATAATTGATGACAAAAAGGGTTACATCCGTAATTTTGGATGGATAAAGATAAGTTCAATATTTATCCTATAGTGGAGTCGATAAATATTTATAATAGAATTACACTTTATTGCATTTCCATAAAGTAATTGATTTGAGACTTAAATTAGCTTAATGTAACAATTAATTTAAGAGTAAGTTTGACCAAGACAATTAATTAATTTAATTGGGTCAAAATGACTTGAAAATTAATTAAATTAAGTCATGGATTTAACTTGGTCAAATTAATTTTGAGTTATTCAAATTATAACTAATTTGAATAATAGATGGCATTGTAGAAAGATAAAAGTGAGATTAGTTCTATTATTAGGAGATCTTATCCATTCACCTTTGAAACCCTAACCTAGCCTAAAATATCTATAAATAGGGGATATAAGATGACCTATTTTTGTACTTACTCTAGCTATAATTTTCGGCCATATTGTGAGTGTTTTACTCTCAATTTTCGAAAAAATAGAGTCTTTCATACTCTACTTTTCGTTCTTCTTCTCTAAGAAAGTTTTGATAGATTATTGCTCACACAATAATCAAACCGTATTTCGGGAATATGTTAGAAGTTTCTGAGGTTGGATCGAAGGAGTTCAAGGAGATCCATTGGAGAGGATTGTGGTTCGTTGTTGACGACTCAATTCGTCTCTCCGCAAGCGAAGGACTAACTAAGGAGAATGTCGCTAATTAATTCTCCTTTATTTGGTATTATGTGTGGCTTAAATTATTTATATAATTATTAAACTTGTGGATCCTGCGGAATTATGATCCCTTCATACGAGTTCTATCAAGAACAAACTGTATGCGATGAAAGTGAAATGTGAGTTCTGTCGGGAGCATATTACGTTCCTTGGTCACGTTATTGGCCGAGGGCAGATCATGATGGACAAGAAGAAGGTACAAGCTGTAGTGGACTGGACCGAACCAACTAAGGTGGCAGAACATAGATTATTTTTGGGCTTAGCCAATTATTATCCACAATTTGTCAAGGGCTATACTAAAATTGTTATCCCCTTCACAGACCTACTCAAGAAAGATGCGACGTGGGAGTGGAACGAGGCGTGCCAAGGTGCCTTTGATCGGTTGAAAAAAGCCTTGTAAACCAAGTCAGTTCTTAAGCTACCCGTTTTTATCAACCTTTTGTTACAAGTAGATGCGTCGGATCATGACATTGGTGGTGTCTTGGTGCAGGACAAGCACCTGGTGGCCTACGAAAGTCGGAAGTTAATCCTTGTGATGGGGGACTTGTCCATCACATATATATTTCACTCTTGGGCGAGATGAGCACATAGTTTGTGTGTGCCCTTGATGTTGAGTTTCATTGTATGAATTTGACTAATATAAGGTTGGGTTGTCCCATAATCTTTGGCTCGCTTTACTTGCATTGTTTCATATTCGTTGTCTGCATTGGTCAAGCTTTGGCTTGCCTTGAAAACACCATTCACACAAATGTCAAACACAAGAGATAGTGTTGGTCCCGAAAGAGCAAGGTTTGGTGTATGGGGGGGAATACACCAAATACAAACTTTTCAGTTTACTTGACTAATTACTTAGAGATAGTGTATGGTGTTTAGTGTGTGAGGAATATGGTGGATTTAGTTTGTGCTCTTGTTTAGAAAACCTTTGCAAAAACTTAACCGTATATTTAGCAGATTGATTAAGAATGCAGATTGTATGGACATGCTGGTTAGTGAATAAACAACTGAAAGTAAATATGCAGAAAGTAAATAACACAGTTGTTTTACGCTGTTCGGGAAACCCCCTACGTCCACGGTCCAATCCAAACTGGATTAGATATCCATTACTAGGATACTCTTCTTCTTTATACTCGCTGAGAACGAGCCGCAAGTTTCAAACACAATCTGGTTGAAACTTATGCACGATTAAGGGTCGTGTCCCTTTAGAACTTACAATATACAACTGCAATAAGATATCTTCACGTTAATCCACTAGAAAACTACTAGCTAGCGAAGCTATCTTCCTTCTCCTTCTCGACAAGACAGACTTGAATCGAGTGGTGTGATTTCGATCATGAACGACTTAGAACATGATCTGGTGTGTAGAAATCTTCTCAAGTAGAGCTTTGACAAGTGAGTTGATTTCTGAGCAGAGTAACAACTTGCTTGATCGTTGATAATAGTATCCGTACTCTTCCAGACATGGTTCCAAGCTTTTATAGGTGTAGAATTTGAAATTCTAACCGTTACCCTTGATTGGTTTGAAGTAAATGTGATTTACCAATCAAGATATTTCTTTCCTTCTTCGCGTGTTGATTGATTCTCCTTCTGATTTTGATCTCCAATAGATATAGTTTCCATCTTTGTGAGATTGGCTGACTTGGCAATGAGTTTGGGATTCTCATCAGTCAATCTGGAAAAGAAAAAAAAAACGAATGTTTGTTGACTGGAGTTGATCTGGTCCGAGTAGCTCACTTTGTAGCAACGATCTGGTCAAAACAGATTGATGTCGATCTGGTCAATATTTATCAGTCTGCTCCAGTATGCTCCAAAGATGATTGCAGTCTTTGTGAATAAATTCATGGTAATCAGATCGAATGGCCCTCAGACAGATCATCTGCTTGCTTGTGGTCTGCTGTTGATCATCTGGTCCTCGAATAGAAGGTAGAATAACTTCTATAGGATGTAGTCCTTTACATTTCAATTCATTCTCTAATCTGAACTAAGATCATGTTCTCTATCAGATCTACTTAATATATTAGTGATCTGGTATAATTTAGAACAGAATAAGACCTAACAAAACAGAATAAAATCTAAGTGTGTTTCGAGAGAACATCATCAAAACAAAAAATATTGCGGGGTTCCCAACAAATAGTGAGATTGAGGGCTGACTGAATTGAGAGTCGGCGCCGCACAAGGCGAAAATTCTTGGTCAAAAAAGTAACCCCAGGTCAGTCTGTCAGTAAGAACAAAGCAGGTTGGGATAGAAAGTGTTGTGTGTGGTGTCAGTATGAATCTATTGTGAGTATAGGGATACAAGTCAATGTTAAGATAATCCATCGAGCTCAACCTCAAGTTCACGGAACTCCATAGATCAACTCATAAAAAACATTCTTATTTGGAGTCCATCACAACGCACTATGTAGGTGCTATCTCTTTCACATAGAGCCCAAACTACAAGATGTATACTGTACACTCATCATGCAAGAGTAACTCAATGAGTTCAAGCGCAACGAAAATTTGTATTTAACAACAGCCAAAGATGTTTACGGATTAAAGTAAGTTCCTTTAGCTATTTAATGTGCAAGTGAAAGACAATATCCTATTAGTGCAAATTTATGTTGATAATATAGAATTTGAATCTCAATCACAATTTCTTTGTGATAAATTTAGTAAGCTCATCCAAAACAAATATAAATTATCTAGGAGAAATGAACTTCTCCCTAGGATTATAGGTCAAACAATATCCACAAGGGAGAGTTTATTGCCAAATTCGGGGTTAAGGACAACAACCTGATCAAGATTCCAATGCAAACAAATGGAAAGATTGATCCAGATCAAGAGAGCAAACTTGACAACATAACACAATATCAGGGTGTCATTGGGTCTTTACATTATTTAAGTACAAGTCGACGATATTACTTTTGTCGTTGGGATTTGTGTCAAATATCAAACTAACCCGAAGAAGTCACACATGGAAGAAGCTAAGAAAATATTGTGTATATTTCAAAGGGACTGCAAATTTATGTTTGTGATATCTCTTTGATGACAACTTTCAACTAACTGGATATTCAGATTCTGATTATGCAGGTTGTAAGATAGATAGAAAATTAACCTCAAGGACTTGCCAGTTTTAGGTAACAAGTAAGTCTCATGGTTTTCTAAGAAGAAAACATCTGTAGCACCCTCAGTCACATAATTTGAATATATGGTTGTTGGCAGTTGATGTGCGCAAATTTTGTGGCTCAATCAATAGCTCAAGGATTATTAGATTCATGTCAGCTAAATTCCAAAGTGATAACTTCAGCGCAGTAGCTATTACACAAAATTCGGTTATTCACAAACGATGCAAACACGTAGATGTTCGCCATCATTTTATTCGAGAACATGTTGAAAAGAAGAACATCTAGATTGGGAAAATACATACAAAAATTCAACGAGCTGATATTCTTATAAAACCATCATTGGAAGATTGATTTAATATGCTTTGTGGAAGACTTGGATTATTAAACCTGGCGATCAGTTCAACTTCAAATAGGTTAACTATGGATAATCACGTTAATGAGACTAATTGGACTTATAGATGCGTAAATATATTAAGTGACCAAGTTCACTTGTATTATTTTGGAAAACCGATAGCAGGTCGATTACCTATCATTATGGAATTCAACAGGTCATCCATATAATATTTTTTGTCATCAGGTCAAGAAATCGACAGTAATATGATTTGATATTATTTCACGATATCTTTCTAACATTAGACCAAGTGTAATAACCCGCCTTTTTACTCCCGAATAAATTAGTAAGGCTCTCAAATTTTCGAACTTGTACTCGAATGTGAGACCGAGTCTCAATAATTAAACGGTTCAAGATGTCAACCATTATTGGTAATTGATAGTAGTTAATGCCATCATTTAAAAGTGGGTGACATTTAATACTTATGATTTATACAAATAGTTATAGTAAGGAGTGAATCAAGTTAATGAATGCAGCGTCATTAAGAAAGTAATCGTTATAGTGATTAACGATTTTGGATACTACCAATTAAGTGATTGGTATTTAAATGATTGTGATTAGTGCAAGCCCATTTTAATAAAATACTTAGTAGTGATTAGTGATGGTGACTAATTGTGATTAAGAGAACCATAACTTATTAGTGAATAAAATGTATTAATCAAGGATGGTTAAGTTAATTAGGATATTAAGCTTTCCCTCTTGATAACTCACTCCCTTACGTGAAGTAGAAAAAAGGGAGAGGAGAGAAGGTTAGAGAATCTAGAAATTTTATCTCTATTAGATGAATGTAAAACACAAAAAAAGGGGAAAAAAAGTGACAAATAAACTTTTATACATGACCTAGCACAAGCGGATAGGGCAACTGTCCTAGGTAAAGATCCTGTAGGAGATATGATGACTTCATAGATTACAACAAATCGCAGAAGTGTAGTATTCTATGTCTGTAATAAAAACAAGCATGTATAATATAGGGTACATATATAAATCAACATTTTAAAGAAAGGAAGGCCTGAAGTAGTGTAGACCCATGCAGAGAAAGGTTGTGTCTTTTGGGAGACACCACACATGGGAACAAAAAGGAGAGGACTGCATGATAAATAGAAATCTGTAGGAAAATCATCTATATGCATAACCAACCAAAGAATACTTTCTAAAAGATGAAACCCAAATTTATGTAATGTAGGACAAATAAAGTAGGAAGTAGGTGGTCTAGACTGGGCAGAGGAAAGTCTGCCACTACACTCCAACTACCCTGATTCCAGCTGCTGCATCCTTGAGAGGAGGGCTTCCATGTCTCCAGCTACTACATCCTAGGAAGAAACCCTATTAACCATATCCAAAACGGAGAGGGAGACCGAATGGAGTTAGAAACAAAGGTGGAGATTCTGTAGACTGTAAAAAAAAATAATAAACTTTCACAAATTCCACTACATAGACAAAGCAGACACTTAGAATTCAGACTCTTAAGGTCTCTAGAAATATCGAGAAAAATTTGAAGGGAAAACAATAGGAGAACACATCACAAGTCAACCTAGAGCTTCCACTATAAATATGTAGTTGCTTTCCTACACGGGAGCTCTTCCACACTTCACAAACTCACACTTAAGCATTTAGCACAATTAAGAGAAGAAAGAGAGACCTGGAAGGAGTCGTGCCCCAAACCAAATCAAACACAACCAGGCCACTAAGGTAAATAAGGCTCAACTCAAAGCCTAATGTTTATTGTTTAGTTAAAGCAAGCCACTTAAACAACTTCAGAACTTTAGAATAGGCTTAGATAATGCAGAATTTACCACTCCTCAACTGAAAATAAGAGAATGAACACATAGCATGCTTATTAGTTCACTGCCTAACTTAGAACATAGCACATGCATGCCAAGAACATAGACAAAACTTAGAAATAAGTTCCGAACATAGATATATAGTCATACTCACTTTCAGAATGTAAACATTTTGTAAAGCATACTTCAGACCCAGAAACATTAACTTACAACTAAATATTTAGACTTAGAACTTACATGACTTGAGGTGATAAAATGCAGAAATTTAAAACCCAACTCAGCCTACTAATTAAAACACACCAGCTACAGTGTCATACAAAACTACATTTTATAATCCTAAACATGAGCCTAGCCAACTATACTTTAATCGTTTAACCTGCAAACACATAGCTAAGCATGCAACACACAAGAATCTACGATAAGAACAATTTCAGACCTTAAAATGACAAATCAGTAAGTTAGGACAAAAGCAAACTTAGCTAATGGATATCTAGACCCCATCCACGTTTTGTCCTCCAAGCCTAGGAACCGAGCCCCCACAGCTATGTCCCCAAACGGGCAGAACGTCTCCCATCGAGCCAAACCACGAAGGAGCTCCACCAGAGCTTAAAGCAAAGCCACCCTAACGCAGACTCCACCATCCCTCAATAAAACAAATTAGGAAGAAGAATGGAATAAGGAAATGGAACCAAATTCTAAAACAAGAATCTTAGAAAATATACCAAGAACTTTGCTAAACAAAAATTATAAAAGGATCTGTAACATGCAACCATAATCAAGAAGGAATCAGAACTTAGACTTAAAGGAAAGAAAAGAAATTTAGATTCAGCTAAGGAAAGGTTTTAAATAAGAGAAAGCAAGGCCTCATCATGGTCTCGACGGAGCCCTCCCGCTGTACAGCCGCTGGAGGCACCGCTGGGCGCTGCTAGGTGGTAATGCCTTGCTGCCAAGGCGAAGCAACAAGGCGGAAGGAGAATGTAGTCGCCGGAGAAGGAGAAAGTCTATCAGAGCAGTGGAGTGGAAGGTTTAACAAGAGAGAGAGAGTCAAGAGGCAGAAAGAGGGAGAAATTGAAGAAGAAGGGCGAGATTACGTCTGTAGAAGAACAGAATTAGGGTAGGGAAGAATTAGGTTAGAAAGGTCTAGAACCCGGACCGGGTATGGGCCGGATTAACGGGCCAATTATAAATTTTTGTTGGGCTTAAGTTAGAAGAACATATGGGCTGGGATTTATTCTTACTTGGGCCACAATCAATTAAAATACATAGGCCAAGTCTCTAGCCTAGTGGGTCGAGAATAAAATCCTCAACGGGCCTAAATGAAATAAATAGATGGGCTCAGTTATTTAATCTGCATGGGCCTAGCTAATGGATACATGAGCTAATTTGATTAACTAGTGGGCTCACTTAATGGATTTAAATGGGCTAAGATCTATTTAATCACTTGGATCAATTAATTAATCTAATGAGTCAAGACTTAATCTACTTGGACTAAGTCCAAGAATGAGAAATTCAATAATTAAATTTAGAAAATTTAATTTACTAATTAGAATTTAATTTATTAATTAGAATTTAATCATAAGAGATGATTAAATTATAAATCATGCTTAGAGTATGATAATTTAGATTTACCTAGTCTATTAGAAATTATTTATCTTGATTCAAAGACTAAGATATCAAGTTAGAAATTCTTTTATTTACTCGTACCCAATAATTAATTACTTTGGTGTAGTAAAGTTCTCAACCATAACTTGATTTAGAAATCACCAAACGACACTTCTAGAACTTAACTCCGAAACTCGAACGATAGTCAAGTTAAAAGACCCGAGAAAAAGTCTCAAAAGAGCTAAGGATAATATTTCCTTACACTTAAAAGCATTCGATATACTTGAGCAATGTATCTCACTCGAGATTATTTAAAGGTTTCGACGAAAGGTCGGATCCGCGCTTCAAGAACGAGATCATCGTCAGTCGAGACTAATCAAGTAGGCTTTTCTTACTCTATAAAAATATGTGTGCATGTCTTCAAAATGAAACGAGATATTTTCAAAGCATTGTCTTGCCATAAAATGTTTATGATTTTCGTATGATACCTATCTGCTCAGTCAAGTTAAAGTAATCAAATTCGGGTCTTAGTGGGATAACTATCCTACTAAGACTAGTGTACACAAAGTAACCGTGAGTCATCGAGCGGGTTGGCCGGTCAAGGTGTTCGTGGAAGGTGGCCACCTTCTCGACACAAAGAAGGAGAAGAAGTTACAGACATGGTAGATTACTAAAGAACTTAGATCATGATCAAACTTTAAGATTTCACAAAAGGATTTTAGTGAACATAGGTTCTTTAGAGACAAAATCCCTATGTTTCACTTACAATGGCATGACAATTATATATGTATGTGTGCGATTTTGACATGTGTCTACTGAGTACAATTTGTACTCAGCCCTGCATGTATTTATAAATGTGCAGGTTGAGCGATGATGAAGGAGGAGTGCTATGTTCGGGCTTTTTTTTGTCGATCTCTTATTAGTTGACTCTTGGGGGTTTTACGTGTCTTCACACATGTAGAGCTTTAAGCGATCCAAGTAACTTTCCGCTGCTAATTTGAGATCGTTATGTAATAAACCTAAGACTCGAGTTTCTTTCATGATATGTTGCATGTATTGAGCATAAGACTCAAGTCCTTTTCTTGCAAATCATGTACAATGAATTATTCGCCCAGTTATGAGATTGTTGTTCAGTTTCGTCCTTGTTCCATTACCCCATTTCTATCCCGACTTCTTTAATCCCTTCCTAAATTACGGTTTCCCCGACTTTACTATCCTTAGTGAAGTGCGGGCGTGACACCAAGCCTATTTCACACCAGGTCAATGATCATGCACATTAGGTCGTTGAGACAAGGTGACAACATAGGTCATTAGAATATTCACAAGGTCTTACATTGACCTGACCATGAAACATGCTAAATCAGTTAACCGGATATTACCAGGACATTACAATAAGGTTATCTCAACTTGCTGATGAATCTCGTTGAGTTCATTAATTAAGGAAGAACCATTGAATACGTATCAATTCTATGATTACATTCTTTATTTAATGTATTAGGTTCAATCGTTATTATTTATTGAAATTGCTAACCTCCATATTTATGCTATCTTATGTCATAAAAGAGGAGATAAAAAGACTTAACATTTAATACAAGGAAAGCCTTTTGGCAAATATAGACTCGCACATCGAGAAAAAGCAAAAAAAAAGGCGCATGAATGCAAAAGGTTGGTGCGTAAAATCCACGCACCTCCTTATTAAAAATCAAAGGGAGTAATCTTGATCCTTAAATTTAATATTTTGTTTACACTTTTAATCTAGATCGTTGATTTCACTATATATATATGTGTGTATATGAGCGCGCGCATTCAACTCCTTTCTCCTTACGCTTTCTTCTCATTTGAAAACTTTAGCTAACAATCGTCAATTTTGAAACCTACAAGCTTTTCTGCAAATTTTTATGGAACCCTGCCCTGTGAATATCATTTCTGAAACTTCATCATGTCTTCCTCATCTGACCAACCCACTTTATCCATCTATTAAATGCTTCATTATATTTCTAAGAAAATTACAATTGTACCTTATGTGACTCTTAGTAACTATGGATTCAAATGTATACTACATTATATGTTCATGCTCGTTCAATGTTGCAAAGGTTAAAATTTATTGTTATTAAGCATGTTATATTATTTTCTGAGCATGATTAATTATCAATGAAGCATGATTTACAATTTCTTCGTTTTGAATAAAATTTTCTCGATATGTAAATTATATCTTATAATTGCAGCATGATTATTAAATTAAAATCCATGAGAATTATATGAATAAGTTCTTAAGGTTTCTCTGGAATTAGTTATTTCTAATTGTTATATTGCCCAAAATTTGTTAATCGCTGGTTCTATGTGATATATACATGTCGTCGCCAAGTTTATACATGATATATGTATAATCAAAATGTTTCATGTTCTTGTTTTAGCATTTCACAAAATTGTTACTAAGGTTCAACCTCTATTTATGCCTGGCCAAGTTGGGTTTAGGGGTGTCGCGGTACGGTATACCTTACTAAAATTGTATACCTTATACCTTACCTTTACCTTCGGTATGAAAAATTTCATACCGTTACCTTACCATACTTTTCGGTATACCTTACTTTCGATATGACATTTATATACCTATACCTTACCTTATTTTCAGTATACCTTACCTTACTTCGGTATACCTTTCTTACACGGTATATCAAACTTATTTACTTTCGGTATATCTTACCTTAATTCGACATACCTTTTTTTTTTGCGATATACCATAATTTATTTATAATGAAAATCACCTTAAACAAGGTCTAAGATATAAAAAACATAAAGTATTATTTTTTTATAACATAATTTATGAGATAAACCACTAATATCATACAATTAATTACAATATATTAACTAACTATATTATTGTATTTTCATATAACTAATTAACTAGATTTAGGCATATAATTATAATTAATTTGATCATTTATGTATGATATATTATAAAAATAATAATATATTTTCATTAATTATATATTACAACTTATATTATATTTAGTAACTAATAGATCGTCTAATTATATCATAATTATTTAGTTATGTAACTATATATGTATATATATATATATATATATATTAGTTTATCGTTATTATTTAAGATAATAAGTAGTATATAAGTTATTGTTCAATCTTTTTAATTATCAATAAATTCACATGTTTTTGTAGTTTGTCATTCATATTTATTAATTATAATTCATAATTTATGAATAAACAATTTTCTTATAATTCAAATCGAATATATATGTACATGTAATATTATAAATATATGTGTGTGTATATATATATATCGATCTATACCAAAATAACGGTATATACCAATTTTTTCGGTATATACCGCGGTACGGTATATGACGGTATACCTCGGTATTTAGAAAAATTATACCTTTACCTTACCTAAAAGTTCGGTACGGTATGATACCTTACCAAAAATTTTGGTATACCTTATATTCGGTATTTTACGGTATTTTTCGGTACGGTAAGTACGGTATACCGTTTTTTCGGTAAATTTTGACAGCCCTAGTTGGGTTGTTCTTATGTTCTTTGATAGAAGATGATGAGGGAAATGCAACTTTTAAGGTACCAACTCATGAGAGGAAGTGTTAGGCTTTTTAAACTTGAAAGCATGCTTAATGCTTAGACATTGTAACAGACTTATTTTCAATATCATTTAATGAGAATAAGTGTTTTATAATTGGTTTGTGATTTATTTTCATTGATTTGGACAGTTTAGTCAGTAAAGGTTGTGGTATCATTCGATGCGAGAACTGACCTTAGCGGCACAATGATATCGGTATATATATGTTGTCAGACATGCTTGCATATATATATATATATATATATATATATTGTGTGGTTTCACATGAGATAACTTCTTCGTGTTGTTGCTAAGGACGAAGTCTCGAAAATTCATTATTTCTTAATCTATGACGATGACATTAGTATACCTGACTGATTATGCACTGAATTGATTCATTTTCACTTGAAGATTTTTTGCAACCCTATACAGTAATTATTTGGGTAGTGGTAATTGATTTATCTAGAACTGCTCAATTTTTGTCGCATGTAATCAAGTCACGGTAAATCCCGAGTTGAATAAAATCCCCGTAAGGCGTTCAAAGATGTTTATTATATAAAAAACCTAGTCTGTCGAAATTTATTTACTACTAGAAAAACGCTTATAGATGACATTAAATCAGTGTGATGTATGAGGGTAAAAAACTGTCAAATATGTCTGTCTCATCTATTCCTCGCTCATAGATGACACTGAAAACGTGTGATGTATGCGCTCATAGATGACATTATTTTATTAAACGATGACACGAAAATAATGTCATCTAATTTATAATACATGACACAATATAATGTCATCTATATTATAAAAAAATGTCATTTATAAGCGAGAAGTTGACACATTTAGGTGCAATACATGACTTTTTTAGAATGTCATCTATAATTCATAAGATGACAGTAATTAATGTCATTTATATTAAAAAAAAATGTCATTTATAATCTGATAAATTTAACCATTTTCGTATTTTTTTCATTAATTAACCTGTATTTAATAATTTTGGTTTCATCAATATATTTTACAAAATAAAACAATGCCAAATATAGAATTCATACACGCACTAAAAATATTTATATGCATTAATTGTCTAATATTCAATTTCGTACACGGAAATGAAAATAAAAATGACAAAATACGAAAAAGTTTGGGTTAATATTTCAATCCACCTTAACTAATGTAACTTAAACTAGTACACGGACCCAAAGTAGTAGAAGTTTGAATCACCATGCCCAACTAGTTAAAAGAATCCCAACATTGATAATCATAAAAATGAAAATAGAGAGCGTCATAAGATTTGCAACACTAACAAACATATTACTTAATTTCGAGTTGTTAGCAAACTTAATTAATTAATGGATTTAAGAATTTTAAGCGCAAAAAATAATTAATGATAAAAGGAGGGTTACATCTGTAATTTGAGTGGGCGCTAAGTATTTCAAAATATATCCTATAGTGACAATAATTAAATATTAATATAATATCGATATCTTATTATATTTTAAAGGGAAATGAGCATGGACCTTCTAATATAAGACCAAGTCCAACTATATCTCTCATATTTCGTTCTTTATCAATTAATTTTGACCAAGTCAAAATCATAGCTTAATTAATTAATTCCTAAGTCAGTTTGATCCAATCAAATTAATTAATTGAATCAGTCAAACCTTGACTTTAATTAATTAATTTACCAAATTAACTTTTTTACTTTCAATTAATTATTCTAGGTAATATAATATAGTATAGATGTTTTATTAATATTTATCGACTCCACAATAGGATACATATTGAACTATTCGTCACCATTCAAATTACAGATGTAATCCTCCTTTTATTATTAATTATTTTCTGCGTTTTAAGATTCTTAAATCCATTGAATAATTAAGTTCGTTGACAACACAAAATTAATTAATTTGTTTATGCATGAGTGTTCCGATTCAGATTTTAATTATTATATATGGAAGAAATTCCAACCGGTTGGATTTCTTATATAATAAACCTTTATAAACGTCTCACGAGGATTTAATCAACTCGGGGTTTACCGGGACGTGATTCCATGCGATAATAATCAAGTACTTCTTGCTAAAACAATCACCACTATCCAAAATATTACTATATAAGGTTACGAAAAATCCGTAAGTACAAATAATCAAAGCAATGCATGATCAGCCGCATATACAAATATCATTGCGACAGATTAAAAAATAAATAATTTCCGAGACTTCGTTTTAAGCAACAACACGAAGAACTTATCTCACTGTGAAATTATGCAATATATATATATATATGGATGGGTTATCATGAGAACTCTTCCTAACATGAGAACTAAGAACTCATCTCATCCATTAATTTAAGTAAAATTAGTGGTTATGATCTAATCTACTATTTACCTATAAAAAACGTTACTTTGAATTTTTAGGACATTAGAAGGGCACTTTTGGTAGCTTGCTTCCACTATATCCCTATATTGTGCAATTTATTGCATCATTTATTTATTTTAAGATTCATTTATTTTTATATCTCGAATTGTCTATTTTTTTTCCTATTTTATTTTCAATCTTAATTACTTTATCTATTTACTTATACTAAATAAGAATTACACTAGTTTAAATTTGAAAAAAAAGCATCATTGCATTAATGATTAAGCATGATTATACTATTAAAAAGCATATACATATGCGGGATTAAACAAAACATAACGTGATAAATAAATAAATAGACATGTAATATTAATAATATTAATAGTTTAAAAAGTAAAAAAACATTAATATATTAATAAAAAACATATTAATATTATCAACAACAATAATATTATAAAACAATATAGAAAAAAGCATCACTCGATAAATTAAAATGCATGACAATATAATTGTAAAAGCACAATTTTTAGTATGAATATATTAATAAAAAGCATATTAATATATTCAACAATAATAATATTATAAAGCAAGATAGAAAAAAAGCATCACTTGATAAATTAAAATGCATGAAAATATAATTATAAAAGCACAATTTTTAGTAAAATTAAGTCATGAATTAACCACATCATTTATATTAATAATAAATAGTAAAATTAAAAATATGAGCTGAATTTATTATAAAATAACTAAACCATTTTGAATTTTAAAAATATAAACATTAAATAATTAAGTAATTGTTGTATGGAAACGTAATAATGAAATCCCTTAATCATAGGAATAGTTATAAAAGTAATTTGACAAGTTTAACCTTATTTAATTATTTAGATAATTAATTATAATATTAGATTTATAAAGAGTGAGTGAATGATATCTGATATGAACTTTCTCCTCAATATATATATAGGGATGGATTATCATGGAACTACTCCTTATATGAAAAATAAGAATTCATCCCATATATCCGTTAATCTAATTTAAATGATTGATTCATATTTACAGATAGTGAACCGTTACATACGGTTCTTGAAGAACTTAATTGTGGAATTAACTATATTAATTTATTGCACGAATCAATTATTTTTAAATCTTAAAATTCTCCTACACTTTTTTCCATATTTTATTTTTAATCTTAATTACTTTAATATTTATTTACATTTGCAATAAATTACTAAATAGAATCAGAATATTGGTTTAGATTTGAAAAAAAAAGCATGATTATATTAATAAATAAGCATAACTATATTAATAAAAATCATATTAAAAAAACATGATTCTATTAATAAATAAGCAAGACTATGTTAATAAAAAGCATATTCAAGAAGGCATGATTATATTAATAAATAAGCATGATTATATTAATAAAAAGCACATTCCTATATGATACCATAGGTCCATAGACGTGTTCTAACAATAAATAAATAGACGTGTTATAACAATAAATAAATATATTTCTATATAATAATATTAAAAAACAAGATCAAAATATTAGTAATTTGATAAATAAAAAAGCATGAATATGATAATAAAAAAACACAGTTATACACAATCTTCTAAAAATCGTTAGGCGCTAGTCGGGCGGTGGAGGGGGGATTAGCGCCTAGGCGGCTAAGCAGGAGCCTAGGCGGGGTCTAGGCGGATCAAATTTTTATGTTTAATCTTTTATTTTTTTACATCATATTATATAATACAAATTATATAAACATACATTATTTGTAATTTCAATTTTAATTTATAATAAAAAGTTAAAAACATTAGAATTTAGATTAAATGATCCATAATAAGTTCAAATATATTTGTAATCTAATCTTCAAACTAAAATTTTTGATTTTTTTTGTCTTTTCTTAATAATAGATGAAGCACTAAACTATGAAGCATATCAAATAATGATGTTGAGTTGATTTTGTGTGCTATATGATATGTGGATCATATATGTGTTGGGTACTTAGGTTGTTTGCCTATTTTACCTTTATTTTTGTTTTACCAATTCCGTCTGCCTAGCCCGACCGACTAGGCCTCCTAGCCTGCCTAGGCGCCCGCTGTCACTGCCCCATTTTCCAAAGGACAGATCAATCGGAGCGTGACTGTGAATTG
>JAPKLX010000239.1:0-28801 GCA_026898415.1 Leonotis leonurus | reverse complement strand
ACGGATCTTGAATCCCTCGTTTATTCATAAATTTTTCTTTTATTCCGATTTTTAACTGTCGGGATATTACACCCGCCGAACCCGTCTAGCCCGCCCAGTCCGTCTAGCCAAAACCGCCTAACATTAATCGAATCAGCAAGACTCTGCCTAGCGCCTAGGCGCCGCCTAGACGACCACCTAAACCGATTTTTAGAACTCTGGTTATACATTCTACAATAGTAATATTATAAAGTAAGGAAAAAAAAAGCATCACTACATAAATAAAAATGCATGACTGTTTAGTTATATATGAAAGCACAAATTTTAGTAAAACTAATAAGTCACAAATTTGCATAATATTATGAATATTAGGTGAAGATCTTTAAGACGTAATTAAAATCTATCTCAAATGGAGAAGATTCTTAAAAAATTAATTACGTCTATCCCAATTAATGTCATAATGTCATAATATATATATATATATATATATAAATAAAATCGTTATACTAAATTATTTCATTATTCAATTTCATTTCTTAGACTAATTGAACAATTAGTCTAAATTGTTAATTATTATATGCAATAATTATTAATCAAAATTAAGATAATTAATAATCTTACAAAAAATGACCTAAATAATTATTAATCTAAATTCAGATAAATAATCTTAAACAATTAGTAATTTAATTAAGTAAATTAACAATCTAATTAACTAATTAAATTAAAAAATTATCTTTCACTGAAGGAGGCGACGCCAGAGCGACGAAAGGCTGAGGGAGCACTCGGGAGGCGGCACGCAGAGGGAAAAGTTCGGAAGGCGGCAAAAGCCAAAAGACGGGTCCTAAACAAATTTCATCTAAACTAATTAACTAAATTTCAACTGGTTTAATTAAATTAAATAAATTAAGTAAACCTATACTAATTAAAAATTAAATTAAACTAATTAAGCATAATTATCAAATTAACTATAAATGACACTAACTAATTATATTTAATCCAAATTAAATAAATTAATTTTATCTAAACTAATTAACTAAATTAAACAATTTAATTAAACTAACTAAATTAACTAAACATATAATGTTCATTAACAATTAAATTAAAGTAATTAAAGCTATAGTATTAATTAACATTAATTTAAACTAATTAAATAATTAACAATTAAATTAAAGTAATTAAAGCTATAGTATTAATTAACATTAATCTAAACTAATTAAATAATTGACAATTAAATTAAGTAATTAAACCCTAAACAAATTAATTCATCTAATTAAACCTTAAACAAATTAAATAATTAAACTAATTAAGTAAAACTATACATACTAATTAACAATCTAATTTAACTAATTATATAATTAACAATTAAATTACCTAATTTAAAATATTATCAATTAAATTAATTAATACAAATTAACACTAATTAATCTAATTAATAATAATTAATACTAATTAACATAAAATATCAATAATTAAAACTAATTAAACTAATTATCACAAAATTAGAAAAATCAAAAAAAATATATATACAAACCTGCTGAGTTGTCGGAGGAGCGGCGACGGCAGCGGCAGCGGGCGACGGGCGGCGGCAGAGGAAGAGATGGTGGCTAGAAAACATACCTGGACATCGGTGGGGAAGAGAAATCACCGGTGAAGGGTGGAAGACGCCGGTGGAATGTGTTTTAAGCTTCTGAATCGCGTCTGGGAAGACCACCCGATATATTAGGGCGTAACGATGGACTGGACGACGGACCAGTCTGTCGTTAGTATTTAATTTATTTAAAAAAAATTAATTAACTTAACGACGCACTGACGACAGAATGTCCTCACGACGGACATGTCCGTCGTCAAGTCCGTCGTTAACTATGGCGCCAACTCTCCCGCTAAAAAAATAGTCGCCAGTTCGTCGTCCAGTCCGTTGTCAAGAATTTCGCGGCAATCCGTCGCTAGTTCGTCGCCAGGGGACGACAGATTTAAAATCCATCGTACATTCTGTCGCCAGTTTCATATTTTTTTGTAGCGCATGAAAGCACAATTTTTAGTAAAACTAATAAGTCACAAATTTGCATAATATCAACCCAATTATTTATATTATTAATAAATATCAAAATTCAAAATATGAGCTACTTATATTATGAAATGGTTAAAACATTTCTAAATTAAAATGATAAAAATTAAATAACTAATAAATTGTTATATGGAAACATGATAATTTTATCCATAATTATAGGAAATAAACGTTTATAAACAGTTGGAAAACTTAATTTGTGCTTAAACTAATTATTTGGCAAATCAATTATAATCTTAGATAAATAAAGAATGGATGAGATTAATTTTTAATTCTCACGCTATAATTAGTTCTCATATATATATATATATATATATATATATATATATATTCAAACATGCCTGACACCATATATATACCGATATCATTTAATCGGTAAGGTCAGCACTCACATGAAATGATATTGCATTATTTACCCATTAAACTGTCCAAGTTTGTTTAGGCTATCAACTTTATTCTACAAAGGAGCCGACTGTGTTACCTTCCGTCATCACGGATCCACCACAAAGTCTATAATTGTAGAAAATAGACTTGTTTACAATTAAATAATCATAAAAAATAAATCATAAATCAATGATAGAAACATTTATCCTCATTAAATGGAATCCCATTAAATAGAATCGAACACAAGTCTTTTACAACGTCAAAGCATTAAGCATGTTTTGACGTATTCATACCCTAACAGTTCCATATATATGATTTTCATAGAGATGGTTTCATTCATCATACCCAATTTAAAGTGAAAGATACAACCGTTTAGACCTCAAATGTGTATCCCTGTTTGAACATGCATGTATAATACGATTATGAATTACTTCGCATAATATGTATGTTTGGCCAATTTAATTTCTAGATTTGATTATTAATATACTATTAGTAGCTAATGATAATATCATTTATTTATCACTAAATTTTAGCTCAACAGAATTAAGTTGTGAAACTCTATCATCAACTGATCAAAGTCAAATCTTCCACTACACAGCACGTGAGAACCTCACATCTCCCACAGTAGTTAATATATCATACTCATCATTTCATTAAAGTATTAGTTTTATATGCGTGTTTTTATATTATCCACAATTTTACAAGAACTGCAAAGTCATACAGTGAGCATGCAGTTAAAGTTGGAAGAATGTGGTGGAGAGTCGTTTGATCTAAGTTAAGGCAATGAATGCACAATTTAATTATTGCAGAACATATATATACAAAGAGATGGGCTATAGATAATAGATCGATGGTCCTACTCTTCTACTAATAAAGTGAAGTGAAATTCTACCTATAAGAAACAAGTCACAAGTTGAGGAACTCAGCTGATAGATGTCTTCTGAAGTCTATCTATCAGTGATTTTTTTAAATTTAACTTGTGTTTAGAGATCTTGGAAGCCAAGGCTTGAAAAGCTACATAAGTGACAAAATTGTTCTATTGACGAATTTGATAAGCATGTAAGTATCTAATAGTTTTCTTGTTTATCTCTTTATGGTTTTTATCTTTTGTGGAGGGATGGATTGCGGGAAACTAAAATTAGTATAGTATAACCTTATTAAACAACAACTTTAAGATGCCTGGGTTATTACGATCTTAATACCATCCATTTTTTTTTATTTATTTGATATATTTTTGGATTAAATTTATAGTCTTTCAAAATAATTATGCGCAGGAACTCGAGTTCCAATTCCTTGGTAGGTGAGATACCCCAAGGTTGGGCCATTATAAGTCTCTTGTGAAGCTGTAAGATCGTATTTTTCGTGCTGATATAATCGACTGTAGATGAATTGGTATGAGAAAACTTTCTCAACCTGCAATGGAAATGCTTATGAAGAGCAATGGTAAGAAACATTTTAACTCTAATCCATTATTTCTGAAGAGAAAGAGGCTAATTTTCTTCATTCTATGGGCTGAGATTAAAATAATACCGAGGAAGGTCTTGTTCAAGAAAAAATCAGTGGTTTCTACACGAAGTACTCCCTCTATCCCACTATCATGACACATTTTATATTCAATTGAGTATATTATAATAATAAAACGTGTCATAAATAATGGAATGAAGAGAATACTTTTTAATAATTTCGTCTGTTCTGTAGTTAATTTTTTGTAGTGGCACACAAACGTCATGGTTAATGTAATACTCTTTACATTTTACTAATATTTGTATGAATACAGAGGTATTGAAGCTAAGCAGCCCAACTTTCCTATACGTAAGTGTACTATTATAATATGGCATTTTATATATTAATGACAAAGTACTACCCCCAATTTTCCGGACTGGGATCCCCTGCTGTGGCATTAGCCACAGCATATCATGCTGTGCATATATAACATAGTTTCCTTTGCCTTTTTTCTCTATTTTTATTAATTTAATTTAATTTTTATGTTATATGTTACTATCTATTTTAAGATATTTTTTATTATTTAGTCATTTTATTTAATTTAAATATTTTAATAGCATTTTGTTTTATCTTTTATATTTGATTTTTACTCTTTTAATTAATCAAGTTTTTTAGGGTTGATTTTTCTAGGTATAATTATAAGTATTTATAATTTAATCATACAAATATAAATATATTTATAACTTAAACTTTCTAGACATACAAATATCTTTTATATAATTTAAACTTTGTATAATTAAATTATAAATACATTTATATTGGTATAAATATATCTAAAGAATATTTAAAAATATACTACCAAACTATATTTCTTTAAATTAAAGTCCACAGCAGGGGGTGCTGTGTTTCACCCCACTGCAGAGGATCTTTACCCCAATTTTCCACAGTCGTTAACGTCTATTAATAAACCTTCTTCCCTTTCTTACACTGTGCTCTAATGTGAAGAGTCGATTGGGGTACTGATTTTTCTCGGTTTCGTAAAATAATGTTGGCGGTACTCTCTCTATCTCTCTCTCTTTAAGCCTACACAATAGGTGGTGTATGTTGAGTGATTCACTAAGTTATTTGGTTTCTTAGTACTTTAGAATGATTGGTAGATTTTTGAAGGTTAATTTTTTTATTATATTGATACATATTTTTAATTTATGTTCAGTAAAATATAATTATGTTAATTTATCAATATATTGATTTATATTTTATGTTTCAATAATGGTTTTGAGAACGGTTACTACATAAAAAAGGTAATTGATTAAGTTCGTGCAAAATGGGCAGAATTTTTGTGTGTTCTTTTGTTTAAAATGAATGTAAGTTGATATATATAGTAATGTTAATTTTCTATAATATTTTTGAAGTCATAAATATCATTTTTAAGTTACATTATATTTTGGTAATACAAATACAAGTTAGTTGGAGCGTCAATGCTTGAATGTAAGTTGATATATATAGTAATGTTAATTTTCTATAATATTTTTGAAGTCATAAATATCATTTTTAAGTTACATTATATTTTGGTAATACAAATACAAGTTAGTTGGAGCGTCAATGCTAAATGGGTGGTTAGAAATTAAAATACAACTTTCTATTTCATTAAAAGTTTTAGTGTCAAAAATTTGGATTAATATTTCAAATATCATTAGTCGATAATAGTATGTATAAATGATGTTTTACTATTATTTGAAGTGATATTATTATTATAGATACATACATATATACACATATATATATGAAATATCTATTTATATAATATTGAATTATCAGTATTATATATATAATATTGAATTATCAGTATTATATATATATATATATATGGATCATATAGATAAATTTTTGACATGTGTTTTCTATAATAGAACACGTCTAAAAGAAAATTTTGTGTCATCTATTAGTTTAAAAGACAAACATGTGATTATCTGTTGTCTATAATATAATACAGAACATGTGATGTGACTGTGGTCTATAATAAAATAGAGAACAGGTGATGTGATTGTGGTCCATAATAGAATAAACAACAGGTCATCGTCTGTTGTCTATAAGCGCACTTTAATAGACTACACCTTCATTAACCACAGTCGATTTTGTAATAGACCACAGGTATCACCAGTGGTCGTTTTTCTTGTAGTGTAATTGAGTCAAGTTGACTTGGTCAATTAATTTATTAAAGTCGGATTTTGATCGGATCAATTAATTAGATATAATTAATTGGGTCAAATTGACTTAGTCATTAATTAATTAATTAAAATTAGAGTATGACTGAGTCAATTAACTGGATAAAGAAATATTAGAGATAAAGTTGGACTTGGTTTTATATTGGAAGATACAGGCCCATTTCCCATTGAAGCCCTGACCTAGCCATAAAAACATCTATATATAAAGAGGAGAAGGAAGAGTAATAGGTGTCCCACACTGTGCTTTCTCTACAGTAAAAGACACTTCACCTTTGAAGGTGTAAACAGTCTATCTCGATATTTTTATACTGTGTTTTCCAAATAGTGCAATATTTTACACTACAATTTTTCGATTCCTCATCTCTTGATAAACCTCGACGGATTATCTCCCACAAGATAGTCGAACTGTAGGTGAGGGAAATAGGCAGAAGCTTCATCAGTCAAATCTGTTTGACTACCCAGAGTGGATTGTTGTTCGTTGCTGACGATTCAAATTATTTCTTCATAAGAGATGGATTATCGAAGGAGAAGGTATTAAATTTATTTTGCGAATTTAATTTCTCCTATAGGCGGTATATGCGTCTTAGAATTGCATGTTTTATTTAAATTATTATATATGTGGATCATGCGAATCGCGAACCTGTCATACGGGTCCTTCAAGAAGATAACGATCGGTCTGATGTGTTCGACATGATATTGTCTAGATTCAACATGCGAGACATTGGTGACCTGAATTTGGAAGAGATCACAGATGACCAAATCCAAGAGGTCATTCAAGAATGCCTTTGGAGCGATTCACCTGGAATTGAAAGTCTTTCCCACCCACCAAGTTGATCCCAAGGTATAGGTTGTTCATGGAATTCGTGCAGTGCTTTTTTCTTGCACACAGCTGGAAATTTGACATGGTCACACCCTATAAAATGAAGGTGATGAATGTTTTGGTGCTCAACCTCCACATCAACTGGGCCATGTTGCTTTTACTCTCATTGCGGATGATGATCATGTTACGGATATGGAACAAGATGATAATGGTAACAACACTAAGCTTCAGGTTAAGAGGTCACTTCGTCTGTTCATAAAGATCAACATAATCATAAACGTTTTCTTTGTCAAAGATAAATTTCATAGGGTCGTAAAGTTTGAGAACAATCATATTCGTCTTAAGGACCGCCACCAGCTATAGATGGTTCCTGGCCTTTCATGGTTCCCTTTACTTGAAGGTCACTGACTCCGCCATCAAGGCCATTTTACTAAAGGTTGACCATTCCAATCCTGACTTGAAAGAGCCTCAATCCAAGATCGAAGCATCCATAGCAGCAACAGCAAACCAACCCCAAAGAAAAGGCTGCAACAAAATGTAAGCAGGCTGAACCTTGACCTGCTCCCAAGAAGAAGGGCTAAGATACTGAATAGCAAATTCAAACTCAACCTTTCCACAGACTTTTCAACCGCAACCTTGGAGCAAAGATTGAGGCATGATACCTGAGCGTATCTCATCCATCCCCTACCAAGATATTTTTCATATAGAGGCAAACATTGTTGAGTCCAAGGTCGAAGACGAAGAAGGTACTTGACTTTGAGAAACCCAACTCGTATTTGAGAAAGTTAAGCCCAACACGACTCGCGAAGTGGGATCCAGCATGTCAGGGATCAAATTCAATCCTCAAGCTGAAGATATGGGTTGTAGGTTAATGACATATATTGACATAAAGGACAAACACATTCTACGCAAATGAGCTCGACTTCTACAAAGAAAAAGTTAACCTACTCCCAGAAGAGATGGACACATTTTTCCAAGATCAGGATGTTCCTCCTTCTCCATTCCTTCCTTCTCCACCTTATTTCATTCAACCTAAAGTGGTTATTCAACTTGCACATGACGTGGTAGCCACTCAGGTCATTGATACAAATGTTCATTCTAACGTAGAAGCAAGTCAACCTATCGATAAGACCATCCCATGAACCCCAAATGAAGTTGGTTATCAAGAAACAAGCATAACTTCAACCTCTCTCAACCACGCCGCTCCCACAGGTGTTATGAGATTCACTACTTCTATTGTACATGAGCAGCCCGTTGGTGAGAAGAAAAAGAAAGAAAATCCCAATATCATATGTGGTCCTCTCGTCAACCTTGAGCCCACTGGGAAAGTTTTCACTTAGGCCACGGATCCCCAATTCTACATGATGACCATCTTAGAGAAACTTCTTACAAGCCAGCCAACCCCTTTCTCCAATGCTCAAATCGATGGCCTTATCACTATCAAGGTTGATAACAGAATCACAGAGCAGGCCAACAAAGTATTTAAGGCAACCAAAGAAACTCTTGATGAGATATAGTAAAATGTAATAAAGTCCACGAGGCTTTGGAAATTGACCTGAAGAAGACGTTGGAAGATGATAGGGATGAAATGGACAAGAAGAAGGCCAAACAAGATCAATTATCAAATCCATGCGTGAAGAGGTCAAAAGCTTAATGAGAAATTCACTAAGTCTGGATTTGAGATGGTCTCCAAGGTTAAAAATGAATGTGAGAGGCAGTTCGTTCAATTCGAGCTTAACATACTTAAGAAGGTTGTCTCTGAATTCTTGCCTCAAATGATAATCGACCTCATGATGTCCATTCCCACAAACATTGATGATATCCTTACCAAAACCTCCGGCCTTATCAAAGTCGATAAGGAGCTTATGGACAAGATCTTTCAAGTCAACGAAGATCATGAAAAGAATATGAAGACTATCCAAGATGATATCTCTGCTCTTCTACAGTTAAGGGAATCTATGGAGACACAACTCAAAGAGCTTGTTCGAGAGAACAAATCTTACCACCATAAGATGTCAACCATGTTTTGTAATGATGTCGAAAGGGGGAAAGATAAAGGTAAAAAGAACAAGAAGCCAACTGCCAAACCAACTCAAGATGCTCCTGCCAAGCCCTCTACTCAAACTGCTCCCATCTAGCCCACTGCCTCTCCTAAACCTCAACCTGATGCTAAAGGTAAAAAGATAATGTCTGTTTGACTAAGGTCGTCTAACAATGATAATCCAAACCAAGTCATATTCTCAAGGAAGATTTAGCAGAGCAATTTAACTCTTTGTTCACAAACGAAAGCAAGTAAAAGATTGTTTGAGAGGTTTTAAAACTAGGCGATGAATATAAATAACGAAAGAATGTAAATACTAAATTAATAAAAGTAAACGAAAGAACTAAATGCGAATTAAGGAATACGAGTTGGGAATTGAAAAGGATAAAGGTAACATGAAAATCAAAATTAAGAAGAATGTAGAAAGTACTTTGGAATTTGAAATTGAAGAGAAAGTAGAACAAATAAATGAAATAGAAACACGAAAGCATAAACAAATAAATGAACTTAATAATAAAAATGAACCGAAATATAAAACGAAAGCAAACTTGATTAATAAACTGGAACGAACTTGAATCCACAACGGTGAATGGAAAAACAACGAACTCGAATGTTTTAATCGTCTATCCTTCGGAACCAAATATTAAATCTAAAACGACTAACTAAAAATCATAAGTCTCGATCCTAGAAAAATAGGTCGAGAGGTACTTGAAATATAAGTGCAGAGAATCGGGAAAAGGTCTCTCAAAATGTTTGAAAAAAGGTCTTCTGAAAGTGTGAAACGCGTTGACTATATATAGAGGAGAACGAAGGTCAGCGGCCACTCAAAGTCAGCGACCGCTGAGTGGTTCAGTTAGATGCTCCTCACGCGCCATCCGCTGAGGCCGTTAGGCACTGGCCCGAGTTAGCTGCTAGGGTTAGCGGTCGCTGACCCTGGCGCATGCTAGCTCGCACGCCTGACTCGGCCGTGGCTCGGTTCGGGACACACACGCCAAGTCAGCGGTCTCTTAGGGCTACGCGACTGTTGACTAGTCTCTCGGCTCTAATCTTCATTCTCTCGTCATTTCTTGATTTTTTCTCGTCCTGTTTCCAACTTTAACACTTGTCTAGGCTTGTGATCCTGAAACATAAAATGAAACGTAAATCGAGCCTGAAACATCATGCAAAATGGGAAAACAACAAGAATAAATACAAGGAAAATACGAGTTTAGACAACCAAAAAGAGGCTAAACAATGAGCAAGGGAGAGAAGGTGGAGGAATTACTCATGGCTAGAGTAACAACCAAAGATGCTCTCGACCCTTCATTTTGAGCTTAATTTTATTAAGATAAACTTAAGTAAGAGACGAATAAGGCCAAGAAAAAAGAAAGAGAATGGATGAAATCTCCTTCATCTCTATCTGAGGAACAATAAAAGAAGAAGAAAAGATTTTTATTTCAAAGGTTCCCCACAAAGGCCAATACCATATCAACTGATGCATGACCAGCTCGGCTGGGAACTTATCAAAATTGAATTTATCTTGGAGCATTATTTCATGAAGAGCCAAGATTATCAAAATGGGGCAGCGGATGAAATGTTCCACCTCTATTTAACCAACTATCACGGTTAGGTGTTCATCAAAAGAATCAAAGTATAGGCTGGCTTTTGTAGGATACACATTCTCTCCCCTGCAATGCAACCCATGGAACCACCATTACTCAAAGGAAGAACCCAATCTGATAAGACCAAGATCCGTAATCAGATCAATTTTTGTTATAAAAAATATTTATTAAAAAATATTGAGAAAATATGACATAATTTTCTATTGAGAAAATATGACATAATTTTTGTTATATTGAGAAAATATGACATAATTTTTGTTATAAAAAATATTTATTAAAAAATTTATATATAATAATTTTTTTCCAAAAAATATTTTTCCCCGACGAGCTATCCCAAACTGCAATTAAAACTTTTTCATCGACCTGGTAGTATAACGTCAACTTCATCAGCCTGGTAGTATAACATCAACTTCATCAACCTTAACTACTTTTTTTAACCCGCCTCAGGAAAATCTTCAGCATGTTGACTCTATCAATTTAGGTGAAATCGATATATGTACATTACTTAAAAGTCAACATTTCCAAGGTTTTTCCACGCCAGACGTCATCATTCTAAAAAGGAAATCGTAATTTGGAATGGGGATAAACGTTCTATTTATAATAAATATTGGAAAATGCATAAAAGGTGAAAAATCTACGTCTTGGTTGCGCAATTAATGTCTGACAGACTGTGCATTTAATGCCTTTCCATAGTTACATCAAAGGATAATTTTCAAAATTGAAGGATATACATATCACCTTATTCTCCATAATACATATGAGAATTATACCAATAAAAGATATATCAAATTGTTGCCCAAAAATATTCACACTCAATGTTCAACGAGTGTTCAGAATACTTAAAAAATTCCCATGTGTTGTGCTCATTAGAGATTTTATATTTTGGAAATTAGTTCATACCTTTAGAACTTTTCCAAAATTTTAGTTATATAATCCTTTTTGATTTGTAGTTTTCAAACTTTAAAGAATCAAGTTGTATGTTGAAAAAGGGTCACGACCTAAAGCTCGTAAACATATTCAATTAATAAACTGATTGTGTTCAATACTTAGTCATTTATTGAGTTGTAATTAGGAAGGTCGATCACAATGTGAAGGGCATGATGATATATCAACATCACCTATAAGATAACTGTTAGGGTTTGTATACCTCAAAAGCATGCTTTATGCTTAGACGATGTATCGGGACTTGTTTTCAATTTCACTTTAATGAGAATAAATGTTTCTATCATTGGTTTGTTATTTATTATTGTTATATACAGAATTGCAAACAAGTCCACTTATTACAATTGTAGACTGTGTGGTGGATCGATGATCACAAAAGGTAACACAGTCGGTTCCTTTATAATATAAACTCACAGTCTAGACAGACTTGGATAGTCTAGTTGGTAAAGGCTGCGATATCATTTGCTGCGAGAGCTAACCTTAGCCCGCATAATGATGTCGATATGTATAAGCGGATACACATGCTTTGCGTATACATATTGAGAGGTTCCTTTCTTGCACGACATCAGGCCCAGTGGGCACTGGAGTGCAGACCGAGCGATGCATGCGCAATGGTAGCGGGACAGGACGCGGCAGGCGCCCGGCGTGCGCCAGGCACGCATCATGCGTAGGAGTGAGTGGCCCAGTGCGGGCGCTGGCGCTCGGCCACGCTCGGCAGGCCCTCAGCCGTGGTCGACACCTCTTAGCTTGACCTTGGCAGCCTTCTCTGTGGATGGGGTGGATCCGGGGCTATCCCGTCCCAACTCCGAAATTCAAATTTTGAATGTTTTGAGTTTTTCTAGCCCGGTTTAAATTTAAAATTTGAATTGGAGATGAAGGAAAAGAAGATGGAGGATTTAAAATTTAAATTTCTTAGTTTTAGGAATTAGTTAATTTTATCATATTTTTGGATAAGTGATGTAATTATTTTCCTTATTATGTGGTTAATTGTTTTAATTTGGATTTTATTTGCTATTTATTATGGCGATCTTGTCTAAATTGATATGCCAATTTTTGGAGATCTTATCTGGATTTTAGACATCTAAGCCATTACCATAAAACCATTTTAAAATTGATTGTGTAATCGATCACATTGCGTGGCTTGCATGATTTATTTTAAGTAGTATATTCAAAGCATGTTTTTCTTTAAAAGTTTTTGATTACTTGCATTTGAGCATGTGTATTTATGATAGTTTATTTGATTTCTCTTAGTTATGTTAAGCATGACTTTCAATCCACTTGACACAATTCTTGAAAAGAATCTCCTTGAGACGAATAATTATATTCACTGGAAGAGGAATTTAGAAATTGTCCTCACTGCTGACGACATTAAGTTTGTCCTTGATGAACCATGTCCGCCAGTTCCTCCTGATAACGCAACTTCTAATGGTAGGGTTAAGTATGATAAGTGGATGAAGGCTAACAAGATGGCGAGGTGTTACATTATGGATTCCATAAATAACACCTTACAGCATCAACACGAAAGTATAAAGATATCTGTTGATATCATGTTTAGCCTGAATGAGATGTTCGGTACATAGAGTAGGTTAGCCAAGAAAGTGGTTATAGGCAATGTGATTAACGTCTCTATGCAGAGGGATCACCGCGGGACCATGTCTTGAAGATGATAGGCTATCTGAGCGAGATCTAGACTCTCGATGGTAAAATCGGCTAAGAGTCTCAGATTGATATCGTTCTACAGAGCTTGCCGTTAAGTTTTGAGTCGTTCCGGGCCAACTAAATTATGAACAAAAATTACAATACGTTAACGGAACTACTTACTGGGCTGCAAACGGTGGAAGCTATTGTGAAAGCCCAACCCAAGACTGTGTTAGTAGCATCGACTGCTCCGGCTTCTTCTAGCGACCCTAGAAAGGGTAAGGGCAAGAAGAAGGGAGCACCGAAGAGGAAGCCCAACCCAAGACTGCGTTGTAAATCACATGAAGCATATTATCAACTCATTGACCTAACACAGCTCCAACTGTAAAATTAGATGTGTCACACATAATCTTGAAATGAATAGAATAATAAGGGCTAATAACAATGGGAGCAGAAGTCAACTTTTCTTTCAATAGGTTAAAAGCATGCAAACAAGAATCATCAAAATTGAAAAGAACATCTTGGGCTAATAAATGACAAAGTGGTGGGCAAATTTTAGAAAAATATTTAATGAAACGTCGGTAAAAACCTACATGACCTCAGAAACTTCTAATGCCCTTGACATCTCTCGGTGGAGGTAATTTTTCAATCACCTCGATTTTCGCCTTATAAACCTCAATGCCTTTACTAGAGACAATATGACCTAGAACAATGCCAATTTTAACCATGAAGTGACTCTTTTTCCAACTCAAAGTTAGAACACTTTCAACACATCTTTCTTTCAAGCACTTTCTCAATTTTAAGTAAACAATCATTAAAAGATGAGCCAAATACTGAAAAATTGTCCATGAAGATCTCGACAAAGTTACTTATCATCTCGGAGAATATGGACATCATGCACCTTTGAAAAGTACCAGGTGCATTACATAGTTCGAATGGCATTCTCGTATACGCATATGTGCCGAAGGGCTCGTGAACTCCGTCTTGCCTTGATCCTCTGATGTGATGGTAATTTGATACAATGTTGAAAGACCATCAAGAAAATAGTAAAAATCATGTCCGGATAATCTATCTAGCATTGATCAATGAAAGGAAGAGGAAAATGGTCCTTTTTGGTGGCGGCATTTAACTTGCGATAGTCAATGCTCATCCACCACCCCGTGACGGGTCGAGAAGGGACAATCTCTTGCTTGTCGTTTAGGACCACTGCGATTCCTCCCTTTTTGGGTACCACTTGTACCGGGCTCACCCACTCGCTATCCGCAATGGGATAGATGATACATTCCGCCAATAATTTAAATATCTCATTTTGCACTTCCATGAGAACTGGATTTAGTCGTCGTTGGCTATCTCATTTTGGAACGGCGCCTTCCTCAAGATTGACGCGGTGCATGCATGTAGTAGGACTAATGCCACGAATTTCTGCTAGGCCCCATCCAAAAGTGAGTTTGTGCTTTTTGAGAATTGGAAGTAGTAGATTTTCTTGGTCCTTTGTCAGCTCGGATGAGATAATAACGGGTTTGTTCTCTCCTTCTTCCAAGAAAACATACTTGAGGTGAGTGGAGAGCTTCTTGAGTTCCAATTTGTCTAGTGTGGGCGCCTCCTTGGGTTTCACCTGAGTGATGGATTTTTCGTCAATTTCCTGCACTAAAACTTCTCACTCGTGAAATCCTGCAAAAAAGAACTCTCAGTCAATGAATCAATAGCATCAACATAATAACAATCATCAACAAAATTAGCAGATGGTATGGTGCGACTCCTATGAACAAAACAAGACACTTCCTCTCCTAGAACATACATTTTAATTGTGCCATTTTTAACATCAATCAAGGTATTAGTGGTGACCATGAATGGTCTTCCTAGAAGGAGTGTATGCTCTACACCATTTTCATGCACGTCTCTTATCTCTAAAACAACGAAATCAACGGGAACAATCAATCCACCTACTTGCACTTAAACATCCTCAATGACACATCTATGATATCTAACGGATCTATCGGCCAATTGCAAACACATGTGAGTAGCTTTCAGTTCACCTAATTTCAATTGTTTAAAAATAGAGTACGACATCAAATTAATTCATGCTCCTAAATCTAACATGCCCGATGCTTCCTTACCATTTTCTAGAGTGATATTGATAACAAAACTACATGGATCATGCTGCTTAGGAGGCAAGGGCTGCTACATGATGGAGCTCGCCACTTCGGAGACTTTCACCACTTCTTGATCACCAAATTTTCTCTTCTTCGCCGCCAACTCTTTAAAGAACTTGACATAAGTGGGAACGTTTTGGATAACTTCCAAAAGAGGTAAATTAACGTTTACCTTGGATAACATTCCAAAAGAGATAACATTCCAAAAGAGGTAAATTAACGTTTTGGACAACTCTTTAAAGAACTTGACATAAATTAACTGCTGGTCATGTTTCGCGTTCCTTAGCCTGCTGGGATAAGGAATCGGTGGAACATACGAATTTTCTATCTTGTTAAGTTTCTCATCGGGCTTGGCTTTCCCAAACCTTTTTCTACCCCGTTGTTGTTGTCAACTTTTGGAGCATCTCTGGGCCAGACCGCCTCGCTGGCAGTGGACCTGACCTATTTGACCAGACTAGCTTGGAAGAGTGAACATGTTCCTTACAGATCAGATAGACGAAGCCTTAGTAAACCTTCAGATATACAATGAGTCATTTGATGTTTTACCTAATTATCTGATATTTTCTCTAAAAGTTATCTGGGTATATAATGCGTCACCCGATGTACTTAGCGAGAATCACATCCTTTGTGCCACATTATCAGATCTGTCAAGAAGGAAAAATAATCAATCAGAGAGCAAAGAAGGAAGGGGAATCAATCGAAGCTAGAAGAGGGAAATAGATCAATCAAGTATCTGCTTTCCAAAATCAAGGAGATTCAGTCAGCCTTTCATACAAGGCATGAGGATCAAATCAGGGACTCATATCTTTGATTGGCAATCAACATTTAATGCACACCAATCAATCTTAACTGTCAGAATTTTGAATTATGCACCTTTAAAAGCTTCGAACGATATTTGGAAGATATATACACGATCTTACGCACAAACTTACAAGCTGAAACTCTGCTCAGAAACCTACTCTACCATTGAAGCATTCAACGAGGAGATTTCACAATCCAGATACTGTTCAAAGCCGTTCGTGATTGAAATCACACCAACCTCAATTCAAGTCCGTCTTATCGAGAAAAAGAAGAGGGGTATCTTCGCTAGCTAGTAGTTTTCTAGTGGATTAACGTGGAGGTATTTGTAGCAGATTTATCTGCAAGTTGTAAGGGACACGACCATATTCATGCATAAATTTCATTCTAGTTTTGACTGGAACTTGTGGCTCGTTCTCAACGAGTATAAAGAAGAGAGTATCCTAGTAGTGGATATCCAATGTAATTTGATTGGACCTTGGACATAGGGGGTTTCATGAAACACGTAAAAACAACTGTGTCTTTACATTACGTATTTATTTTTAGTTGTTTATTCACTAACCCTGCACTCACATTCAAGCTTGCATTGATTTAATCAATCTCTAATATATTTTGTTAAGTGTTTATAAAGATTTTCAAATAAAGAGCAACAGATTAAATCCACCATATTCCGTACACTATAATTTGATAGATAACAAGATCACTCTTGCTATCTGTATTGTGTAACTCACAAGAGAGTCATTATCTGGACAAATCACTTATCAATCTGGTAGTGAACCTGAACCTGGTCTGTCAAACTTAGCAATCTACCTTCTAGAAAGCTTAAACTCTCTAGTAAATTTTGTCAAGTAAGCTGAAAAGTTTGTTTTTGGGTCCCCCCCCCCCCCCCACCCCCAAGTGGTATCAGAGCAGTGGTTCAACTGACCATTTTTTATGTTTCATAGGGTTAACACCTGCGTGGTCAACTTGAATAGATCTAGAAAACCTATTTTCATTCACGTGCATTCTATCTGTCATTATGGAATCTTCTGTCATTAGAGCTTGCGAAGTATTTTCTATACAAGGATACAAAGAATGGAGCTTCAGAATCAAAACTTACTTGAAAGCTCACCACTGTCTGATGTGAAAAGTAATAGAAGAAGGTCCACTAGCTATCTATGAAGAAAAGATTTGCATCACTGAAATTGGAGTCGTAAAAGAACAAGTTCTTAAAGATCCCAGAACATACACTTCTGAAGAACGACGTGAAGCAAAACTGGATGATTTTCCTAAAGGCATCATTTCCAGCCTAGGGCGAAAATCCAAGACTTGGATACTGCTAAAGAGATGTGGGAAGCACTACGTGAACTCAGCCTTGGATCAGAAGCCATGATCGAAAACAAGCTTTCGATGGCCGACAACAAATTTGATGATTTCAAGATGAGTCCTGGAGAGATTATTGATCAAATAAAGAACAGGTTCATTGAGATTTTACTGGAGGTATTTGCTTTCAAGAAAGATAAGTATACCCACAGAAAGAAGAATCTCAAAGTCATTAGAGCACTGCCACCTAGCTGGGAAATCTATGCAGCTATGCAACCACTAAGAGTTGATTTCAACATCCTCACTACTGAAGCATTGTTTGATCACCTAGCTATACATGAATGTGATATATGGATTAGATCACTCATCTAGCGAGAAGAGTGAAAGCAACTCAGAGAAAGAAAAGGAGGTAACTTTCAAAGCAAAGATCACAGCTGAAGAACTAGTTGCACCTATTGTAGCAGAAGAGAATTCTTATGACAAACTGCTCAAGGAATCAGCCCCTGAAGATAATGGTGAAGGAAGCAGGAGACAAACGATATTACCAGATCAAAGGTAAACTTGGTCATTATATCAGAACAGACAGCAACCAAAAATAGAAGGCTCCTACCAGAACACCATCAGCTAGGAAGAATAAGATCAACATGAACAATGTTGAAAGGAACCATCCATCTGTCTACAATGACATCTCAAGGACAGAGGACTCGGGGAGACATATCACTTGTTATATTTGTGTTCCTAAAGGAACATTTGCTACTAACCTAGCACCCAATCATTGAAAGGGTCACTAAGTCTACGTAATTGTAGGATGGAAGAACTGCAAGTAGGAGCCAAGTAGCGAAAGGTTCAATCTGGATTATTGATAGTGGAAGTTCAAAGCATATAACTTGTGACAAGAACCTGCTCTCAGACTATGTAGAGAGACAAGGACCACATGTAACCTTTGGTTGTAACTCAAAAGGTTATACCAGAGGATATGGTAATGTTAGGACTGACAAGACCACAATTTCTAATGTTTCTTATGTTGAATGTCTTAGTCATAACTTATTTTATGCTAGTCAATTTTGTTCTAATGGTAATCAGATTATTTTTTATGCTAACAATTGTTTTGTGAAGAATAAGGAAGGAGATGAAACTCTTCATACCGGAAAATTGTAGGACATGTTATGCATTGTGCAATGGACAAACCAGATCGAGACATGCTTAGTTACTAATACAATTTCAGAGACAAGGTAGTTATGGCACAAGCGACTTAGCCAACTGAACTTCAAGTATATTAACAAAATTGCAAGAGAGAAGATAGTCGAAAGATTACCAGATCAAGTATATAATAAAGATCATATATGTGAAGCATGTCAAGCTGAGAAATAGACCATGTCATCATTCGCGAACAAAGCAGCTCACTCATCTACCAGAATATAGGAGCTATTATATTTAGAGTTCTTTGGCCCAGTAACGCCATTAAGCAACAACGGTAAAAAGTATACATTGGTTATTAATGATGATTATTTAATATTTAAGTGGGTTATCTTTTTGTTTAAGAAAAAGGAAACGTTGGAGAAACTACCTGATTTCTTCAACAAGATCACTCGACAAAAGGAGACCACTATCATGACTATCAAAACAAATCATGGCACTAAGTTTCTAAATCAGAAGATTGAAGCATATTGTAACTAGATGGGAATTACACATCAAACATCAGCCGCAAGAACACCTCAACAAAATGAAGTTGTTGAAAGGCGGAACAGATCATTCAAGGAAGCAGCACGCACCATGCTAAATGAAACCAGCCTGCCAAAGAAGTTCTGGGTAGAAGAATCAACACAGCATGTTTACACACAAAACAGATCGAGTATCACTCTCAGACATGGAAAAACTCCATATGAAATCTGGAACAATCGAAAACCAAGGATTAAGTATTTACGTGCTTTCGGTTGCAAGTGTTACATTCATAATAATGAGAAATCTAAATTGAAAACCTTTGATAGCAAAGCTGACCTGTAATATTTGTAGGATATTATGATGTTAGCAAAGCTTATAGGGTTTACAATAACAACACTCATATTGTGGAAGTAACACCTCATATTGTTTTTGATAAATCTATTCTTGAATACAGGGAAACAGGTGAAGAACATGCTCACAATTAGATCACTACTAAGAGATCAAGAGATATACTACTTGAAGATGTTCTGATCTGGAGTCCACTTAGAGATGAAGAGATAGATGTTCAACCTATTGTTGAAACCAGCACACAGCAAGGGGGAACAACTCACATTGAACCTGATCAGGACAGACCAATTCAAGAAAATAGTGAACCTGCTCAAAGTCAATCTGATGAATCCAGAGAGATGAACAATAGCTCGAATGTCAACCAAGTGATAGAAGATGAAAATTATTTCCAAGAAACTTCAACAGCACACCCAGAGTATGAGGAACCAACAGAAGAACCTGAACCTGATATATCAGAAGAGGAGATGTCCAAGCGCAAAAAGTGGATTCAAGATCACCATCCACCAGAGCATATTATTGGGAACCATCAGATTGTGTGAAGGCCAGAAGGATGCATGGACAAAGTGCACTACTAAGTTGCTACCTATCACATGTTGAGCCAGCTGATGCATATGAAGCACTACAGGATGCAGATTGGATAGTTGCTATGTAAGAAGAACTTAATGAGTTCAAGAGAAATCAAGTGTGGTATCTTGTAGATCGACCTAAACACCAAGAAATAATAGGTGTTAAATGGGTATTCAAGAACAAGCGAGATGGGAATGGAGAAGTTGTATGGTACAAAGCCAGATTAGTTGCCAAAGGATACAGTCAACAAGAGGGCATAGACTTCAATAAGACATTTGCTCTAGTTGCCAGATTGGAAGCCATCAGACTGTTCTTGGCATATGCAGGCTATAAGAGATAAAGGTGTACTAGATGGATGTCAAGAGCGCCTTCTTAAATGGTATTTTGGAAGAAGAAGTCTATGTGGAACAACCACCTAGATTTGAAGAAGGAAATCCAGATCAGAAAGGCTACAGATTAGCAAAGACAGTTTATGGGTTGAAACAAGCTCCAAGAGCTTGGTATGCGACATTGTCAACCTTTCTGCTGGAATCAGGCTTTCGACGAGGCTTAGCAGACAAGACACTATTCATCATCAAAGTCAAAGAGCATATCCTATTAGTACAAATATATGTTGATGTTTTCATTTTTTGATCTCAATCTAGTTACCTATGTGATAAGTTTGTTGATCTAATGAAGAACAAGTATCAAATGTCCATGATGGACCAAATGAATTTCTTTCTAGGTTTGCAGGTTAAGCAGCTACCTAATGGTATATTCGTAAACTAAGCGAAGTACATACAGGACCTGATTACCAAGTTTGGGGTTAAGGACAACAAACCTGTCCAGATTCCAATTCAGACTAATGAAAAGATTGATCCAGATCTAGAGGGAAAACCAACGAACATAACTAATGCAGGGGTATCACAGGCTCACTTTTATATCTAACTGTTAGTCGACCTGACATTACTTTTGCAGTTGGAGTATGTGCAAGATACTAGGCCAACCCCAATGAATTTCACATGGAAGCAGCTAAGAAGATACTGCGATATCTCAAAGGAACAACTCACATAGGTTTATGGTATCCATGTGATGATAATTTTGAGTTAACAGGTTACTCTGATTCAGATTCTGCTGGATGTAAGCTAGATAGGAAGTCTACTTCTGGAACCTGTCAGTTTCTTGGAAACAAGCTGATCTCGTTGTTCTCAAAGAAGTAAACCTATGTGGCTACATCAACAACAGAAGCAGAGTACATGGCCGCTAGAAGCTGTTGTGCACAAATACTTTGGCTCAAACAGCAAGTAAAAGAATGTTTGAAGGTTTTAAAACTATACACGAAATATAAATAACGAAAGAACGTAAATCCTAAACTAATGAAAATAAATGGAGAAACGAATTGCCTAACTAAGAAAACAAGATGCGAGTTGAAAAGAATGCAAGTAACTTGGAATTCGGAATAAAAAAGAACGTAGAAAGCATTATGGAGATTGAGGTCGAAAAGAAAGTAGAACGAATAAATGAAATAGAAACACGAAAGCATAAGCAAGTAAACGAACAAAGAGTTAATTTTCCCTGCTAAGTCTTCCTTGAGAATACGACTTAGGTTGATTTATCATTGCTAGACGACCTCATTAGATTGCAAGCGACTCAAAACAATTTTAGTCGAAGAAATTTTGGCGTCATTGCCTGGGAAGGCCAAAGGAAATTTAATTCATTGTTACTTTTTCTTTTATTTTTATTTATTCTGTTTACTTCTTTCTTCTATATTGTGGTACGCGTAATGTGTTCTTTGAGTGTTGTATATGCAAGGTTGTCGCAGTGCTAGAAAGCCTTTGATGCCCTTCATCGACAATATACATCGGAAGCGTGAGATCCTAGCCACCGTAGAAGAAGAAATCGAGCGCATTGACGAATTCTTGCTACCTATGATTATTCGAAGAGATGGCCGATGAGATTGTCAACGAGAGACCGCGCTACATGGGCGACTTCACTAGGCCCAGGTTCGGCACCACCACTACATTAGCTATTGTCCTTTCGACCACAGTCCTAAATTTTGAGCTGAAACTGCACCATCAATCTCTTCTACTGACTTACCATGGACTCCTGAGTGAAAAAGTTTCCGCTTCTCTCACTGACAGAGGACCATCTTAAATTGAAGTGCTTCCCTTACACTTTGAAGGATAGGGCCAAATCTTGGTTCCTATCTCTTCAACCCGGATCACTTACAAATTGGGCATCGGTTTGTGAGCAATTCATGTTGAAGTACTACCCGCATCACAAAACTCAAGTGGTACGTACTAAGATAATGAATTTTGGAAAAGCCCACGACGAGCCATTCCATGAGGCGTGGGAAAGATTCCAAGAGCTACTACACCAGTGCCCCCACCATCAGATGGCACCGGAGATGCTATGCTAGTTCTTCTATGAGGGTCTGCTCCAGACTACTCAATTTATGGTGGACAATTCGGCGGGAGGAAATATTGTTGTCAAGACGGCGGAGGAAATGAATCAGATCTTTGAGACCCTAGTTGCGAGTTCGCAACAAAAAAACCTCTCAACCGCGACGAATGGAGGCCAGTGCAGTGATGATGACTCCTGATCTTAAGAAGCAAATGGCAGATATGATGAGGGAGCGATTACCTTAGCCCGCAGAGTGATATCGGTATGTCTAAGCAGATACACATGTTTTGCGTATACATATTGAGAGGTTTCACAATGAGATAAGTTCCAACGTGCTGATACTTAGAACGAGGTCTTAGAAATTAATTCATTTCTCAATCTATGACGATGACATTAGTATAGGCGGTTGATTATACGCTGCTTTGATTTATCTACGCTTGCGAGCTTTTCGTAACTCTAAATAGTGATGTCTTGGGTAGTAGTGATTGGCTTAGCCAGAAGTGCTTGACCTTCAGTCGTACAGAATCGCGTCTTGGTGACAAGAGTTGATAAATCCACGCGAGGCGTTCAGAGGGGATTATGGTTCTATTATTTTTGATCTAATTCATTCTCCTTAGAAGTCCTTTCCTAGCTCACTATGTCTATAAAATGAGAATAAGAAGAAGCCATTTTCTCTCTCCTAAGAAGTAGAAATCAGTGCCCCGCCCCCCCCCCCCTTGGGATTCTCTCCCAAATTTTCGAAAATATTGAGTGCTCTACGCTCTAATTTTCAATCTTCTTTTTCCCGATTACTTGATAGATTCACCCACACAATATTCTAGTAAGTAGACCGGGAATATGATAGAAGTTCCTAGGGTTGGATTTAGTGGAGATTCAAGAAGGAGATTCGTACAGTGTGGATTGCAGATCGTTGCTAGCGATTCAAATCGCTACTCCACAAGCGGAGGACTTGCGTAGGAAAAGGTATAATCATTTATTTCCTCATTATATTCTCCTATGTGATTTAAGATTTAATTATTCACGTGATTTATTAAACCTATGAATCTTGCATTTTCGTGAGCCCCTCATACGGGTTCCATCACCCACCACAACCGCAACAACAATTTTTTTCACCGAAGCAGAAACAGTTTTATCACCCTCTGAATCAGCAGCACCAATACCAATATTCATTGCTGCAGTTTCCCCGTCAAACTATGCCTCCTCAAAAGTCATCTCTTGAGGATAGTTTGGCCGCTTTCATGCAAGAAAGTAAACAGGCTCGTGAGGCACAAGACGCTACCATCAAACGCATTGAAACTGCTATGGGAAAATTTTCGAGTGCAGTGAACCAGTTGCAGCACAGTAATCAAACAGGAAAAATTTTGGGCCAAGGTCATCAACCCCATCAAGCTCAAGCTGTGACGGTGTTGAGGAGTAGAAAAACGGTGGATAACAAAGTGGACATGCCACCATTCACCATTGACAGGGAGGACGGGCCCCCACCTAAAGTTGGGAAAGCCAAGTCCGGTGAGAAACTTCACAAGACAAAAAATCCGTATGTTCCACCGATTCCTTATCCCAGCAGGCTATGGAACGCGAAACACGACCAACAATTCGAGAATTTTATAAAATGTTTTCCAAAGTAAACATTAATTTACCTCTTTTGGAAGTCATCCAAAACGTTCCCGCCTATATCAAGTTCTTTAAAGAGTTGGCGGTGAAGAAGAGAAAATTCGGTGATCAAGAAGTGGTGACAGTCTTCGTAGTGGCGAGCTCCATCATGCAGCAACCCTTACATCCTAAGCAGCACGATCCAGGTAGCTTTGTTATCATCGCTCAAGGAAACGGTAAGCATATGGCATGTTAGATCTAGGAACATGAATTAATTTGATGTTGTATTCTATTTTTAAGCAATTGAAATTAGGTGAACTTAAATCTACTCGCATGTCTTTACAGATAGTTGATAAATCCATTAGATACCCTAGAGGTGTCATTGAGGACGTATTAGTGTAAGTAGGTGGATTGATTGTTCATCTTGATTTTGTTGTTTTTGAGATAGGAGATATGCATGAAAATGGTGTAGAGCATACACTCCTTCTAGGAAAACATTCATGGCAACCAGTAATACTTTGATTGATGTTAAAAATGGCACAATTAAAATTTCTGTTCTATAAGAGGAAGTGTCTTTTTCTGCTCATAGGAGTCACACCATACCATCTATTAATTTTATTGATGATTGCTATTACGTTGATGCTATTGATTCCTCGGCCAAGAGTTCCTTTTTTGCAGAATTTCACGAGTGAAGAAGTTTTGGTGCAGGAAATTGACGAATGCCCAAGAAAATCTACTACTTCCAGTTTTCAAAAAGCACAAAATCACTTTTGGATAAAGCTTAGCGGACATTCGCGGTAGAAAATCTACTACTTCCAGTCCTACTACATGCATGCACCGTATCAATCTTAAGGAAGACACCGTTCCAAAACGAGATAGCCAATGAACACTAAATTCAGTCCTCATGGAAGTCGTGCAAAAGGTGATATTTAAATTGTTGGCGAAATTAATCATCTATCTCTTTGCGAATAGCAAGTGGGTCAACCCGGTACATGTGGTACCCAAGAAGGGAGAAATCATGGTGGTCCTAAATGACAAGCAAGAGCTTGTTCCTTCTCGACCCGTAACGGGGTGGCGGATGTGCATTGACTACCGTAAATTAAATATCGCCACAGAAAAGAACCATTTTCCCCTTCCTTTCATTGATCAAATGTTAGATAGATTATCCGAACATGATTTTTATTGCTTTCTTGATGGTCTTTCAGGATACTATCAAATTGCTATCGCACCGAAGGATCAAGCCAAAACGGCGTTCACGAGCCCATTCGGCACATTCGGACTATGTAATGCTCCCGGTACCTTTCAAAGGTGCATGATGTCCATCTTCTCTGAGATGATAGAAGACTTTGTCGAGATCTTCATGGATGACTTTTCAGTATTTGGCTCATATTTTAATGATTTTTTAATTAAAATTGAGAAAGTACTAGAAAGATTTGATGAAAGTGGTCTTACTTTGAGTTGGGAAAAGAGTCACTTCATGGTTAAAAGTGGCATCGCTCTTGGTCATATTGTTTTCTAGTATAGGCATTGAGGTTGATAAGGCTAAAAGCGAGGAGATTGAAAAATTGCCCCCATTGAGAGATGACAAGCGAATTAGAAGTTTCTTAGGTCACGCAGGTTTTTACCGTCGTTTTATTAAAGTTTTTTCTAAAATTTGTCAACCCCTTTGTCATTTACTAGCTCAAGATTTCCATTTCAATTTTGATGACTCGTGTTTCCATGTGTTTAACCTGTTTAAAGAAAAATTGACTTCTGCTCTCATTGTCATTGACCATAATTATTCTATTCCTTTCGAGATCATGTTTGATACCTCTAATTTTGCAGTTGGAGCTGTTTTAGGTCAACAAGTTGATAATATGCTTCATGTGATTTACTAAGCCAGTTTGACCTTAAACTCGGCTCAAGTAAATTACACCACCATGGAGAAAGAGATGTTCGTCGTGATATTTGCCTTGGACAAATTTCAATCTTATATTTTAAGATAAAAGGTAATTATCCATAGTGATCATGCGGCCTTGAGATACTTGTTTATCAAACCCCAAGCTAAGTCTAGATTAATTAGATGGGTATTACTTTTGAAAGAATTTGATGTAGAGATAAAGGATAGGAAATGAAGTGAAAATTTTGTGGTCGATCATCTTTCTAGACTTGAGCATTCTCATATTGATACATCTTGTGCTTCTAACAGTTTTAATATGAGAACATTTATGAAATTGCGATCACTCCTTGGTATGCCGACATTGTGAATTACTTAGCATGCAATCTACTTAGACCCGGTCTAATATCTCAAGAGGAGAAACGATTTCTTCATGTGTGCAGACAATATTTTTGGGAGGAGCCTTACCTTTTCAAGATTGGTAAGGATAGCGTAATCCTACATTGCATTACGGATTCCGAGCAAGAACAAGTGCTCTGTTTCTGCCACGAATCCCCATGTGGAGGTCACTTTGGAGGACAAAAGACGGCACACAAAGTTTTGCAAAGCGGGCTCTTTTGGCCAACTCTCTTCAAGGACGCTCAAGCATTTTACTTGGCATGCGATAGATGCCAACGTGTTGGTGCCATAAGCCGCCGCAATGAGATGCCTCTCCAAATTTGTTGTTCTCAAATTTGTGCAGGAAAACATCTTATGGAGGTTTGGATTCGCTCGAGCTATCATTAGAGATGGGGGAAAACACTTTTACAACAAGTTCTTCGAAATATTGATGAAGAAGAATGAGATCACACACAAAGTTGCCACCCCATATCACTCACAAACCTCGGGACAAGCCAAAACGAGCAATAGGCAAGTGAAGGCCATATTGGAGAAAACTGTGAAACCATCCCGGAAAGATTTGACAGTCAAGCTAAATGATGCATTATGGACATCGGATAAAGCCGTACATCGAAGGTGATTTCATGCCCAAAGTTGTGGAGTCAACGCCCTTCTTCGATCCCCCGTTAAATTAGTTCCATCCCGTCAAGCTAACGACGTGAAACAAGCGCTTTGTAGGAGGCAACCCACGCTCTTTTTCCCGTATTTTCATCTTTTATTTCCTTTTTATCTTCTTCGTTTAGTTAGTTTAATTTTTATTTTTCTTTGTTCGTAGGTGTTACCGAGTTAGGAGGAAACTAGGGTGAGAAACGCAATGAAATGAAAAAATCACATCTTGAAAAAGTTCCGACAAGTTACCTGGCTGACCCATCAGCGACCGCTGAGTTACCCGGCTGCCCCACCTTTTAACACCTTTTTCCCTTTTTTTACCCCACTTTTTTCCCTCCTTCTATCCCAAATAACCCAAACCCTAACACTTCCCCAAATTTCATTCTTCAATTACTTCTTCCATACTCACTCTTTCATTGCAATATTTTGGATTCACCACCAATTCTACTTGTTCTTCCATTTCATCTGAACAATTTTCGATTTTACTCACTAAAACACCCAAATCCCCAAATCCCAACTTTATACATTTTTTCCTCACCAAGTTTTTGTCAAAACTCCAATGGGTTGCAAAACGATCAAAAACAATTGAAGTTGGGCAATTGAGCCGCCAAAGAAGGGATGAGGACGATTTCCACCCTATTCGTGACAATATTGAGGGCTCGGGAGCACCATTCTCAATTTACAACTTGAGCGAGGGCACCTTATACTTATGGTACATGTCTTTTGAGATTACTCTCCCTCGTATTCTAAATTGGGAATTGTTGAATAATTTGGGTATTTCATCTAAGGTGACTCGTTATTTACAAAATATTGGATTAGACAAATATGCTAAGCAAGAGGTTGATTATTTTAAGCAACTAGGACTTAAATTTCTCACTACCTTTGATGTTGCATCTGATTTTAAGTCGTTTAAATTCCGGTATCGTGACATATTTCATACTGTTACCACTTCCATGATGAAATCCATCTTTGAATTTCCCACCACAGGGCTTGATCGGGTGCCCCCAGAATTTAACTTGAATTTAGCTTGGAATGATTTAACATGTTTTGACAATTGGGCATCAGGAGGCATGCCCAGCGAATTCTTAAGGGATCCCGAGATAGCATCGTGCACAAATTCATCGCCTATTGCATCTCAGACAATGAGCAAGCAAATAAGGTGAACAAGGTGGAGTGCTTCCTACTCCATTGTGCAATCCACAAGATGAAGATTTTCCCTTCCTCGTTCATTTTTGAATCCATCCAGTCCATCCAACGTTGGAAGCGAACCCACGCATCTCTACTTCACCTCGCAACCTCTATGGCCATGCACCTCAATCTTATCCGTGCGGATAGCCCCCCGAACAATGAGCTCCTCCCCACCAAGAAGATTAACATAAAAGAGTTGAGAGGCGCACCATTTGCCCTCTCACAATCCGAATTGGTGCCACAAGAGAGACGCAATTGTGTGATGTGGTATCTTAATGCTCAAGTCGCATCCCGAGCATCCCATGATCATGACGAGGCGGAGGACACTCATATGGAGGCCAATGAAGAGGCCCAATCCGAGGAGGAAGCGGAGGAAGAGGCCGACGAGAAAGCCGACGCTGCTTGGCTAGGCTATGACACGGTGAATGCGACCGGAGGATTTGATTGGGGCGTCCAATCGCAATGTGGCACCCAATCTCAGTGGGGCACCCAATCTCAATGGGGTTCTCAATCTCAATGGGGCACCCAGCCTCAATAGAACAACCAATGGGAGCGGTTCACCACCGGCATTCGCAAGATACGGTCTGACATCCGCGACATCAATACTCACCATGACACCCAACACCAACAATGGGAAGCCCAACAAAAGGTGATGGTGGAGCAAAATAGGTGTTGGTCCCGAAAGAGCAAGGTTTGGTGTATGGGGGGGGGGGGATACACCAAATACTACTTTTCAGTTTACTTGACAAT
>JAPKLX010000350.1:162390-229202 GCA_026898415.1 Leonotis leonurus | reverse complement strand
AATTTTATTATCGCAAATTTCTGATACATGATACTTAGTGGAAAAAAATTTTACGGGCCATTACAAAGAAACAAGTAAAACAATAATAAAATAAATGCTTAAAGTAATAATAAAATATCAGGAAAAAAATTAATAGTAATCTACTTAGTGCCCGGAAACGGCGCCAAAATTTGATCGCACTATTTTAAACACAAAAATAGGTGTAATATTGTAATACCCCGCTCTTTCGTTAGAAAATTTTCTTATCTTAACCTTTTGAATTAAGCCTCATCCGTAATTAGAGTATCAATTAGAAATCATAAATGCTAGTTCTTAATAACATAAAATCAATTGATAGAGGGCGAGCACCGTGGCTGGTGTATTCTCGCAGAAAGAGGGCAGTAGCCCAGTATTAGAATATTACTTTTCTTATTTTTTGTTATTTTCTTTAGTATGGTTATGTTGGGTCAGCCCAAGAGTGAATGGGCCCTAGGGTTTGAGTAGGATAATATATATAAGTGTTTTTGTCTTCCATTGGAAGTTATCGAGAAAAGAATACAGATTGAAAGGGACGGATTATCCGTAGGCCTCCTCGGAGGAGATTTATCGCTATTTCACTCTTATCCTTCTTTCTCTCTACCTTCACTCTATCATTTTGGTCCGACCTACCGGATTTCGAAAAGATGACGCTGACAAGGGATCAGCGTGTCGAGCAGATGGAGAAGGTGGTTGTAACGCCCCCATTCTTTAAATAAGGACATTACGAACAACTTTACTTTTCTTTAATCATTTAATATTATAAATGATATTATGAATTATGCCTTAAGATAAGCAGCGGAGAGTATAATAAAAATTTTACAAACTGACGGTGTATCCCCTATAATTATGTATATGTCACCCTGAAATAATGACCAACAACAGCAAATAACAAAACCAAATAGGGACACAACCCTCATCAAAGTATACACATATCAAAATGTCATTACAAGAACAACTTTGTTTAGTTAACCAAAACTAATTTAATTTGTTTTCAACCAACGTTCACATATACATAAAAGCTAAGAGAATGTTCATAGGGTCCACTTCCATTTGCTCCAGCCGTCGAGCCTCTCAGCCTGCAAAATATGACAACATGTGGGGTACGTGAGTATGCAAGCACACTCAGTGGAGAATACACTGCAAACAGTTATAACCAATTGTGCAAGTCACATAGCATAATGAACAACTTTCATTATCTTGTCGGCGAGATTAGTCTCTCCCCTCGAGGGTAATTTATACGCCACACAGGCAATGATTCGCCACACAGGCCATAATACGCCACATATGCAGGCAATAATTCGCCACATAGGCCACGCCACACAGGCAAGTTCATATGAATGCAACAGACACAACAATGATTATAACCATCAACTTACAGATAACGTAAACCCCACCTCGTGACGATGTTTCACAAAGAATTCTCACTTAGTCGGTTGTCCGTCCTCGAGCCCTGGATGTTGCATCGCCTAGCACTTTAAAAACTTAACTTATTACACATTGAAAGTACAAACTTATTATGGCTTAACTCGTACAATTAGTACTCATATATAAAACTTGATTTTTACATATATAAGTTAAGCAATATTTCTCAATTCAAAATATAAAACATAGAATGCAAATTTCCAAATTCCGAACTTAAATCACAAGTTTCCGACGTCAATTATGGACACTCGGTTTATCGGTTTCCAAAAATATAACCTCGAGTATAAATTATAATGATTGGACTATAAAACTCCTAAAGAAATGTTTTGGATTCGGCATCGATTTGAAGCCGGAAATTATACTCAATTCGCGCAGCTCCCGCAGCGCGTAGAATTGACACCCTAACTTCGTCAGGTCATAACTCCCTCATCTGAACTCCGCTTTACAATCCGAAGGTACCGTTGGAAAGAAGACGAAAAGATCTTTAAAATGGTACCGAACTTTATGGGATTTGGATAATTAAAACAGACAGAATTAAGCCCGCAACCTTCGGTCAGACACCAGAAACAGAGAATACACACCTCGACACTCTGACTTTAGAGGCTTATAACTCCTTCGTTCTATGTCGGAATTAAAATCTGAAGATCTCGTTGGAAAGAAGATGAAAAGACCTTTAAAATGGTATCTAATATGCTGGGTTTTGGATAAATAAAACGGACAGAAATCAGCTCGCAATATGCAGCCCTGTTTCTGCCGAAAATGGGAAATTCACTCGTATCAATCTAATTTTCGATTTTGCCGATGCCGACGCATCAACGAAAAACCATGGCAGCAGCCCCGCTGCCGCCTCCGCCTCTCCTCCACCGGCGGCCCTTCCTCCTTAACACAAACCCTAGATCAACCCACCATAACCATGAATTCCACACCATATACATATATATATATTCATATAAACACATAATTAAACACCATTTAATCACTAACTAAGAATATAATTTAAGAGATTACCTCCAATTCTTGAAGAGAAGAAGAAAAATTGAAAGAGAGTGAAGGGAGGGGAGTGGCCGATTGGAGAGGGTAAGAAATGGGTGTTGGAAATGTTCTACACACTTATATTATATCACTTACTTAGCTATTAAGAAATAAAAAATATCTTAGATATTTATAAAAATATCTTAGATATTTATATAAAAAAATCTTAGATATTTTTCTTAACTATCTTCTAATATTTATATATAAAAATATATACTATTTTGCTAGGGCACATCCCGGCTTTAAGTCGGACAACCTGAAAACATTCGAAATCAAATCCGTTAGTTTCGAAATCATCTAAAAATAATTTAATTCGTATTCCTCTATATATATATATATATATATATATTTTTATCGGTATAACTTGCCCAAAAATATTAATAATAACTTAAAAAGTGTGGGGTATTACAGTGGTTGAAGGAATCCTGACTGCAGTCGAGGAACTTCTCTCTACCCAAACTGAAACAGCGGCAAGACAAGCAGCCGCGGAGAAACACCAGGCATCATCTGATGCTAAACTTGACGCCATTCTGGCCAAGTTGAACATATCGGGACCATTCTCAGGTAGCAATCATGATGAAGAGTATAATCACGACTCCTCACCACCGGAATCAGAGAGGTCACAAGCTCTAGTTTTCCAGAAGATGGAATTACCCAGTTTCGACGGCACCGACGCTAGAGCGTGGCTCTCGTGAGCAGAGCAGTATTTCTTGGTCCACAAGATTCCTTCAGCAAAGAAAGTCGAACTTGCTGTAATTGCTCTGGCAGGCTCGACAATGGCATGGTACCAGTTATTAGTTCGGCGAATGCCCCACCCATCTTGGATGACTTTTCGACAGGAATTACTCATTCGTTATGGCGACGAATCAGCGATCAATAGCTATGAAGCTTTGAATGCTGTCAAACAGACGGGATCTCTGGAGGAGTACATATCATCATTTGAAATCCAAATCTCACAGATACCCGATTTTTCCGATGCACATTACATGGGATTTTTTTTAGGCGGGTTGAAGAAGCAACTACGTGCACAAATCCAGGGCAACGTCATCACAAGCTACTCAGCAGCTCTACAAGCTGCCCGGAAGGTGGATCACTCACTATCACCCGCGCCACCATCTTACACGCGATCTGCCCCTGTCTCGAGTTACTCACCTCGAACCTCGCACAGCCCGCTTCCATCTCCAACCCCGTTGCAGGTATCATCTAATCTGATAAGCGCACCATTGGCTTTTTCTCGGGGTTCCTCCACTCCTCGAAACCCTCGGAAATTTAGTCATGTTTCAAACGAAAATTTCCAGAAACATCTAGCAGCTGGAACGTGTTTCCGTTGTGGGGGGAAGTTTGGCCCGATGCACCGTTGCCCACCTAAAACACTTCAGGTGCTCATAGGCGATGAAGAGGATGAACCCGGAGACGACATGGGGGACTTTGGAGATACGACCCATATGGAGGAAACAATGACAAATTCAGATCCTCCCACTCTTCAATCGCTCCAATTATCTGAACTAACTTCATTCGGTTTTGATGGCCCTCAAACCATGAAGCTCTTCGGCAGAGTAGGGGAGACACGCCTGCTCTTAATGATCGATAGTGGGGCGAGCCATTGCTTTGTGGCAGAAAGGGTGGCCCGTAAGTTGAACTGGTCAATCGAGCCCACTTTTATTTTTTCAGTGGTACTAGGCGATGGGTCTCGAGTTCGCGCTGCTGGAATATGTGAGGATATTCCACTCATACTGGATAACCAATTATTCTATATCACTTGTTATGTTTTTCCTCTTTGCAGTGTTGATATGTGTCACAGCCCAATTTCTTAACCCTTTCTTAGTCAAGAGATTAGGCCATGACTCACTTAACTTAGAAATAACTCTAACAATTGATGTTTGGTTGCAAAGAAACTCATTTAAGTTCTCGCGAAAAACAGGGCAGGGCCGACACGTTGACTTCGAAAGCCCATAACTTTCTCGTTTGAACTCCGAATTAAGATCCGGAAGAACCGTTGGAAAGGTATCGAAAAGATCTTTAAAATGGTACCAAATTCAGAAAATTCGGACTTCTAAAACTCACGCAAAAGAGGGTTCAACTGACTGCCCTGTTTCTAGCAAAATCAAAGTTTACACAATTTTTGAACTTGGAGTTTCAATACATCAAAAGACCATCTCAAGCAACCAAGAAATAGGGAGAACACATAATAATTCATCAAGAAAGATGCTACCATAGATATCAACGGCTAAACCAATACAAAGGTGTCAAACGTTCAAATGACATCAAACATAGGATCGCAACGGAATCATGAGTTGAGCTACATGTATGACGACATATAACTCAATATACAAACAACCAACATGAACAACAAGACAATCTATGGTTCACTGAATAGTTCACATAACAAAGCAACTACAGTGTTCGAATCCATCGCCATCTCCAGCTCAACCTGCACGTTAAGAAAACATGCAGGGCGTGAGTACATAAAGCACTCAGTGGACACATGCCAAAACATTTAAAACTTGCTCATAGAGCCATATCATTGACTTGCCAAAATCTTTCTTTTCTGAAAATAATGTAACTGAGCATGCATGAAATGTGTCTGCAGACATAAATCTGAAATCTGAAATACCATATCTACGCACTTCTTGTGTTGAGAGGTAGGCCTCCCTCTCAAACACTATGACCGGCCGATCCGCTCACCGGCTCACGGTCACATATGTGTACACAAACCCTTACTGGCAGCTCGTCCAGCATAGGGCCGATATCGTAATTCTCTCGTAGATAGGCAATATGCAACATGCTTAAAAACAGGCAAGTCAACTTCTTTAACATAAAACATAATGCATAAATAAATCTTTAGCACGTGCATAGCTTTTTGGGTTAGAAAGCCCACCTGGATGTTCCTTAGAGCTAAGGAACTAATTTGCTCATAGCCACCACCTATCCTCGTCTTCTAGATCCTCTCTTTTCCTTCTGCTCTTATCTCCTTCTCGATCTCATCTACCTCTTCTTTCTATAATAATTCAAATCTAATTAGCTTCTCATACTTAAATCTCATTCTTCTTATAATCTACTTTGATTATTATTTCGTATGCTTATAACTTATTCGGCTATTGCATCCTTCCATTCTAGTATCTCATTCATCATTTATCTTATTTATCATTACTTCACTTCTTAACTTACTAAACTAATAATTTCCAACTTCTACATACTTGGTTAATTCAATCTCATAACTTCACATTAGCCATCATATTCCTTCTTAATCTTAATCACTTAATCAAATCTAACAAATACCATCTCTATATATGAAATTCAATTATGCCCTTCTTCTTAAGAGTCTTACATCTTAATGTGGGATTGAGTTTATCTTCAATTTCTTGATTCAATTATACTTAATGTAGCTTAATGATCTATAATGAACCATTACTTAGGCCAAATAACCTTAGCATATACTTAAACTCATAAACTCCATAATTCACTAAATTTTGTACATTCATTTCCAATGCTTGGAAAATTCCAAATAAATTAATCTAAGCATTATTCATACCATTGAACTCAAATATGATCTCAATTTAAGCAAATAAAATCAAAATCTTATAGAACTCATAAGCATAATTTTCGGTCATTACCCCATCATTCAAGAGACTTGGATTTTGCTCTAATTTCTTGTTCTAATCATGCTTATGGAGGTCTAATGATACTTATTCATACTTAATTCAAGCAAATTCATCCAAATTACACAACTTCAAATTAGGGTTCATGTAGAAGAATTTAGGGGAAATCTAATTACTCATCATATCTTGAAATTCTTTTCAAATTCTTACCTAAATCATGATTCTCTACCCATTTCATGTCACATATATGGAAATTAACATCATATCTCATTAGTTATGAAACACAACTTATCATAGATAAAAACATGAACTTTCTTCCATTTCTACAACCTAAAGAGGTAAGAAGATGGCTAATTACCTCAAAGATGTCTTCTTCTTCAAAAATTGGACTTGAAACTAGCTTAAAAATGGAGTTATGGAAGGAAAGAATTTTTGGCTATGGAGTCTAAGGGGGGCACGGTTTTGGTGGGGAGAAATAAGGTAGAAGATGGTGAAAATTGGTAAGAGAGGTGTCTTATATCTTAAGTATAAGATATTTATTTAATTAATTAATTAAATAATTATATACACAACTCTAGGAGCTTCTAGAAGGTCCCATCTTCTCGGTTTTCGTGCATCGAGATTTTAATGCTGGATGACTCATCTCGACACAAGGAATCCACCGGTTCAGACCGTTCGTGATTCCGAGTTCATTTGAACAAATTATGCGAGTTTTAAGATACCGAATGAATTTAATTAAATAAATTCCTTCTCAAAACCATATTTTCTAACAAAATCTTTATAATAATCTCTTCTATATACCTTAGAAAATTGGGCATAATTTGTAGGTTCTACTACAACTGTCGGATTCTCAATCCGAATTTTAACCGAAAACTTATTTAATTATTACCGAAATTGCAATAATAAATTTTTATTCTTTATTTTATCTGTTTTCTAGCTTAATGAAATTTCTAAATCCATTTTTCTATGTTATCTACTAGATAAAAATTTTCTCTTCTGAGGGGTACGCTTCGTCTGAATTTATTCTATCTCAACCACTTTCTTTAATAGCTAATATGGAATTAATAAATTCCATTTTCTTTCTTAACAAAATAATCATAATTCTTTCTTCTAAATCACATAATAGATTTCTCAAACTCTTCTTAATCTCATAAAAATATTCTCTTAAGGATGCATAGCCTTAATTAAGGTCTAATTACGTTTTAATTATGGCTACAGTATTTCGGGGTATTACAATATGATATTGGGAGTATCTTGGTTAGCTACCTTGGGCGAAGTGAAGGCAAATTGGAGAAACCTCACTATGGAATTCTCGATTGATGGACGCATGCAGTGCTTACGTGGGGACCCCTCTCTTACACGTAAGGCATGTTCCATTCAGGGAGTTCGTGCTCTAGAGCAAGATGAAGAGGGCTGGTTACTGTGGACTTTGGAAGGGAAAATGATGATAGAGCAGTTTGGGGTTTCAAAGTCTCTCCCAGACGTGGCCAAGAACGAGTTAGCGGCGGTGATATCTGCATTCCCTTCTGTGAGTGCACCCTCGACGGGCCTTCCCCCGGCCCGAAGGTGTGATCACCGAATTATTCTCCAATCGAGAGCTCGGCCTGTTTCAGTAAGACCATACCACTATAATCACTTGCAGAAGGACGAGATGGAAAAGTTAGTGGCTGAAATGATAGCGGCCGGAATTATTCAACCTAGCAGCAGCCCTTACTCTAGTCCTGTTGCGTTGATTACCGAGAGCTAAACTGTCACGCCCCAAATCCTGAGAGACGGCGCACGAACCAAGGGCATGACTGGCCGGGGATAAAAGAAGCGGGGAAGAAAGGGGGTGTTGTGTTCGTGAGCATGATATAAGAGAGTTGTCCTTGAAAATCAGGCAGCATCTCCTCTATAACGTTGACTATGCCGTTTTTACAGACCAAACAGCTAACCAATGCAAATGCAATGTCTATAATAATGAATCTAAAATGAATCACATGCAATTTGGAGATAATACAGCTCGAGTCATGGGAGCGGTAATCCAGAATCCCAAGCGGCCGAATCATCCAAGATGAAATGAATTGGAGATAATACAGCTCGATACATGGGAACGGTAATCCTGAATCCCAAGCGGCCGAATCATCCAATATGAAAGACGGGATTGGAGATAATACAGCTTGTTTCGTAGGAACGGTAATCCAGAATCCTCGAAAGGCCGAATCGTACAATAAGAACCGTCGATCAAAGGCGGAGGTTAGTGAGCCTAGCTCGCCAAAAGGAGTCACTCACCCAGCTCACCAAGTGTGGTCGGCATTCGCTCGAACACTACACAAGGGGCCGAGGAGTTGAGCGTCCAAGAGGGGCAGACTACTTCTAAGCTCTCCTATGCACGTGTATGCATGTAATGGACAGTGATAATATGACAACATGAACTTTTATTAATAATGGCCGATGAGGCCTTCGTGAAATGAGAAAATGATCTTAGACTCTAAACATATATATTATCACACACATATACGTGAATGATAATTATTTCATAAATACTATAACATACGTGAGCATGGCAGCGGAAATTCTTATGTATAGAACGGTAAACCGTTCTCGTGATGAAGCAATCATCATCCCAATAACACCATTCCTCAGCCACACACATCATGCTGCTTCCTTAGCCTGTGAAATTTTTTTGTAAAACGTGGGGTGAGTACTAGTGCACTCAGTTGGGTTTTTCATAAAACGAAAAATATAGTCTCTGTTCAGTATACTTACCTTAGATGGTTTTAAAACAAAAATAACTTCTAAGTAAGCAAAACATTTGTGCATAAATTAAACATGACCCGGCATGACGTTACTCTTATATAGGTTATGTCCCGGGCCTTTTACCACCGACGGATCATAAACATTCAGTCAAATAGGGCTCGGCGAACCGTACACCCTAACATAGCATGAGTCAAAACCCGATGGTGATCAACCCACCGTAGTAGAGACTAAGTGATCACAGTCCTTAAATCGACGTGTTAGGCCGAATAAGAACCCCCAGCGGTCGATAAGAGCATTAAACAGTCCATACCTTCGTGAAAACATTTTAACAGAGATCCATGCATTTTTCATTTTAAAGAAAAGAGCTTAATAACTCAAAATACGTATATATCCCCAACCTTTCACCGATGAAATTCCTTGATTACGGGAAAACCATAAATCCTTATAAGCTCAAATGTCAGTGCTAGGTACCTGTTAATCATAGGGAATATATTTTGGCTTTAATTCCCATAGATGGACTATAGATAAGTAGTACTAAATTTTTAAGCTTAATATTATTCCTTTCTACATATAATAAATTAATTTGGCAGCAACCGGGCTTTCAAATGACTTTGGCCAAGAAGGCAAAAATAATCAGTGTAATATTCTTTAGTGAAATATGCAAAGAAATTATGCATGCATGCAATTTCATTTTTACTTCACCAAGAAGCAACGTCGTTTTTCTCGATTTTAAGAAAAACCGTTCAATGAAATTTAGTCCAGTTTCTTTTGAAAAATCCTATATTTTTTTTTTACATTCACTATAAATTTTACCGTAAAAGGATAACCGGTAAATAAATTTCCTTTAGAAAAACATAAAAATAGTATTATATATATATATAATGCATGCAAAACTTTTACGTAGACGAAAACACATTATGATCATGCCGATATGTAGAATGCATGGCCGTGAACATAAAACCTTAAGGGACCCTAGCCGTCCGAAGAACGGACGACCACCGAATTGGAGCTTTCGGGCTCCATCGGTGACCCCGACTTTTGGAGGCGGTGGTGGCCGGTCGTGGTCCTTTCGGGCCATTTCCGGCCATCATCGTTCCGAACTCTCTTCGGTACTCGAGTTCTATGTAATGATAGCTATGCATAGGAGAAAACCATTTCGAAAAAGGACGTGAAACGAAGAAGAAAACGAGATGTGAAGTTATGATAAAATTTCGGCGACGGCGAGGTCGCTACGGTCACCCAACGGCGGCTGAGCCACCTTCATTGAGTTCCCGAGCATCCATTGCCTTACCTCGGTGTATCTCTATGACTTGACTCGATCTCGGAAGCTCGGCGACGGAGCTTCGTGCTCGTCAATGGCGGACGAAGAGAAAAAAAAAAGAAAGAAAGAGAAAGGGAGGGGGGGAGAAGAAGGGCGGCTGTGATTTGGGGGGGGGGAAAGAGTATGCTTCGTGAGTTGGGGAAGGACCGACTTCCCCCTTCTATTTATAGAGGAATATGATTTTTTTTATTTAATATAATATTATTATATTATTAATAAATGCTTAAACTCGAAAATTCGTAACTTTTACATATGATCTCCTTTTCGAGCAAACTTAACGTTAATATTTTTCATTTTAAAAACTCTGCACAATGACTATAATATTGCTATACTTTCAATCATGCATAAAAAAAAAACTCGTTTTTCGAATGAAATACCTTAATTTTAAAAATACGTAGCGACTACATATGAACTCCTTTTTGGAAAAACTCAGTGCCAATATTTTTCTTTTGAAAAACTCTACGCAAGGAGTATAATATGTATATACTTTCGACTTATGCATGAAAAGCTCATTTTTTTAAATAAACCTTTTAAAAAGCTTGCCCGGTCTGCCAAATTAACATGGTAGGTCCTAATAGGCTCTAGATTTTTCCTAAAATTCTTATTTCCTCATACATAGAACCCTTAATAGTTAGAACACTTAAAAATATAATTAAAATTTTAGTGGGATATTACATCCCTCTCCCCTTAGAAACATTTCGTCCTCGAAATTTCATGTTACCTAAGAGAATAAATCAGGATACTGACTCCTGAATTTATCCTCCATTTCCCATGTAGCCTCATCTTGCCCATGATGGTTCCATAGAACTTTCACAAGAGGAATTTCTTTATTCCTTAATACTTTGACCTTCCTATCCAATATCGATATTGGCTTTTCCTCATAAGTTAAGTCCTCAGCAAGGACTACCTGATCATATGTTATGACATGCTTCGGATCGAAGATGTACTTTCGAAGTTGGAAAACATGGAAGACGTTATGAACATCTCCAATACTTGGTGGCAGTGCCAACTTATAGGCAACAGGGCCTATCCTTTCTAGGATTTCAAAAGGTCCTATATACCTTGGACTTAGATTTCCCCTTTTTCCAAAACGTATTACTCCTCGAGTAGGTGAAACTTTTAGGAATACCCGATCCCCGACCATAAACTGTAAATCTGTTCGACGCTTATCCGAATAGGACTTTTGCCTATCCTGAGCTTCTTTGATTCTTTGTCGGATTTGGGCAATTATCTCAACTGTTTGTTGTACCATTTCGGGTCCCAACAATTGTCTCTCGCCTACTTCATCCCAGTAGAGTGGCGATCGATATTTTCTCCCATAAAGAGCCTCGTAAGGTGTCATTCCTATTGTTGTCTGATAACTATTGTTATAGGCAAACTCGATCAAAGGAAGAATTTCTTCCCAGCTCCCACCTCTATCTGCCACGAATGCTCGCAGCATATCTTCTAATATCTGTATAGTTCGTTCCGACTGTCCATCAGTTTGTGGGTGAAATGCGGTACTAAAATTCAACTTTGTTCCCATGGCCTCTTGTAAACTTTTCCAGAACTTAGACGTAAATCTCGTGTCTCGATCTGATGTGATTGACACAGGTACGCCATGAAGACGTACAATCTCCTTGACATAAATCTTGGCTAGTTTATCCAGATCAAAAGTCATTCTAATTGGCAAGAAATGTGCTGACTTGGTTAAACAATCGACCACTACCCAGATAGCAGTGTTCCCTTTTGTTGATTTCGGAAAACTTACCACAAAGTCCATGTTGACATGTTCCCACTTCCATTCCGGAATTGGTAATGGTTGCAGCAATCCAGATGGTCGTTGATGTATAGCTTTGACTTGTTGACATGCTAGACAATGTTCAACGAACATCGCCACATCTTTCTTCATTCCAGTCCACCAAAAATTTCTTTTAAGATCTCTGTACATCTTGGTACTCCCAGGGTGAGCGGTGTACGGAGTATCGTGAGCTTCGCTCATGATTTCATCCCTCAACTTTTGAACAGCTGGTACACACAACCTACCTTGAAACATCAAGGCATTATCCCAAGTTTCTGCGTATCCTTTTGTATCTTCAGTTCTTGCCTTTAAACGCATTTCTTTTAGGAACTCATCCTCTTGTTGTGCTATCAAAATTTTCTCCCTTAGGTCTGGTTCAGCTATCATAGCTGCAACGAAACCTTTAACTGTTTCTGGTGGATAATCCAATTTCAAAGATTTGAATTCTTTGAGTAATTCTTTTTCTTGCGTAAGAAGACATCCAATCCTAACTTTTGTTTTTCGGCTTAAGGCGTCAGCTACCACATTGGCCTTTTCTGGATGGTAGTTGATCATACAATCATAATCCTTGACTAGCTCGAGTCATCTCCTTTGTCGCATGTTCAAATCATTATGTTCAAAGAAGTATTTTAAACTCTTGTGATCAGTAAAGATCTCACACTTAACTCCATAGAGATAGTGTCTCCATATATTCAAGGCATGAACAACTGCAGTGAGTTCAAGATCATGAGTCGGATAGTTTAACTCATGGGGCTTCAACTGACGAGATGCGTATGCAATTACTCTATGGTTTTGCATTAACACACAACCCAATCCAAGCTTAGATGCATCAGTATAAACGATGAATCCTTCATTTCCTTCTGGTACAGCTAACACCGGGGCCGTAGTCAACTTTGTTTTTAGTTCTTGGAAACTGGCCTCGCAACTTTCTGAACATGTGAACTTAAGTCCCTTCCTGAGCAATTGTGTTAATGGCCTTACTAGCTTTGAGAATCCTTCAATGAATCTCCGGTAATATCCCGCCAAACCGAGAAAACTACGAATCTCGTTGGCATTCGTTTGTGTTTTCCAATCCTTAACTACCTCAATCTTGGCCGGATCAACTTTAATTCCTTCCGCAGACACTATGTGTCCAAGGAACATAACCTCCTTGAGCCAAAACTCGCACTTGCTGTATTTAGCGTACAATTTTTCCGCTCGCAAGGTATCAAGCACAATGCGTAGGTGTTCTGCATGCTGATCCTCATTTTTAGAATATATGAGGATATCGTCGATGAATACCAAGACAAAGTTATCTAGGTATTGATGAAATATCCGGTTCATCAAATCCATGAAAACCGCTAGAGCATTTGTTAAGCCAAAAGACATCACAATGAACTCGTAATGTCCATATCTTGTTCGAAAAGCTGTTTTTGGAATATCCTCCTTCCTTATCTTGAGTTGGTGATAACCTGAACGCAAATCCATTTTGGAAAAGACAGTTGCTCCCTTTAATTGGTCAAAGAGATCATCTATCCTTGGAAGAGGATACCTGTTTTTAATGGTAAGCTTGTTTAATTCTCGATAATCAATGCACATTCTCAGTGACCCATCTTTCTTCTTGACAAATAGAACTGGCGCGCCCCATGGTGAAATACTTGGTCGGATAAAACCAAGTTCCATTAATTCTTGTAGCTGCAGTTTGAGCTCTTGCAGTTCCTTTGGCGCCATTCTATAAGGTGCTTTCGATACTGGAGCTACTCCAGGTTCCAAGTCGATGGTGAATTCAATTTTTCTATCTGGAGGTAATCTTGGCAATTCATCGGGAAAGACATCTGGATTGTCCTTTATAATCAATTCATGTGAGAGATCCTTCTTTTGATGTGCATCAGTCATCAGACTGACAAGGATTGCCTGACAATTTCCTTTCCTTAGAAATTTGGCAGCCTTGAATGCTGAAATAATGGGTATCGGATGTCCCAATCTTGACCCATGGTACCTAACGTTTGATCCGTCGTTTGTTTGAAAAGAAACATCTCTTTCCTGGCAACGTATAGTCACCTTATTTTTCTCTAACCAATCCATACCCAAAATAACATCGAAATCCTTCATTTGAATGACATGTAACTCTGCTGTCACCTCACATTCGTTGATTTTCAATTTCTGCTTCAGGCACACTTCCCATGCTAAAATTGTTTTACCTGAAGGAATACTAATTTCCAACAGATATTCTGCCCTTGAGGTTGTTAATCCCAATCTAGTGCATGTACTTTTTGCAATAAAAGAATGTGAAGCTCCCGTGTCAAATAAGGCAATTACAGGTACATCAACTAGACTGATCATACCTGCTAGATTCCCCGGAGCTCGGGCGGCTTGTTGCTGATTCAAAACATATGCCCTTGCTTGTTGTGGTGCTCGGTGGTTTCTATTATGTGCTGGATTAGGCCTCACCAATTGGTTTGATCTTTGAGGTCCATTTTGCTGCGTACGTGGGGGAGCCATAGTTCTTTGATTCTCAGTGCAGTTTCTAGCGAAGTGCCTAGGCTTTTTGCAACGAAAACACAAATTGCTACCTTGGCGACATTCACCTTGGTGGTTTTTACCACAAGTAGTACAAACAGGTTTGTTATTGTTGTACCCTTGTTGTGGATGTCGTTGTTGCAGTTGTGGCTATTGTGGCTTCTCCCTTCCCTGATTTCCTTGATTTCGGTCATCCCATTTTCTTTTTCCTTTTCCTCCATCTTGATTTGGAGTATGCGATTGCACTCTTTCTTGTGGTAACATGGATTCAATGTTCAGTGCTCTGCTCAGAGATTGAGCATAAGTTAGCATACCTTGACTGACAAGCGAGATTCCAATATCTGGTCGAAGTCCCCTTCGGAATTTGTCTGCCCTGGCTGCATCAGTTTCAACTAGATGGGGTGCATAGCGGGACAGTTGATTGAATACACGATCATATTCGGTGACCGTCATTTTCCATTGTTTGAGATTCCAAAATTCATTTTGTTTCTTTTGCCGATAGCAGCTTGGCACATATTTTTCCATCAATTCCCCCTTGAAGTCCTCCCATGTATAGGCTTCCCATTGTGGTGCTGTCATAGTTCTCCTTACAGACTCCCACCAGAAGTCTGCCTTTTCCGTCAGTTGAAATATTGCACAATTCAGCTTCTCGTTATCCTCACAACCGATGTATTCAAAAATACGTTCAGTTGCATGGATCCATTTCTCAGCATCCTCAGGAGTGCCCATGCCATCAAATTGAGGTGGATTTTGTTTACGAAAACTATCTTTGGCACGCCTAACCACTAAGGGCGGGTCACGGGGTCTCCCTTCCTAGTGGTTACCTCGATTTTAATTTTTAGGAGGCATTCTATTCAAATAGATTTTATCAGTAGTAATGAGGTTAGCAATGTACATAATCATGATAAGCTACATGTCAATATTCATCATTTTAAAATAAATGAGAATCATCTCATCCATTCCATGGTTGGCGAGCCATCCAGGTAATCACTTTCTAGATGCTCGTCCTATGCATGATTTTTTTTTTCATTTCGTTCTCGTGATCGTACCATGTCATAAAAATTCAAGCAAGTATGAATTTTCTTCAAACATTATGTTAGTTGCAAACAAGTTTTTTTTTACATAACAATCCATCCCTTATTCAATCAATCATAATGTCACATAGGTTAAACCAAATGTAACCATTCATATAGCCCTTGTACTTGACAACGCATGTCAAACTTTATACATGTCATATCATGATTCAAATAGGCACACATGTCCTAAGTGAATAAACATATCCTTTCATTTCCCATGGCATATATCATCATGATTCAATTATGTTCATACGTCCTAAATGAATAAACATATCATTTCATTTTCCATGATTTTCATAGATCAAATAGGTACTTATGCCCTAGATGATTTAACATGATCCTTTTCATAACATTCCATTCCTTGAATCAAATAGGCATATAAATCCTAATTTGATTGAACATTCTTCATTTTCATGAACGTCATATAAGAACACGTCTTAAATGACAACTTTTCCATAGAAACATTTATAGATAAACCTTTTCCATAAACCTTTTCTTTTCCAAAATAAGAGTTTAAACAAAAACAAATGTACCTTTCATTTCTTGGTTGAGAGGCAGCGTGACGGCGAGCTGAGGGTGTTATTAGGATATCTGTCATTGGTTTTAAAAATGCAATGCAATTCCTAAACATGCCAGACTTAACATGAACGCACCAGAGCATCGACGGCTCTGATACCACTCTGTCACGCCCCAAATCCCGCGGGACGGCGCACGCGCCAAGGACATGACTGGGCGGGGATAAAAGAAGCGGGGAAGAAAGGGGGTGTTGTGTTCGTGAGCATGATATAAGAGAGTTGTCCTTGAAAATCGGGCAGCATCTCCTCTATAATGTTGACTACGCCGTTTTTACAAACCAAACAGCTAACCAATGCAAATGCAATGTCTATAATAATGAATCTAAAATGAATCACATGCAATTTGGAGATAATACAGCTCGAGTCATGGGAGCGGTAATCCAGAATCCCAAGCGACCGAATCATCCAATATGAAAGACAGGATTGGAGATAATACAGCTCGTTTCGTAGGAACGGTAATCCAGAATCCTCGAAAGGCTGAATCGTCCAATAAGAACCGTCGATCAAAGGCGGAGGTTAGTGAGCCTAGCTCGCCAAAAGGAGTCACTCACCCAGCTCACCAAGTGTGGTCGGCATTCGCTCGATTACTACATAAGGGGCCGAGGAGTTGAGCGTCCAAGAGGGGCCGACTACTTCTAAGCTCTCCTATGCACGTGTATGCATGTAATGGACAGTGATAATATGACAACATGAACTTTTATTAATAATGGCCGATGAGGCCTTCGTGAAATGAGAAAATGATCTTAGACTCTAAACATATATATTATCACACACATATACGTGAATGATAATTATTTCATAAATACTATAACATACGTGAGCATGGCAGCGGAAATTCTTATGTATATAACGGTAAACCGTTCTCGTGATGAAGCAATCGTCATCCCAATAACACCATTCCTCAGCCACACACATCATGCTGCTTCCTTAGCCTATGAAAATTTTTTGTAAAACGTGGGGTGAGTACTAGTGCACTCAGTTGGATTTTTCATAAAACGAAAAACATAGTGTCTGTTCAGTATACTTACCTTAGAAGGTTTTAAAACAAAAATAACTTCTAAGTAAGCAAAACATTTGTGCATAAATTAAACATGACCCGGCATGACATTACTCTTATATAGGTTATGTCCCGGGCCTTTTAACAGAGATCCATGCATTTTTCATTTTAAAGAAAAGAGCTTAATAACTCAAAATACGTATATATCCCCAACCTTTCACCGATGAAATTCCTTGATTACGGGAAAACCATAAATCCTTATAAGCTCAAATGTTAGTGCTAGGTACCTGTTAATCATAGGGAATATATTTTGGCTTTAATTCCCATAGATGGACTATAGATAAGTAGTACTAAATTTTTAAGCTTAATATTATTCCTTTCTACATATAATAAATTAATTTGGCAGCAACCGGGCTTTCAAATGACTTTGGCCAAGAAGGCAAAATAATCAGTGCAATATTCTTTAGTGAAATATGCAAAGAAATTATGCATGCATGCAACTTCATTTTTACTTCACCAAGAAGCAACGTCGTTTTTCTCGATTTTAAAAAAAACCGTTCAATGAAATTTAGTCCAGTTTCTTTTGAAAAATCCTATATTTTTTTCTTACATTCACTATAAATTTTACCGTAAAAGGATAACCGGTAAATAAATTTCCTTTAGAAAAACATAAAAATAGTATTATATATATATAATGCATGCAAAACTTTTACGTAGACGAAAACACATTATGATCATGCCGATATGTAGAATGCATGGCCGTGAACATAAAACCTTAAGGGACCCTAGCCGTCCGAAGAACGGACGACCACCGAATTGGAGCTTTCGGGCTCCATCGGTGACCCCGACTTTTGGAGGCGGTGGTGGCCGGTCGTGGTCCCTTCGGGCCATTTCCGGCCATCATCGTTCCGAACTCTCTTCGGTACTCGAGTTCTATGTAATGAGAGCTATGCATAGGAGAAAACCATTTCGAAAAAGGACGTGAAACGAAGAAGAAAACGAGATGTATCTCTACGGTCACCCAACGGCGGCTGAGCCACCTTCATTGAGTTCCCGAGCATCCATTGCCTTACCTCGGTGTATCTCTATGACTTGACTTGATCTCGGAAGCTCGGCGACGGAGCTTCGTGCTCGTCAATGGCGGACGAAGAGAAAAAAAAAGAAAGAAAGAGAAAGGGAGGGGGGAGAAGAAGGGCGGCTGTGATTTGGGGGGGGAAAGAGTATGCTTCGTGAGTTATGGGGGAAGGACCGACTTCCCCCTTCTATTTATAGAGGAATATGATTTTTTTTTATTTAATATAATATTATTATATTATTAATAAATGCTTAAACTCGAAAATTCGTAACTTTTACATATGATCTCCTTTTCGAGCAAACTTAACGTCAATATTTTTCATTTTAAAAACTCTACACAATGACTATAATAATGTTATACTTTCAATCATGCATAAAAAAAAAACTCGTTTTTCGAATGAAATACCTTAATTTTAAAAATACGTAGCGACTACATATGAACTCCTTTTTGGAAAAACTCAGTGCCAATATTTTTCTTTTGAAAAACTCTACGCAAGGAGTATAATATGTATATACTTTCGACTTATGTATGAAAAGCTCATTTTTTTAAATAAACCTTTTAAAAAGCTTTCCCGGTCTGCCAAATTAACATGGTAGGTCCTAATAGGCTCTAGGTTTTTCCTAAAATTCTTATTTCCTCATACCTAGAACCCTTAATAGTTAGAACACTTAAAAATATAATTAAAATTTTAGTGGGATATTACATAAACAAACTCACTGTTCCAGACAAGTACCCCATACCAGTGATACAAGAGTTGTTGGACGAGTTACATGGAGCACAAAGGTTCACCAAATTAGATCTCAAGGCTGGCTATCACCTGATACGAGTAGCTCAGTCAGATGTGCCGAAAACAGCCTTTCGAACTCACTCGGGACATTATGAGTTCCTTGTCATGCCGTTCGGCTTGACAAATGCCCCAGCCACATTCCAAAGTCTGATGAATGAAATCTTCCAGCCCTTTTTGCGCCGATTTGTGTTAGTTTTTTTTTACGACATTTTGATTTATAGTCGTACATGGACAGATCATTTGAATCATCTTCGGCAGACACTCCAAGTCCTCCACAATCACTCATTAGTCATCAATCCAAAAAAATGTTTGTTAGGGCGTCTTCAAGTGGAATATTTGGGACATCTCGTGTCGGGAAAGGGGGTACAAATGGACCCGGCTAAGATATCGGTTGTTCTACAATGGCCGACTCCGACGTCAGCCCGAGGATTGCGGGGATTTTTGGGATTGACAGGTTATTATCGGCGATTCATCCGTGACTACGGTAAGATCGCTTCACCACTCACTGCACTGCTAAAGAAAGAGGCACCACAACGGTGGTCATGGCCGAGCGAGGCGGAACAAGCTTTCCAGAACCTCAAGCAAGCCCTCACCACAGCCCCAGTCTTGCGAATGCCAGATTTTTCTAAGGATTTCGTGGTGGAATGTGATGCGTCGGGGCGAGGTATAGGTGCGGTGTTAATGCAGGAGCAACAACCTATTGCTTACTTTAGTAAAGAACTGTCTTCTCAACTGTTGTCAAAGTCAGCATACGAGAAAGAATTAATGGCACTCGTTTTAGCAGTCCAGCATTGGAGGCCATATCTATTGGGATGCCGGTTCGTGGTACGATCTGATCAACGTAGCCTACGCTACTTACTTACACAACCGTTGACAACTCCAGCACAACAAAATTGGGCTGCTAAGTTACTTGGATTCGATTTCTCCGTGGTTTACAAGGCAGGTGATCTAAATCGAGCCGCAGATGCCTTATCACGCCGAGATGAAGAAGGGGAATGAACAGCTGTTTCTATTCCTCAGTGGGTTGATTGGACCACATTGCAACAAGAGATTCGGGCGGACTCTCAATTTTCCAAGATTATCACGAGTTTAGAGGCAATTTTCCAAGATTATCACGAGGTAATGAACAGCCCGGTCCTAGACACTACACCTTAGTACATGGGTTATTGTTTTACAAAGGGAGATTGGTTATTCCGACAATGTCAGATTGGATTCCGAACCTTCTTCTAGAATTCCATTCCACCCCAACGGGCGGTCACTCGAGCGCATTTCGGACCTATCGTCGCCTAGCTTCCAATGTCTATTGGCCAGGCATGATGAGGAGAGTGACACAGTTCGTTGCAGCCTGCGAAGTATGTCAGCGAAGTAAGTATGAAACGAGATCACCAGCAGGTCTGATGATTCCCTTGCATATCCCGTCAGCAGTTTGGGAGGATATTAGCCTCGACTTTGTGTCGGGACTGCCACGCTTTGGAGGGGTGGATTGTGTTTTAGTCGTGGTGGATCGTTTCTCTAAATATGGCCACTTCTTAGCCTTGCGACACCCCTTTACGGCTAAGACAGTGGCAGAAGTTTTCACTCGCGAAGTGGTGCGATTGCATGGCATTCCCGGTTCCATTGTGTCAGACCGCGATCCCATATTTTTGAGTACCTTTTGGCGAGAGCTTTTTCGATCGGCGGGTACCACTTTGAAGATGAGCTCAGCATATCATCCGGAAACGGATGCCCAAACCGAGGTGCTCAATCGTTGTCTTGAAACATATCTCCGTTGTTTTTCATCAGAGAGACCGAAGCAATGGGAGAAATGGCTATCATGGGCAGAATACTGTTACAATACCGGTTTTCACTCGGCAACAGGTACTACTCCATTTGAAGTTGTTTACGGCCGACCCCCACCTGCCCTGATGCGCTTCCTACCCGGCGAAATACGGGTCCAAGCCGTGGCTGATTCATTGCGATCTCGTGATGATATCTTAGATCATCTGCGTTTCCATCTTGAGCGAGATCAGCAGCGTATGGTAAGGGCAGCAAATAAGCATCGCCGAGACATAAGAGTTACAGGTTGGTGATTTTGTCTATTTGAAATTTCGGCCGTATCGACAGTCAACCCTTTTCAAGACGAGCAACCGCAAGTTAGCTCCTCGCTACTTCGGCCCATTTGAAGTTGAGGCTCGAGTTGGGACAGTAGCTTATCGCCTGAAGCTCCCACCCACTAGTCGGATTCATCCTGTTTTTCACATCTCACTTCTCAAGAAGGTTATCGGGTCAGTAGGGGCTAAGCCCACTCTACCGGATGAATTGTTATCTGTTGACCCTCCTTATCTACCGGAAGCAATAATGCAACGCAGAACTGTGGAGCGCGAGGGGCAATCAGTGGAACAGGTGTTAATTAAGTGGGGCGGCCTGAATGAGGATGAGGCGACTTGGATGGATTGTGCAGATGTTCGTGGTCAATTTCCCTACTTCAGCCTTGAGGACAAGCAATACAAAAAAACATCAAACTGGCGACGGATCTGACGACGGATTCACATTCCGTCGTCAGCTAACGACGGACTGGTGACGGATCTCCAAAAAATAGCTGACGACGGACTTCACGACGGACTGGCGACTGATATTTTGGCGCGGATGTAGGCGCCAAAGCTAACGACGGACTTAGCGACGGAAAAGTCCGTCGTCCAGTAATAAAAAATTAAAAAAAAATTATTAATGTTAACGATGGACTTAGCGACGGAAAAGTCCGTCGTTAACATTAATAATTTTTTTTAATTTTTTATTACTGGACGACGGACTTTTCCGTCGCTAAGTCCGTCGTCCAGCCCTTTAAATCGGGTTTCATCCCATTTCGCGAAAACAAACCGACATACGCGTTTCCTCCCTCTTCTCCGGCGATTCCAAGCTTCCTCCGGCGAATCGAAGCTCCCAACACCCAGGTAAGTTAATTTCTTCCATTTCTCATCCCCTCTTTCTTTATTTTTCTCAATTTGTGACTTTGGTGCCGTTTATTCGCCGGGAAGAAGCTGCCGCCCCCTCTCCACCGCATCCCCGCCGCTGCTCGCCGTCGTCGCCGCTCTGCCGTTGCCTCTCCACTCCCCAGGTATGTTTTTTTGATTTTTTTTTAATTTTCTTAATTATTTGATAGATTTTATTATTTATTTTGTTAATTGTTTTTTAAATAAGTTAATTAGTGTTTCATAATTGTTAAATAGTTTATTTAGTGTTTAGTATGTGTTTGATAATTGTTTGATGATTGTGGTTTTAGTGTTTAATTCAATTAGTGTTAATTGATTGTTAATTAGTATAGGTTTATTTAAATAGTTTAATTGTTTAATTAGTTTAATTATTTAAGTAGTTTTTAATTTAATTAGTTTAGTTATTTAAATTAGTGTTAATTTTTAATTAAATTGTTAATTGTGTAATTGATAATTAATTGTATAATTATAATTGTTAATTTGATTATTTGTAATTGTTAATTGTGTTTGACAATTAAATTGTGTAATTGTTAATTGTGTTAAGTGTGTTAGACAATTGGTAATCATGTTAGATAATTTGTAATTACCGGAACCGCCTTTTGCCGTTCCGGCGCCGCGCCGCCTCCTTCTCCGGTGAAAGGTATGTAATTAATACTCTATAATTTAATATTTTTAATTTAATTATGTTATGTTAAATTGTTAATTAGATTAGTTAATTATACTTATTAGATTTGAATAATTTAGGTTAATTGTTTAATTATTAATTAGAATAATTTAGATTATATGTAATTTAGTTAATTAATATGTAATTTAGTTAATTAGATGTAATGTAGGTTAATTAGATGTAATTTAGTTAATTAGATTTAATGTAGGTAATTAATTACATGTAATTTTGTTGATTAAATCAACAATTGTTGAATTTTTGTGGAATTAATAATTTATCTTTAGGTCAATTACTTGTTCAAAATTATTTATACTAAATTAGATTAATAATTCTTTAGGTCAAATTGTTTAGGATTATCTTGATTTAGATTAATAGGTTAATTGTTGCATATAATAATTGAAAATTTTAGACTAATTTAGATTAATAATTGTTGCATTTAATAATCGAATAATTTGTTTATATTAAATTTATGTCTAATTTCTTAATTAGTTATAAATTTAATTAATTTTTTATGTTGTTAATTTAATTTACTTTAAATTATTTTTTTTAAATAATTTAATTTTTGTAATTTAGTATAATGATTTGCGTATATATATGACATTAGGATAGACGTAATTAATTTCTTAAGCTTTGTTTCATTATGAATGAATTGATGCTGAAGAACGTATTTGTAGCACGGATTCTATGAGCACCTGAATTTCTGGTCCAAATTGGTGAATGAAAAGATGTAATTAAATATATTTAAGGTGAATGGATTATCAATTAGGCTTTATGACAATTTTAGATTTGAAATTATAAAATCATGTTTTGCCCTATAGTTGATATATTTTACTATTCTAATTATCTTTATATGTTTACAAGCGACATTACAGAATTTAAGTTCTTTTTTTTTCATCTTGCAGGTTAAGGATGATAATTACTCGAGGCTTGTTCGTATCTTGACACCATATATGTGTGAAGTGAAGTTAGTTGCACATTATCGTTTGTAAATAAACATCCTTGTATTAGATAGAATCTTATGAGTTTGAAAAATATATTGTAGGAATTGTTAACTTAAGTACGAAATTTTAAATAAATTTAATTACTTATTTTATTAGCCCAAGTTATCTATTTTACTTGTATATTTGTTTTCATTATTAATCATAAAAAAACAAAAAAAAAATAATAAAATAAAAAAATTTTAAATTTAAAAAAAAAATTAAACGAACGACGGAAAAATCCGTCGCTAAGTCCGTCGTTAGATCTCTGGCGCCATCGACGACCACCGGAGGTAATCTAACGACGGAATCCAATCCGTCGTTAGTAACGACGGACAAATTCCGTCGTTAGCTAACGACGGACTTTAATTTCCGTCGTTAGTGGTGCTAACGACGAAGGAAATACAGACGCAAAAATCCGTCGTTAGGTCCGTCGTTAGCCCTTTGAGACGACGGAATTCTCGGGTTAACGACGGAAAAATCCGTCGCCAGAAACCTTTTTTTTTGTTGTGAAGGCTATTTCGGGCGGGGGAGCAATTGATAGAGGGCGAGCACCGTGGCTGGTGTATTCTCGCAGAAAGAGGGCAGTAGCCCAGTATTAGGATATTACTTTTCTTATGTTTTGTTATTTTCTTTAGTATGGTTATGTTGGGGTCAGCCCAAGAGTGAATGGGCCCTAGGGTTTGAGTAGGATAATATATATAAGTGTTTTTGTCTTCCTTTGGAAGTTATCGAGAAAAGAATACAGATTGAAAGGGACGAATTATCCGTTGGCCTCCTCGGAGGAGATTTATCGCTATTTCACTCTTATCCTTATTTCTCTCTACCTTCACTCTATCATCAATTGAGATTTATTTCAATTTAAACTCATCTCAAGTGATTAAGGTTGATTGGATTTACCAATAATTGGTTGTCCTGTATATGAAACAGAGTTGTCTAAAAGGAACATAAGATAACCATAGGAATTTGCTCATAATACATATTTCTGAATGCGATAGTTATATAACGTGTATATATGTATGGGCAGATTGCATTGATGTATATATAACAACACATTAGGTATACAGATCTCTTGAAATAAAAAGAAAAGAAAGTATGATAGAGTCAAACCCTACAAAAATAAGCACGATATCCCAAACGTAAATATGCAGGAAATCTGCAAAGCTGCCATAACTAACACTAGACAAATTAGACTCAAAAGATTCCAAGGGAATCTGCAAAATCTCCTAAAAGTGGTAACAAATATGAATTGGACTTTAAAAGGGAGAGGACTACAGATAAATAAAATAAGAAAGAGAGAGAAGAGGGTGGTCTGGAGCATCATGCTCGATCAAAAGGGAAAGGAATCCCTTACTAGCAGCCTCCCTCTTTCCCCCTGCCACATGCTGAGATAACAAAATAGGCTACTGCAATATAAAACAAGAACCAAGAATCAGACTAGATAGTTGTCGAACCCAAAGTCGAATTTTGAGAAATGAAATGGCAAAGAGAACACTGAATCTTGAGATATGCCAAGATTTAAACCAAAACTACTCCCTAATACACTAACCTACAAGCTAGTTTTGACTTCAATCCATGCTAAAAGCTGCTACAAGCTAGTTTTGACTTCAATCCATGCTAAAAGCTGGAAAAGGGAGACGCATCATGCTGCCACCACTTCACCATTTTCCCACTGCACATAAAGAGCCAAAATAACATCTTTGAGCTATGAATAAATCCCATGAAATAGGGTTTAAATAGCATTGATATGTCACAATCAAAATCAGCAACTCTGAACTACAGTACGAGTATTCTTCCACCTATAAATCTATACTAATATATAAAAACAAAGTTTAAGTTTTTTTTTTCAGTTTTATTTTGGCAGTTACAAGTGCCTCTTCAAATCAGTATATACCTGTTCAAAGAAACACTTCAAAGTAATACTCCCTCCGTCCCATCTATAATGACCCATTTGTAAAGTAGATAGGTGTATTAAAATAATACAAATGGGTCGTTATTAGTGGGACGGAGGGAGTAAATAAATATGGCTCTGCAATCAATTGTCGCTACATTGTTCAGTTCTATACGAGAATGCCTTCGCGAACAGCACTCCCTTGGCATTTCAGTCGATCTCAATCCGACTTTCTTCGTCCCTCTTCAGCCTCCAGATGATGGATGAGGTGGGAGCCCATCAGTTGAACAAGTCCCGCATGAGCATTACGTTGGGCGGCGGCGGCAGCGGCAGCGGTGTGGAGGGGTTAGGGAAATAAACAGTGCCAGTTTTAATTTGATGGTAAACATTTTCTTAACTTATATCTTTGATTTTGTGTGCTGAGATTGTGGAAGAAAAATTTCTTACCTTATATCTTTGGGTGTGAAATTGATTTGGGGATTGAGGTTTTCTTAGGATTTAGAAAGCTCGGAGGAAAGCCACTAATAAATTTCCGGCGGGTTTCTCCTAAAGGAAGAAACTCAGAGACAGAAATGGCAGCATCATTCTCTTCTCAAATCCCTCTCGCTCACCCAAATCAATATAATATTTAAAAGCAGAGTTTCAAGTTATTTTAAGCAGTTATTGAATAGTTTTTTATTTCTGAAAAGACATGATTATTTGAAACAACTTCATGCCTTCTCAAAATATTTCTGAAAGGGTCTCTGGCTCCAAAATCGTTGAGCAACAGAGCAAGTCGAGGTTGCCTCCCGATGCTCGGATTCTTAGAGAAGTACGGCTGATGGTGAAGGGGAGGACCTTCTGGGATCTGTATCGTGGAGTTGCAGTTCTAGATAGAGAAAGGAGGGGAGAGAGAAATATGTGGAGTCGCAGCGGAAGTCATGGAAGAGAAAGAGAGATATAGTTGTTATCTTTGAGTCATTATATGAGATATTGTTGATTTAGGGATTTGAATTATGTTATACGTAATTCAAGACGAATTAAATATAATATTGTGTATATATACATATGTTGATTTGGTTGCCAGTTCGTTATTATCCGTAGTAGAGGTCAGAAAATTGGTACCCGCAGTCAGTTCTTTTGGAACCAAGAACCGATTTTTTCGGTTTTGGTACAGGAACCGATATCCTACTCCACTAAATATTCGGGTATCAGTTCTACTCGGAACCGATTGGGTAGAACCGAAAGAACCAAAATTTTTTACCTTCAATTTAATTTTATTTTTTAATTAAATATAATATTTGTTTCTTTCAAAATTAAATTTATTCATTTAAACCATTAATTATTATCTACTTTTTAAGTGTAGTTTCATTAATTAAACAATTAAATAATTTTTAAAAATACTAATTTTTTTATGTTTATTTAAAAATATTATATTTATTTGATATACTTATTATAATTCTTTTCATATTAGACATGATATGCATTTAAATATAAATTTATATGCTTGGGAATATTTTCTATATTTAATTTGTATTAGAGGTGAGTATGTCACATTATGTTTGATAATATTAGAATAAACAATTTGGCTTAATATTTTATATATTCAATTATATAATTAAATATAGAAATATATCGTTTGAAAATTTGAAAAATATAGACATGTCGAAATTTTGATTTCTAATATTTAAGAAAATTAAAAAATTGAGGATTTGATTTAAGAAAATTAAAAAAAAATAATTTAAATATCTTGATGCTAAATTAAAATTTTATGGTATAAGTAAAAATATATGTATATGAATTTAGTATTCTTGATTTTATTTGAATTAGTTGTAGTACCCGAAACATGGAATAATGATAATATATATATATATAAAAACAATCGGTTCCAATCGGTACTAATCGAAACCGAACCGGTTCTTTGGGTAACCGATCGGTATTGGAATTGATTCCCATATTTTGGCTAATTTTGTTTCGGGTACCCGAATTTTCGGTTCTGGGCACCCAGAACCGAACTGATTAGCACCCCTAATCGGCAGTAACTTCAAAATATGATTTGAATTGTTATCTCGCGCATGCGCTGATGCGCGCGCACACACATATATATTAATCATATTTGTTATTTTGAGTCTTATAATTTGATTGGTGTAATGAATGGCTGATTAAGAATGGTTACCTAAAATATAGGTCTTTACTTTCATGTTTTCACTGTTAATGATCTATATTAAGTTTAAATGTGATCCCTACATGCAGTGGCGGACGCAGGATCCGAACTAAGGCGAGGCAAAAATGCAAAAGACTATAACAAAGTATATTATATAAATAATTAGGAAAGGTTTAACCTATAGTTTGTCCCGACAATCCGCCATCTTCTCAAACTTATGCATAATAGCATCATTAGAAATACAACTGAATACATCATTTTCAATATAAACCACCAAACTATCATTCATCCATTCATCACACATTGATTGCGAAGTCGGTTCTTCACAATTTTCATAGCTGAAAATGCTCTTTCGACAGAAGTTATTGCAACTGACAAAACTAGTTCTAAAGTGATAAGCCTATAAACCAATGGATACATCAAATTTCTTCCAGTTTCAACCAATTTTTTTGCAACATCACCAAGCCCTTTTACATCAAAAGTATCAATTCTTAAACACACATCCAACACAAAATTTTTGAGTTGATCCGACAACGCCAAAAGTTCTACACCTTTAAAATCATTTGGATAGTATTCACCTAGTCGAACTAACTTTTGTCTGTCAAAAGCTTTTTATTAATTAAACATTTTTATTTTTATCAATATTTTTTAATGTTTAAAAGTTATTAAGGGTATAATAGACATTTCAAGTAAAAAATTAAGGGAGGGTAATTGACCCCCCTTGACTACACTTAAATCCGCCACTGCCTACATGTTTCAGTTTTGAGCGAAAATTAGAAATCTTTTGATGTGAATATATGGATCATAAAGCAGCTTATTTAATTTTAATTGCAAAAAATTGTATCTTCTTTTGTTGTGTGGTAGAAGAACAAAGTTTGGAATTAATTAGAGCATGACAAAAGTAGTGGAGTAGTATTTTTGTGCAATCATAATTTTTTTTATAAGGAGAGCGATAACGATTTTGGATTGTATGCGTGTGTGTTAGTCCGATTCGATTAATACTAAATATCCGTTTCTCACCTTTCTAACGCACCTCTTGGCATCATTTATATACATATGTTCATATACTAAATATGTCTTATCAGATGTATTTTCATTTTATTAGTTTCATTTGGATGATTTTTTTATAGTTTTGTTTAACTTAAAAATATATATTTGACCATAGTAGTTCTTTTAAAAAATAAAAAGACGATTAACTTCACGAGCAATTATGATAACGATGACATCAACTAAAATATAAAAATGAACCCCCAAAAAAAATGATATTTTGTTCAATGTGATATTTAAGTTACATTTTTATTATGGATCTCAATATCACATGTAATCTATTAAATAGAAGCAATTATTATTATTAAAATTTAGATAGTCACAAATTTTCACCAAAAAATCACTATATAGGTTAAATACCAACTTCATTTGCAATATTGTTGGCAAATATTGTGTGCAATCTTTGTTACTGAATTTTATCCTAATTAAATACTTTGTTTTGCACATTGTACAACGTTGAGGTATATAATTTACCCCCAAAATTCTTATTTACTATTACTTTTATTTCTCATCCGAAACATTCATTTTCATAATATTTTTCATTTTTTTATGAAAGCATAGAAAGAATTTTACCTATATTCACTAAAATCATTTTCATAATATCCTTTTAAGTGAATGCATTTGATTTTAATTAGCAAAAATGCAGTAATTGGTTGTGTTGGGGAATCTGATTTAGATTGCACTAGCATGATAGTATATATAAATATAATATCTAATTTTATTTTGTTTTCCAAAAACTAAATTTAATATTGTTATCAATATATCAATATAAAAACAGATTTTTCAAAACAGTTACTTTTAAGACAGTTCTTGAAAATGGTTTTTGTTGCGTCTCTAAATTTTTTAATTGCGTCTTTTCATGAATCATTGTGAAGTATTCCGTCTATAAAATTTATTTAATTGCTTGGGCTCTACAGTTTAAAAACCTCGATTAAAACGATTGAAAATTACGCCTACAAACAAGATTGATGTGCCACGCTGTTGGCCAGATGCAGCATGGCAGCACCCTGATGGCCACCACTCTCTACGATAATGCGGGAACAAAGTATCCGATGGAGATGCGGGAAGACGTCGCCATGGTGCGATGGCTGCAGTTTGCTGGATTGCAACATCTGTGGCCTCTCCAATGTCAACACTCCCATTAAGGCTAAGAAACTCGAGATACTTTTACTTTCCAAGTGATGATGTTCTTGCAGAATATTCACGTTAATTTGCTTGTGGTGTTCATTATGAGAATATGTGTGGTTCTGTGTAGATTATTACTAGAACTATATGTATAGATTAAAGTCCTTTTTAGTTTCTTTTTATATCTTTTTGATATGTTTCTTTGGTGGGATACAGTGGTTTCATTTTTTTTAGTTTCTTACTTGATTATCAGTTCTCGTCATAATCAATATTGAAGATGAATTCTATATGGAAATGTTTTGCTACCCCTCTTTTTTCCATAAAAGAAATTTGGAGAACGTGGTGATTGTAAGTATACTTATCTTTTGACTTTAGTAATATCTGTTTGGCAATAATATTTTTCATCCTTTTCTTGCTTCTTGACAGTTGAGTTTGGTTCATTTCCTTTCAATGAGGAAGGGGAATCATCAATTTTGCTATTGCCTTGTATGATTATTCAGTTGCCTAAATCATATTCTTTCTTGGTGGATCTCAATATTCAATGTAAATAAAAAGTCCATCAGCTTCTATGAATTACTCTCAGTTAATCAAAGTACATCTGAAAGGACCACAAACATGTTGGACATGATAAATGTATCCAACATGGACGAAACGCCAACAGGTACACAATCTACGTTTTATATATTTAGTATAATTCATAATATGGATTTATGCATGCATTGCAATATCTATTATTCATTTAGTATAAAACAAATGTTTATAATATGTGTGCAATATCTATTATTCTCAGATTCCGGTAGTGTCGACGCCTCACCTCCTTATGTTGGTGAAAAAATTTATAATTGGATTTAATGTGTACTTTACTTTAGTTCTTATATACTGAACTTCGTAAATCAATTTGTATTCATGCTAATGTTTGTTTTCAAAGGGTTGATGATGAAGTTTTATGATTAATGATATATTTATTATTTAGCTCTTGATATATGAATTTTATGATTTGTGAAGCTTTTGGGTCTTATAGCAGTTTTGTTTTGTATCTATCGGCTTTGATGAATCAATTAATATAGTCCATTTCTTTATTGAGTTAGTTCTCGAAAAGAAAATACACCTTTAAAATATTAATTATTTTTTTTAACACAATACTTTACTTTTTTAATCTCCGACTATTGTGACTGCTTTTAGCAGCGTGGAGGGGGTAGTAAAGTTTATTTGAAAATGCTGAATCTTTTATTTGACAAAATGAATTTTACAAAAAAAATTGACATTTTCAAAAATTAAAATTTATTATATATTATATATTTACCAAAAAAAAAACATTATTTTACTTAATATTTAATTATTCATAATTCAACTATAATATAATAATAAAAATATCAAATATATATATTATTGTGCATAACACGGGTAGAAAATTCTAAAAATCAAATTTGTGATTATTGTTTTGATTAAGTTAAGTCATTAGCCATGTTATTTATATTAAGAATCAAATGCTTAGCTTATTGGCAGACTCATACTTTATATATAGAGCTAATCAAATGTTACACAATCCACTGAGCATGTTTTTTCAAATGGTTATTTATGACTTATGAGCATAAAACTTTCGTTATAAACTCCCATTTGAATATTTGAATATGTATGTGAATGTTTAATTTGCTGACTAGAAATAGATCTTATTTTATCAAATTTAAAATGTGAATGATGTTTGGTGAGGGCCAGCCATATTTGTTGGTACGTATGTTGCTAGGAACTAAACCTTGAATTAGGGTCAAGGTAAGGTCTACTACAATTCAAACTGCGTTTGGTGACTCCTTTAATGTTTGTATTTTGCTTTTGGACTCTTTTCAATGAAAATTATATCTACATTCCAAACTGAAAAATATTATATTAAACTTTGATATTAATTTATAAAGGTTTGGAATCAATTTTGAATTATTATTTAAAGTTAATTATAATTATCATTCTTTATCACAAGGATTGTCGTGCATCGCACGACTGGGAAAAATGCTAGTACATATTAAGACCCTTCTCATAACCTTTTACAAATAATTAGATGTTCCAACATAAAACACTTGAAGATTTTTTTCGAGAGGATACAAGAAGGTCCTACCCAAGTCCTTAGCAAAGCTAAAGCTAATCAGAAACTGGGAGATGTAAAGCTACTCTTCAAATCCTTTTACCTTAATGTTTCCTTTAGGATATGAACATAGATTGTTAACTCAACCAAACTTGGAAATCACAATAACTTGGCAAAATTTAGAGAGAAACAAAGAGGAGTAAATTTTGCCCAAAGCTCTCAAGCCATTCAAATCAGAAAGAGATTAGTGAGGTAAACTCAAACTAAAACTCTACTGCCTTCAGTTTGCACTATTTTTAGTCATTTTGACACAAACACGGACACTAGGAAATGAAATTCTAAATTCCCTATACACAAGTATGAAATCCCAAATCTCCAACTTTTAAATGGTCATGTTTCTCTTCTCTAGATATTAGTCCCAAGTACTAAGAGAGGTCATTTTAAACCCAACAATGTTAGAATAAGAAGATGTTGAACATTAATAGACTATTGAACTTATAAGTTATAACTATTTATTTAGAATTCAGAAACCATAATGCTCAGTTATGCTTCAGAAATTCAACAAAGATTCACAGAATTTATCAATAACAAGAAACTAAAGGCTTTTAAAGCCTAGTTTTTAATATTCATATGCTTGCTCTAAGTTGTTATAATTGCATAACACAATTTTCATTAAGATACTTTAAGACATTATAGAATTTTCAAAGCACAAATAAACAAATCCTTCCTCCCTATTTCTACTAATTTAAATTTGAATTGACATCATTATCTCACCTTTAAGAACACAATATATCTTATTATCCTATAATCTGTGAAATCACAGAAACCTTAGAGTCATGTTTCTAGATTGAACTCTCATAAACCATAAATCATAAAACAAAAACGTTTACATTAGCAAAATCAGAAAATAAGAAACCAACGGAAAATTTAAAGCAGAACTTATCTGCCGGGTTAAGAGGTCCAAAAGGAGACATATCCCAACACCCAACTCGAATCATCCCTAGATCCAGAACCTAACTCATCACCTCGTGATTAAAACAAAAAGAAGATGTCAGTAAAGGATATGAAATGAAATATTGAGATAATTAGAGGTGTCCCAATTACACACAACTAGCAAGAACTTAAGGCATGCAAGGGCTTAGAAATAATAAATTACAACCAGAGGCAATCAAATTCATAGAAGTTAAGGAAGTCAAATTAAGAACAAAATCAGTTTTATTTAGTAATTCATCAAATTGTCCTAAAATCAAACAAGATTTAGAACATGCAAATTAAAGTGAAAATATATAAATTAAAATTTGGGGCTTTAAACCAAAACACCTTACCTTTGCCGATAGAGAGAAGATCAAAGACCCTAGATGGTTATTGCTCTCGGCTGGCGAGAGAGAGAAAGTGAGGAGAGGGTTTCATATGAAGTAAATAATAGAGAACTGATAGAAGTAAGAAGAGAGATGGAGACCTTACCTTAGGTAATGTTCTCCGTCGAGAGCTTCGAGCGAGGAGAATCACAGAGAGAGAAGGGAGATGACTTCCGAGAATTTAGAGAGAAGTCTTTATTAAGAGATAAGAGGAAGAGAGAGAAGGTTAAGAGCTGACGGAGCTCGCCGGGAGGGCACGGACGAGCGTCCGCCGGAGCTAGAGAAAGAAGGGAGTGAAAGAGTGAGAGAGATGGGTGTCGGCTGAAGGAAATGGTAGATTCAATGTTGGCTTTGAATAAATTCTATGGGCTGGGGAAGAAAGGGTTATGGGCCGAAAATGAGTTGTGGGTTGGGCCAAATAATTAGTTGGATTGAATTTACTTTAATTGTAGTAATTTTCCCTATTGAACTTGAATAATTAATTGAAGTGGGCCCAAAATCTTAAGTTAAATGGGTTGAGTATTATAACTCAAATTGGCCTGACTAATTATTTTGATTTAGGTTATGTCTAAGTGTAGTTATCAAATTAAATTAAATAGCAGCTCATAAAATTTATTTATGACTCAAATTTAAAATATATTACAAGTGGAATAACCATTCTAGTACTCATTTCTAATTAATTGGCTAAATTAAATGAATTAGAATTTGAATAACTCATAGCTTGACTTAAAATCATACGATAACATTTTGTATTTGAATTATAGTCTAGTTGAGACTCGTGAGTAATTCTCAAAATAAAAAGCGATAATATTTCATCACAGTTAGAGAATTTCAGGCTTATTCAGAATTAGTATCTTACTTGAGATTTGTTTAAAGGTTTCGACGAGAGATCGAATTCGAATCACGAGAACGAGGGACTTTACTAGCCGAGGCTAATCAGGTAGGATTTCTTACACTTTAAAAGTATGTGTGCTTGACCAAAAATCCGTTTCCTTTTCAAAGAAAGATTGAAACTGGAATTTGTTTTCAAAGTATTGTCTTGCCATAAAATGTTTGGATTTTATGTATGATACTTATCTGCTTTGATTATAATCAAATTCGGGTCCCAGTAGATAAGTTATCTTACTCGGACTAGTGTACACATGACCGTGAGCCATCAAGATGTTGGCCGGTCAAGTGTCCGTGGGAGATGGCCACCTCCCCGGCACAAAGAAACTATAGATATGGTGGACTACAAAAGAACTTAGACAGCGCTGTCAACTCAAGATTTCTCAAATGATTTAGTGAACATAGATGCTTTAGAGACAAAATCCCTATATATCACTGAAAATGGCATGACAATTATATATGTATGTATGCAATTTTGGCATGTATCTACTGACTACTTTTGTACTCAGTCCTGCATGTATTTCTAAACGTGCAGGTTGAGCATAGTGAAGGAGGGGTGCTACGTTCGGGCTTTTGTCGATCTCTTATTAGTTGACTCTTGGGGATTCTACGTGTCTTCATACATGTAGAGCTTTTGTCGATCTGAGTAACTTTCCACTGCTAGTTTGAGACTGTCATGTAATACACTTGAGACTCTAGTTTCTTTCATGTTAAGTTGTACTGTATTGAGCCTAAGACTCAAGTCCTTTTTATGCTAACCACGTACGATGATTTATTCGATTTGTTATGAGATTCTTGTTCAGATCATCCTTGTTCCATTTCCCCATCTCTATTCCTGTTTCCTTAATCCCTTCCCTAGTCACGGTTTCCCCAACTTTACTATCCCTAGTAGAGTGCGGTCGTGACAAATATAGAGCAAGCAGAGTATCGTATCCACATGGACTGATAAACGAAAACAAATTGATTAATTCACAAAAATACTCGATTATTATATAGACAAATAATACTTGGGATGATTGTGACTTAATATAAAAATAGCCTAAGAATAAGCAAACAAAGATGTGAATAACAATTTAATAAAAAAGGATTTTAGGGTAATGTATAGACACTAAATCAGTTAATGGATTCACCTATTAAATCTAATCACCAAATTTTAATCGTAATTCGTGTGAAGGACCGCTAAAGTAACCATATACTCTTGATAGAGCAGTCTATGATAGTAGGTTAATTTAATTCCAATCTCCGCTAGGTCTCAAGAGAATTAAGGTTAGCCTCCTACAATTCACCTATCTCCGCTAGGTCTCAAGGTAAAACATGTATTATGCATTCGTGTGATCGACTATGGATTCAATTCCGGATAAGACATTGTTGGTCCCGAAAGAGCAAGGTTTGGTGTATGGGGGGGGAATACACCAAATACTAACTTTTCAGTTTTACTTGACTGATTATAAGAGAGCTCAAGCTATTCTATATAAGAAATTGCTCGGCAGTGACTAATCAGATCGATATGCAGATCAGTAGCTGATTTAGTCCAAACAGATTACTCTCTTAGTGAAGAACACTTAGCAGACAATAAGAGTGATCTTATTATTTTCTAAGTGTAGAGTGAGTGCGGAATAATGGTGGATTAGTGATTGCTCTTGTTTAGAAAATCTTTAATTATTAACCAGATTGTTTAGGAGATTGATTGAGATGCAGATGGATGAGAGTGCAGAGAGTTAGAATAATAAACAACAGGAAATATAAAGATTTCAGAAATATAAAGCACACAGTTGTTTAACGTGGTTCGGGAAATCGCTACGTCCACGATCTGGTCAAAACTAGACCAGATTATCCACTACTAGGATACTCTGTTTCTTTATACTCGTGGAGAACGAGTCACAAGTACCAATCACAACTAGAGAGATACTTATGCACGAGATAAGGGTCGTGTCCCTTTACAACAGATTACCTCTACGTTACCACTAGAAAACTACTAGCTAGCAGGGTGATCTTCTTTCTCTCGACAAGACAGACTTGAATCGAGGTGGTTGGTGTGATGTAGAATCACAGAATGTTGAAGCTCTAAGTCTGGAATGCAGAATACTTGAAGGATAATTGCAGTATAGCTCGTGCGTGTTCTTATATTTTCCAGATTTTGTCTTCAACTATATAGGCTTTGAATTTTAAAATTCTAGCCGTTGTTGATTGGCGTGAGATAGATGGTATACTGCTAATCCATGATTTCCATCATATCTGTTCTTGCTATATAGGAAAAGTTGACTCAATCTTTGATTTATGGAAATCAGATTGCTAACGGTCTCTTTCCTTATATGCTTAATCGTAGATCTTCTTTCCAAACCCTGTTGGATGGACTTTGATCTTGACGTGGCAAGTGTATATGATCTGAAGGATGATGTCAGCTGATGGCTTGATGACTCAATCATTCTGGTTCATCGCTGTAGGCATCGATCTGGTCATCGATCTGGTCGCTGTCTATTACAGCAGATCGATTCTTCTTAGACATAAAGCATTGACTTTCATCCTATTCTATTTTGAGAATGACTTCTATAGGAACATCTCATTTACATTTTAAGTCATCTCCTAATCTGTTCCATAACAGAAGACGCCTTATCCATAGTGATCTGGTTTTACATGAAGAACGGATTTTGTTCTAAGCTAAGTGTGTTTCGAGATACCATCATCAACACTAAAATCTTTAGGGTTCCCAACAGACATCAAACACATAGCTAACATGGAATAATAATGGTCAGTTATTAAAACATGAGAATTAAGAACACGAATAAAAAGCAAGAGCTGGAAGGAAAATTAGGAATTTATATTACGAATCCATCAAAAGAAATAGGTTATTACAAAACCCCTAAAATCACAAATAGTCTAGCCCTGTTGCAGAATTTGTGATGTTGGGTTGTCAATCATCGATCACGAACTCTCCTCCAAAATGTATGAACAAAGCTCCAAAAATTTCTAGAGAATGTAAAAGGGTATAGAAGTCTCCAAAAGTGGGCAACAAAATCTCTCTAGGGCTCCAATGTAATGCCCTTATATAGTGCTAAGGTGAAACATGATAAAACATGGAAAGAAACTAAAAAAACATGGTAAAAATCCTCCACACGCACGACTTCGGCAACCCGAGGTCTCGGTGGCCGAAGTTAAGAACAAATCATCACCAGACTGCGATCGCCGAATTCACGCCTTGAGATCTACGATCTTAACCCCGGGTCGCTGAACTTGTTGCTTTCTCGTTCTGGCTTGGTTTTTCGTGCCCCGTGCACTCGTGCCTTGACTCATGGCCCATTCTTCGGCTCGACACACATCTTTCCTCCTAAGCTACGCCTCTCGACTTCCAATTAGACTATGTGCCAAATCCTATAGAAAAATACAAAAATGAAAAAAAACATAAAACTAATACATAACATCAAATCCAACGAAATAAAATACGAAATCAACCAAAACAAGACAATAAAAGTGGAAAATTGTATCATTAAAATCATGCAAAATGAGTGATTATCAACATGGTCCCAAACCGGTGAACCCTCTGCAAAAGAGACGTTCATCACATCACATTTGGTCACTTGCTTGGCCAACCTGCTCTGTGTACCGAACATCTCATGCAGGCTAAACATGATATCAGCAGATATTTTGATGCTCTCATGCTGATGCTGCAAGGCGTTATTTATGGAGACCATAATTTAACACCTCGACATCTTGTTAGCACGCATCCACTTATCATATTTGGCCCTCACATTGGCAGATGCATAATCAGGAGGAACTGGCACACATGATTCGTCAAGGACGAACATAATGTCGTCAGCTGTGAAGACTATTTCCAAATTCCTCTTCCAAAGAATATAATTATCCTTCTCAAGGCGATTCTTTTCAAGAATCGAGACAAGTGGATTGAAAGTCACGCTTGATAGAAACTGAGAATATATCAAATAAACTATCATAAATAACATGCTCAAATGCAGATAATCAAAACTTATAAAGAAAACATGCTTTGTACATATTGTTTAAAATAAATCATGTAAGCCACGCAATGTGATCGAATACACAATCAATTTTAAAACAGTTTTACTGGTCATATAACTCAACAGTCAGAGGTCGTGCAGTGCTGCTATAACTGCTAAATTACACCTAAGCCAATACCATGAGCCCTGACACAAAATAAATTAACTGACTTTAATAAGCCCACAGCGGAGGGGTCATATCGCCATCAATTAGTATCCTACAACCATCTCAGAGAAAACTTATCACGTGAACTGATAAAATGCGATCCCGCATGGAATCTAAACAAGTTACTTCACGAAAAGACCGTCTTATGGAGACCATATGTGATCTTAGCAAATTAAATTAATAAAATGCAATCACAATTATCACTTAGTTATTTTATTAAAAAAAAGTTTTAACATGGATAATCAAATATTTTGACATATCTAAAACATATAAGATCCCTGTTTCGACTAAAATTATTTCGTGTCGCTTGTAATCTATCGAGGTCGTCTAACAATGATAAATCAACTCAAGTTGTATTCTCATGGAAGATTTAGCAGAGCAATTTAATTCTTTGTTCAACAATAAAACAATTAAAAATATTGTTTGTTGTTTTTAAAATAAGGCGGAAAATATAAATGGGAATAAAATATAAATCTTAAACTAAGAATAATAAATGCAAGCATAATTGAAAGACAAAATTAAAAGGAAGCAATTAATCTCGATCTAAAAGACTAGAAAGAGATCAATATAAAAGAACATTGAAATAAAAAATGAATTACGAATTAAAGAATGCAATTGATTCCAATCTAAAGAAGAATTAGATTGAAATCACTACGAAAGAAATACGAAAGTAAAAGTAACTTGTAATTCGAAATTGTTAAGAACGTGGAATAGATAAACAAATAAGAAACACGAAAGAATAAATAAATAAATAAACACAATAATTAAATTGAACTCGGAATTAAAATGGAAAACAAACGTAGTTCAAAAACTTGAATAGCAGAACTTGAATCCTCAACGATGAATAGAATTAAGAGCACCGAACATGAATGTTGTAATCGTCTATCATTCGTAATCAAGTACTAAACTAAACACGAACTTAATGAAAATAATTAACTAAAAATCATAAATCTTGATCCTAGAATGATGAATCGAGAGGTACTCAGAATATAAGTGTATAGAGTCGGGAATTAAGCTCCTTGAATGAGAAAACGTGGTCTCCTTGAATTAACCGTTGACTTGGCAGGTACCGGGTTCCACGCGCGGCTGTTGCGCTAACTCCCTGATCCAGCCGTTGGGGTCAGCGGCCGCTGAGGAGCTAGCGGTCCCTGACCGTGGCTTTCGTCCCTCCGCGCGGTGGTTAGGTCAGGGCCACTGAGAGGCCTAGTCAGCGGTCCCCTAAGCTCCGCAGGCATTGACTAGTGTCTCGGTCCTTATCTTCATTCTCTTGTCATTTCTCGATCTTTTCTCGTCCTATTTCCAACTTTAGCACTTGTTTTAACTCGTGATCCTAAAATATAAAAGGAAACGTAAATCGAGCCCGAAATATCATGCAAAATGACAAAACTACAAGAATAAAGACGATGAATATACCAGTTTAGACGACCAAAAAGCGGATAAACAACCCCTCCACACACGATACCTTGCTTGTCCAACTTAGTCTAAAATATCTATAGGAAAAATCTAAGACACGTATTTTTGACAAGACATAAAATCGTTCCCAAGATTAATCATGTCAAATCACATAGAGATCATAGAAGTAAGTGGCCCACAGTAGCTAGATACTCATCAATTCGAACAAAACAAAAACAATGATGCAAACGGTATCATCGAGATCACATAATCGACTAGAGTTTTTATTCTTCACTTAATTAGCGTACCTTTTTCTTTTCTTTTTCTTTTTAAACATGAGGAATATTAATGACAATGTTCACCGGGTGTATACTCCGAATGTTCGGATTTTTCCGATGTGGTTTCCCATACCCAACTCTTTTATAAATGTGAATTTTTATTAAGATAATTAGAATAATGTCAAGATATATATATATGGTCATTGTCTTGAGGTGTGAAAAATTAGAGAAGAGTAGAGACCTCTCGACAAGTTCATGGTTCATGGTTCCCAAAAGAGTAGACACCTCTCGACAAGTTCATTTTTCAATATTAAACAAGGATATGCAATAAGTGGTACTAAACAACTAGTTAGTCGAATCAATCAACTCATACCATCATGCATCATTATTTTGATCATTCTACAAAGATTATGAATCCGGTCAAATGTTCCCCACATTTCTACATTCATCTAACTTTTCATAACACGAATCAAGTCAAATAAATCAAGAGCTTTCAAATCATATCATATCGCAAACACATGCCACGACTCTATTCAACAACAAGATATCAGAACAAGTAGCTTAAGAACAATCAAGATCTTGCAACAAACAAGACACTAAAATAAAAGACGAATGCAGTCACTTAAAAGACACCCCTCCCCACTTACATAAAGATAATAGATAACAAATCAATGATAGAAACATTTATTCTCATTAAAATGAAACTGTCTAAGAATAAATCATGCTTTGAGGTATACAAACCCTAACAGTAGGATCGAAGGAGATCAAGAGAAGATTCGATTGGAGTGGATTGCGGTCTGTTCCTAACGATTCAATTTGTTTCTCCGTGAACGAAGGACTAGGCTAAGGAGAAAGTTATAATTTCATTCCAATTTTATATTATCCTATGTGGTATTAAATGTTATATGAATTAATTACTTATGCAATTTATTAAACATGTGGATCCTACGTAATTACGAGCCCCTCATACGGGTTCCATCACGAACCTCTATGTTTAATTCACACAGATGTTTGTGATTTAAATTTTTTGCAAACTAGAGTTGGTAAGAAGTATTTTATTACTTTTATTGAAGATATTTTTATCTTTATCTTCAAAGAAATAAAGATAATGCGATTGAAGCTTTCAAAACCTTCAAATCGGAAGTAGAAAATCAACTTGATTGTAAGATTAAGGTTGTGAGAAGTGATAGAGGAGGGGAGTATGTTTCTTCGTTTGAGAAGTTATGTAACACAAGTAGCATAATTTATTAAACTACCGTCCCATATTCACCTCAGTCAAACGGGGGGTTGCTGGACGAAAAAATGTGCTCTTAAGGAGATGATGAATGCCCTGATGATAAGTTCAAGACTATCCCATAACATGTGGGGGGAAGCTGTCTTGATGGTGAATTATATTTTGATTAATATTCCATTTAAAGGCAATGATGTAATTCCCTACAAGTTGTGGAAAGGACGCAAGCAGTCTTACAAATACCTCATAGTGTGGGGGTGTTTGGTTAAAGTTCAAGTACTTTTACCGAAACAAGTTACAATTTTCCTTAAAATAGTAGATTGTATCTATGCATTTAGTAGTAGCGCGTACCGTTTTTTTGTTCACCACTCGAAAGTTTCCTATGTGAAAAAGGGTACAACGATTAAGTCTAGAAATTCTATATTCTTTGAGAATATATATCCTTGTAAGGATAAGGGAAGTGAAACAGTTGTAAATAGCTCTTCTAAAGTAACTATTGAAGAGGCTACGAGTTCTCATCCGGTTGATGATGAACCGAGGCATAGAAAAAGAGGCAAGATTGCCAAAGATTTTTGTCTTGACTACATCACATTTATGTTGGATGAAGAACCAAAGTCGATTCATGAAGCCCACTCAGGCCCAGATGCTGCATTATGGCAAGAGGCTGTTGATAGTAAAATTGATTCAATAATGGAAAACCACACGTGGGTGTTGACCGATCTCCCGGAAGGTCATAAACCGTTAGGTTGTAAATGGATCCTTAAAAGACAATTTAAACTTAATGGCACTATTGACAAGTTTAAGGCTAGATTTGTAGTAAAAGGCTTTAAACAAAAGGAAGTGTATGATTTCTTTGATACCTATTCACATGTGACAAGGATTACATCTATTCGGGTGCTTCTGGCGATTGTTGCGTTGCACAATCTTGAGATTCACCAAATGGATGTTAAGACTGCATTTTAAAATGGTGAATTAAAAGATGTAATTTACATGGAACAACCCGAGGGGTTTGTTGCACTAGGTCAATAGAGGAAGGTGTGCAAATTAGTTCGTTCCTTGTATGGTTTGAAACTAGTGGCTTTACAGTGACACTTGAGATTTGACGAAGTAATGTTGTCAAATGGTTTCAAAATCAACGAGTATGATAAATGTCTTTACATTAAAGGCTCATCCAATGTATTTGTTATTGTGTGTCTATATGTAGATGACTTGCTGATTATGAGGAGTAATAATCAAATTATCGCTACTACGAAACGAATGTTAAAGAGAAATTTTAAAATGGTTGATTTGGGGTTCGTGGATTTGATTCTTGGGATAATAATTTAAGAACATCCGATGGAATTACTTTAATACAATCTCATAATGTTGAGAAAATGCTAAAGAAATTTAATGCATTTGATACCTTTTAGAGCTCAACGTACACTTGAGAAAGAATAAGGGTGTTGTATTATATCAATGGAATAGTGATTTGGTGGTGTGGGAACATTAATTGTAAATATTGTTGTTTAATTTTGTAGAATTCGAGAATAACATTCATGTACCTGTATCGAGCTGTCGCAGCGTAGTAGTAGCAGATGACAATTTTTTTTTGAAAAATATTTTAATTTTAAAAATTTGCGAGTGTGCAGGATTGTAGACCCGCTCTGATACCACTTGTAACGTCCCGTATTTTTTCTAAAAAATAACATTTGAAACCCGTAAACAATATATTTTGAAATAACGGTAGTACAGAAACTTTTGAAATAACCTTTTAATCTTTAAATAATAAATAACGGGACATTTTTTCTAAAATCAAATCATCATAAATAAATATCTTTTAACGGAAGACTAAAATACAATACAAGGAAAAATAAAAAGAGTGTCATACTGCTGCCATCGCGCCACTGCCCGACTCTTAGCCTGAAAAATATAATATAATAAAGGGTGAGTATATCCACATACTCAGTGAGAGACACGTAACAACCAATATTTAAACGATACATAACAATATCATGCAAATGCCCATAGAATGTAATGCGCGGTGGGCTTTTACCCCAAGACCTTTCGGATCCCGGATCCTTTACTGAATCCCTAGCCTCGTATAATGTATCTCGTATTTCACGGTGGCCTTTTACCCCAAGAACCCTTTTAGATCCTGGATCCTTTACTGAATCCCTGGCATTGTATAATGTATCTCGTATTGCACAGTGGACTTTTACCCCAAGAACCCTTTCGGATCTCGGATTCTTTACTGAATCCATAATCTCGCATAATGTATCTCGTATTGCACAGACTTTTACCGTAATAAAATATATATAAAATCCTTAAAAATTAGAACTAACTTTGACTTAAAGATATAGTTAAAACATATAAAATAAAATAGTATATAAAACTCCTTAAAAATATAACCTCTAATTAAAGGATGTAGTTTCAAATTACGAATTAAAAATCCATAATATTAAATAAGTAAATAAATAAATATATATATATAAAAAATATCGAGTCGTTACAACGTACACTTGAGTAAGAATAAGGGTGTTGTGTTATATCAACAGAATAGTGATTTGGTGTTGTGGAAACATTAATTGTAAATATTGTATGTTTAATTTTGTAGAATTCGAGAATAGATGAGAATTGATGAGAAAGTAAAGAGGAAAAGAGAGAAGAGGAAAGATAATTTTCTATTGTGTACTTGCCCTCTAGGCCAAGCCAACCCTAAATACATGATATGGGTTAACATGCAATTTAACATAAGTCAGGGAACAAAAAGGAATAAACAGAACTTCCCAAAATACATCTTAAGCCTACACGTGTACGAACAAGATCATTCCAGCCTAAATAACTTATGTCGACGTGTCACAACTTAAGACCTCCTTCCTTTGGTCAAACCTCTTTAGCCATTTCTCCCATCTTCTCCACCTCGACGACCGCCTCTCCTCCGCAATGACCAATCAACGAAACCATCATCTTGCACACCGAAGGGCGATCATGTTTCTCAAAAAGAATATTATAGAGTTATAGGTAGTTTAATGTATATCACAAACTGCACTATACCAGATCTAGCATGTTCTGTGAACAAGTTGAGCAAATCCACGAGTAATCCAAGCAAAGAACATTGGAAAGCTCTGTAGAGAGTTTTGAGATACTTGAAGTATACTCTTAACATTAGTTTGCATTACACGAGATATCCGTACGTTGAAGGTTATTGTGATGCAAATGCAAATTGGATATCTTACTCGAGAGATTCATTTTCAACGAGTGGATATCTCTTCGTTGTGGGGGGGGGGTGATGTTGTTTCTTGGAAATCAACGAAACAGACGTGTATAACTCGATCCACTATGGAATCTGATTTTATAGCTTTGGATAAAGCGGGAGAAGAAGCTGAGTGACTTCGTAATTTCCAAGAAGATATTTCATGTTGGAAGAAACCTGTACCGTCAGTGGTGATACATTGTGATAGTTAACCAGCTATCTGACGAGCACATAATGGGCTGTATAACGGTAAATCTCAGCACATACGATGTCGTCACAATACCGTTAGAGAATTGATCATGAGTGGTGTTATCTCAGTTGATTATTTGAGATCAATAGATAACATAGCGGATCCGTTAACTAAATGCTTGAACCGTGATCAAATGGTTAAATTGCTAGAGGGAATGAGATTAAAATCCACATCTTAAAGATGAGTATAATGGTGACCCAACCATGATGACTGGAGATCCCAAGAACTTGGTTCAATGGGAAAACTAAGTTATATGAATTCGTGTTGTAACACTCGGCCCTTCCCTAGAAAACAATGAATGTTGAGACTTGCAGTGTGGTGAGGTTAAGTCTTTGACTTTTAATGATTATAGATAAAGCAGTATGACAAGATACTCGATAAGAGTCACCTATAAGCACTAGCCGGAGCGTTTCTCGTCTTGCGGAAAGAGGCTTTCCTCGACTTGACTATTTAAAATTATAGTGTGTCATAGACTTACTCCAATATTGTATAAGATATTTTATTTTGTCTTGAATAGTAGTGACTCTTACATATTGATGATGGGTGATGGAGTGTGAATTTTCATATATAATTTTTGTTTAATTTTAGCAATTTGCGACTTGGCATACACCTCTAGAGAAATACTTTACTTTCCTTAACTTGCCATTGACTATCTGTTGGTTGGAACATGTTTATACATGAAAGGTAGTCTTTATTTTGTTTTGATATGTACTCAGAAATAATAAGAAAAGAATATAGTTCCGGCATTGGTCCTCAAAGGTCCACATATGCAAAATGCATGCTATTCACAAGTAATATTGCTAGTTTTAATTTCAGTTTCGCCGCCATTTAAGAATCACCATTAAACTGGCAAAAACTATTCTCTATATCATGATGTCAATCAGTCCTTTTCTATGACAATCTAGGTGACATTTTTTCAAATTACTGCATGCTTAGGTCAATTTGAATGTTTTATTCCGTCGCCTAGGTTGTATTTATTTTTACCAGTTATTTCAAATTGCTCCTTGTATAATGGAAGTGAGGGATATCATGAATTAGCTTCCTAAAATTGTGAACTTGCATATATCTCTAAATTTTTTGCACTGCTACAGTGTTATTACGTTGGTGACAAAGGTATTTACATACTTGTGGTCGTGGCATGCCTCCTTTGTTAAGTTACATAGTGTTTGTTAGTTATCTTTTGTAACTTGATGTGGTGTTACTGAGAACATGTCCTTTTAATATGATAGAAAGTGAGAAGAGCTAGAAATGACCTCCTTAATGAAAGGCCAATAAAGTGTTTTCAGCCACGGGTGTAACATCTTTAGTGCAGGCGACTAAGATTATGAAAGCGACCAACTAGAAATCTTCTTTATTCCCTTGTGAAAAGATTTTATTATTTAGATTTAAACCTATAATTAATTTTATTTATTATAATGTTTAATTCCTTAATATATTCACTTAAATTGGTGCTCTTAAAGTAGCATAATAAATATCATTAAAAAATATTATATTAAATATTTGATAATCTTGAAGATTATTAAAAGAATGAGCATTAAAGTTTTTACAATGACAATATTCAGATTATTGACTCTAAAAGATTTGTGTCTATGTAGCGATTTGACAGAAACGCTCAATTGTGACACAATTAGTTCAAATTATTTCAGAAGTAAATGCTTTAGAATATTTAATCATTGTAGCATCCACCGCTTCAGATCTGGCTCCTTTGCAATTTTTGGTCTCATATTCTAGGTGTGACATGGGGGAATATTTCCACGATAGTGGAGTCTCTTTTCAAAAGAATTAGAGGTTGTCCTTAGCTAATTAGCGGATTTAATTATAAAAACTACCTAGTATCATGTTGAGAAAATTATGTTTTTACAGAAATTAGTTTTAAATCATAGAGACATAGAGTGTTTGGGTCGCCCCTTTGGGTCGCCCCTTATATAATTAGTGTGTGATAAAAAAATAATTCATTTCTCGTATGTTACTTATTTTGTCATCACCAAAACGTACCGAACGGACTCTATATTCCGACATTAGGGGAGATATATTATAATAAAAGAATTTTGTAAAAATGTTATTGAATTTAATTTATCAAAATTCACACAATAATCAATATGAACCAGAAGTTCAATGTATTTTTTTACTGCCAAGATAGTGATTAGATCTTTTATGATAATTATAAATGCATTATTAAGAATCGAAAATCTTTGAATGAGATCAACTCCTCTGTTGGGAACCCCTCACAAAATTTAGTTTTGATGATGTCCTTTCGAAACACACTTAGATTCATGTTCTGTTTGCTAGATTCAACTTGTTCTACATGTACCAGATCACTATACTATAAAGGGATTTGATAAGGAACATGTGTTAGACCAGGTCAGCTGATGACTTATATTGTAAAGGACTTAAATAGTTTTTAGTGTTCTGTCCTATAGAAAAGTCATCTAGTTACTCTTCTGTTCGAGGAAGCAGACCAGCACACCTGTAGCTAGCAGATGATCTGTTCGAAGGTCACTCAATATGGTTATAAGAAAATTGACCCAGCTACTGTCAACACTCCTTGGAGCAAGTTTTGAACCAGATTATCTAGACCAGATTGACCTTAATCTAGTTGACCATATCATCATTTGGAGAATGGACCTGACCTGGAGAAGAACAACTAAGTCATCTGGTATACGATCTGTTACTCGATGTACTTAGAAAGGATCCCACCATCACTTGCCACGTCATCAAATCTCAAGAAGAAGGAAAGTCTATCAATTAGAGATCAAGAATAGAATGGAATCAATTGAAGCGCAAAGAAAGGAAAGATATCAATTAGTCATCTTCTTTCCATATCAAGAGGGATTCAGTCAACCATTCCTACAAGGCAAGAAGATCAAATCAGAGATTCATATCTCTTAATTGGTAATCAATATTTATTACACACAAATCAACCTCAACAGTTAGAAGTCAAATTCTACACCTATAAAAGCTTGGAACAAAATCTGGAGAAGTAAAAATATATGAAATACGATCATCACACAAGCAAGTTGAAACTCTGCCAAGAAATCAACTCAACTATTGAAGCATTCAACGAAGATATTTCACAATCCAGATCGTGTTCAAAGCCGTTCTTGATTTAAATCACAACACACTCGATTTAAGTTTGTCTTATCGAGAGGAAGGAGGAAGATATATTCGCTAGCTAGTAGTTTTCTAGCGGATTAACGTGAAGGTACCTTGTAGCAGATTTATCTGCAAGTTGTAAAGGGATACAACCCTTATTCCTGCACAAGTTTCACTCTAGTTGTCATTGGAACTTGTGGCTCATAATCAGCGAGTATAAGAAGAGAGTATCCTAGTAGTGGATAACCAATATAGTTTTGATTGGGCCGTGGACCACGTAAAATAAACGGTGTGCTTTACCTTACACATTTTACATTTCCAGTTGTTTATTCACTAACCCAACACTTGCACTCAAACTTGCATATCTTTAATCAATCTGTTAATCGATCTGGTTAATATTATTCAAAGGTTTTCTAATAAGAGCAACTGACTTAGTCCACTATATTCCACACACTACGTAATGTTAGATAACAAGATCACTCTTGCTATCTGCTTAACATAACTCACAAGAGAGACTCTGACTGGACAGATCATTTATCGATCTGGTCTGTCAACCTTGAGCAATCTCCTTCGAGAAAGCTTAATCTCTCTAAGTTAATTAGTCAAGTAAACTGAAAAGTTTGGATTTGGTGTATTCCCCCTCCTCATACACCAAACCTTGCTCTTTCGGGATCAACAAGTGATATTAGAGCAATGGTTCAAAAGATCATTGTTTCTGTTTCACAGGTTGAAACCTGCGTGGTCAAATTGAATAGATCTTGGAAAACCAACTTTCATTCATGTGCATACTATATGTCATCATGGAATCTTCTGTTATTAGAGCTTGTGAAGAATTCTCTATCCAAGGATACATAGAACGGAGCTTTAGAATCAAAACTTGTTTGAAAGCTCATCATTGCTTGATGTGGAAAGTGATCGAAGAAGGTCCACTGGCGATTTACGAGTAGAAGACTCGAATACTAAAACTAGAGTTATCAAAGAGAATGTGCTCAAGGATCCCAGAACATATACATTTGAAGAACGACGTGAAGCAAACCTGGATGACTTTTGCAAAATGAATCATTTCCAGCACAGTCAAAGGACTCCATCGGGCTAAAATTCAAGATTTGGATGCAACCAAAGAGATGTGGGAACCTTTGTGAGAACTCAGTCTTGGATCAGAAGCCATGATCGAGAATAAGCTGTCGATGGCCTGCAACAAGTTCAATGACTTCAAGATGAGACCTGGAGAGACCATTGAACAGATGAAGAACAAGTTTATTGAGATTTTGCTGGAGGTATCTGCCTTCAAGAAGGACAAATACACCCAGAGGGAGAAGAATCTCAAAGTTATCAGAGCACTACCACCAAACTAGGAGATATATGCAGCTATGCCGCCACTACGATCTGATTTCAACATTCTCACCACATAAGTACTATTTGATCACCTAGCTGGTCATGAATGTGACATGAAGAGAATCCATGGACCAGATCACTCATCCAACAAGAAGAGTGAAAGCAGTTCCAAGAAGGAAAATGAGAGAGTCTTCAAAGCAAAGTTGCAGCAGAAGAACCAGTTGCACCTGTAGCAACAGAAGAGAGCTCGTATGACAAACTGCTAAAAGAATTGGTTGTGATTGCAAAGAGGATGGACAAAATGGATACCAGATTGAGGAAATATCGAAATTTCTACAAAGACAACAAGAACAAGTACCAGAAGAGTAGAAACCAAGATCGATTTGATGATAAGTCTGAGGTAAGAAATTCAAATTCTACTGACTATACTTGCTATGGTTATGGCAGAACATGTCATTTCAAGACAGATTGCCCCGATGTAATACCCCAAACTTTTAAAGTTATTATTAATATTTTTGGGCAAGTTAAACCGAAAAAAAAAAATATATATATATATATATATATATATAGATGAATACGAATTGAATTATTTTTAGATGATTTTGAAACTAACGGATTCGATTTCGAATGTTTACAGGTTGTCCGACTTAGAGCCGGGATGTGCCCTAGCAAAATATACATTAATTTATATAAAATATTAGAAGATATTTATCAAAAAATATCTAAGATAATTATTAAAAAATATCTAAGATTTTTATCAAAAAATATCTAAGATATTTTTTTATTTCTTAATAGCTAAGTAAGTGATATAATATAAGTGTGTAGAACATTTCCAACACCCATTTCTTACCCTCTTCAATCGGCCACTCCCCTCCCCTCACTCTCTCTTTCAAATTCTTCTTCTCTTCTAGAACTTGAGGTAAGCACAATCAATACCAAACATCATGATCATTAGTGATTATTGGTTTTTAATTATGTGTTTATGTGAGTGGGGTTAGGGTTTGTGTTATGGAGGAAGGGCCGCCGGTGGAGGAGAGGCGGAGGCGGCAGCGGGGCTGCTGCCATGGTTTGTCGTTAGTACGTCGGCGAAAGTCGATGAATTAAAATTTTCAATTTTAGGCGGAAACAGGGCAGTAGGTTGTGAGTCGATTTTTGTCAGTTTCATTTATCTAAAATCCATCATATTAGATACCATTTTAAAGGTCTTTTCATCGTCTTTCCAACGAGATCTTCGAATTATAATTCCGACATAGAACGAAGGATTTATAAGCCTCTGAAGTTAGAGTGTCGAGGTGTCATCTCTGTTTCGGCAGAAACAGGACAACAGGTTGCGGGCTCATTTTCGTCCATTTTACTTATCCAAAACCCATCATATTAGATTCCATTTTAAAGATATTTTCATGTTCTTTCCAACGGTACCTTCGGATTGTAAATCGGAGTTCGGACGAGGGAGTTATAACCTGACGAAGTTAGGGAGTCAAATCTACGCGCTGCGGGTGCTGCGCGATTTGAGTATGATTTTCCGGCTTCAAATCGATGCCGAATCCAAAACATTTCTTTAAGAGTTTTATAGTCCAATCCTTAGAAATTATACTCGAGGTGATGTTTTTGGAAACTGATAAACCGAGTGTCCATAATTGACGTCGGGAACTTGTGATTTAAGTTTGGAATTTAGAAATTTGCATTCTATGTTTTATATTTTGAATTGAGAAATATTGCTTAACTTATATATGTAAAATCAAGTTTTATATATGAGTACTAATTGTACGAGTTAAGCCATAATAAGTTTGTACTTTCAATGTGTAATAAGTTAAGTTTTAAAGTGCTAGGCGACGCAACATCCAAGGCTCGAGGACGGACAACCGACTAAAGTTGAGGAAAACCAAGCAAGTGAGAATTCCTTGTGAAACATCGTCACGAGGTGGGTTTTACGCTATCTGTAAGTTGATGGTTATAATCATTGTTGTGTCTGTTGCATTCATATGAACTTGCCTGTGTGGCGTATTGTTGCCTGTGTGGCGTGGCCTGTGTGGCGTATTCTTGCCCGTGTGGCGTATTATGGCCTGTGTGGCGAATCATTGCCTGTGTGGCGTATAAAGCACCCTCGAGGGAAGAGACTAGTCTCGCCGACAAGATAATCAAAGTTGTTCATTATGCTATGTGACTTGCACAATTGATTATAACTGCTTGCAGTGTATTCTCCACTGAGTGTGCTTGCATACTCACATACCCCACATGCTGTCATATTTTGCAGGCTGAGAGGCTCGACGGCTGGAGCAGATGGAAGTGGACCCTATGAACATTCTCTTAGCTTTTATATATATATATATATGTGAATGTTTGGTTGAAAACAAACTTAATTAGGTTTGGTTAACTAAACAAAGTTGTTCTTGTAATGACATTTTGATATGTGTATATTTTTGATGAGGGTTGTGTCCCTATTTGGTATTGTAATTTGCTGCTGGTGGTCATTATTTCAGGGTGGCATATACATAATTATAGGGGATATGCCGTCCGTTTGTAAAATTTTTATTATACTCTCCGCTGCTTATCTTAAAACAAATTTCATAATATCATTTATAATATTAAATGATTAAAGAAAAGTAAAGTTTTCGTAATGTCCTTGTTTAAAGAATGGGGGCGTTACACCCGACCTGTCCAAAAGTCAAAGAGAATAGTTAAGAGCAAAGAGATATCGAAAACTCAAAGCCCAACGCAGAGCGATTCCAGCAGAAGAAGATTTAAGTAGCTCAAGTCATTTCTCAGAAAGTTCTTCATTCTAAGCACATGATCAAGAAGAAGATTGAGATGAATGCTACGTGGGAATTGACTACGGACTTGACCATAACACGATAAACTCACATGTTTCCACTTGATCTAACAAGCCTGTATATAATTCTTGTGATGAAGATGAGGCTGAAGTCTCTTGGGATGAGATCAATGAGATGCTCAAAAGCTATAAGAGTTTAAAGAAGTTGTTTCAAGATGTCATCAAGGAGAATGACAAACTAAATGAAGTAGTGAAGGTACTCAGTGAAGCCAACACTAAGTTTTCTGCAAAAGTTAATGATTTGGAAGAACAGATCAAGACAAAAGATGAAGAAATCTACTCACTAAATTCAAAGGTCAAAGATTTGATCACCAGAAAGGAAGTAGTAGAAGAGAAACTGCAGAAGACAAGGGAGAGTATGAGCAAGATCAACAAAAGCAGTGGACGTGTTAACATGATATGTGAGATGCAGAACAAGACCAGATCAAAACTGGATTTGGATATACTGGACAATCAAGTTCAACCAAGCTCGTTTTCCCGTTTTTCATTTTATTACCATTTATTTTTCTTCATTTCGTTAGTTAATTTTTACTATTTTTTTTGTTCGTAGGTGTTATCGAGTTGGGAGGAAACCGAGGCGAGACACACAACGACATGAAAAATAACACCTCAAAAAAGTCCGAACGAGAGGCAAAGTCAGTGGGTGCGGGACAACGCCCGCGGAGGAGAAACGGAAGAATTTTACGAGAGCAAAGGTCAGCGACCGCGGCACACTAAGCGGCTGCTGGCCCCGTGCCAGCCCCACGCCAGCGCCCATGCTACCCCGAGTCAGCGGTCGCTCACACCGTAGTGGCCGCTAACCATCCCCCACATGAATTCTCCCAAATTACTCCACCCGTTTACGAGAGCACATCTCAGCGGCCGCTGACCCCTCAGCGACCGCTGAGTTCACCGTCTACCCCCTTATATCACTTTCTCTCTCTTCTTTTTCCCCATTTCTTTCAATGTTTCTTCCCTAAAATCCCCAACCCTAACCTTCCCCCAAATTTCGATTTTCAATTCTTCTTTCCGTACTTACTCTTTCACTCCAATTCTTTGGATTCATCATCAACTTTACTTGTTCTTCCATTCCATCCGAACAATTTCCAATTCCACCCAATAAAGACCCAAAATCTCAAACCCCAAGTTCATCAATTCTTTTGCCCACCAAGTATTTGCTAAAAGTCCAAATGGGTAGAAAGAGATAAAAAAACAAGTGAAGTTGGAAAATCTAGTCGTCAAGGAGGAGATGTAGAGGATTTCCACCCCATTCATGACAACATCCAAGGCTCGGGTGCACCATTATCAATATACAATGATCATAAGGGCACTCACTATATACAGTTTCCACAATTAGGCATCGGGAGGCATGCCGAGCAGATTTCTATAAGATCCTGAGATAGGTGACTTGCACAATTTCATCGCCTACTCCATCTCGGGCAATGAGCAAGCCAATAAGGTGAACACGGTGGAGTGCTTCATAATCCATTGTGCAATCCACAAGACAAAGATTTACCCATCATCGTTCATATTTGAAGCAATCCAATCCATCCAACGCCGGAAGCGCGCCCACGCCTCTCTACTTCATCTAGCAACATCCATGGCCATGCACCTCTATCTTATCTGTGCGGATGGCCCTCCAAACAAAGAGATGCTTCCCACCAAGAAGATCGATATCAATGAGTTGAGAGGCGCACCATTCGCCCTCTCACAATCCGAGTTGGTGCCACAAGAGAGGTGCAATTATGTGACAAGGTACCTCAATGCCAAGTAGCAGCCAGAGCGTCCCATGAAACTGAAGAGGCGGAAGATGCCCACATGGAGGCCAACGAAGAGGTCCAGTCCAAGGAAGAAGAGGATGAGCAAGCCGACACCACTTGGCTTGACTATGACACAGTGGACACAACCGGAGGATCTGATTGAGGTACCCAATCTCAATGGGGTACCCAATCCCAATTGGGCGGTCAATTACAATGGGGTGCCCAATCTTAATGGGGCACCCAGCCTCAATGGAACTCCCAATAAGAGCAATTCACTACCGAGGTCACCACCGGCATTCGCGAGATGCAATCTAACATCCGCGACATCAACACTCGCCTTGATGTCCAGCACCAATAATGGGAAGCCCAACAAAAGGCGATGGAGGAGCAAAACCGGCTCTTACGAGAGATGCAACAACAATGGTTATCTTGGACCTTTGGCGGAGCATCCAACCACCCCCCTCCCGACCAACAGTGAGCCTTCGTCTCATTGTTGAGGTGCATTTACTGCTTTATTTCTTTTCGTGTGAATGTGCGATTGACTAACCTTTATTTTCTCTTTGCTTTGCTTTTTAGTTTGCTTTTTTAGGTTTTTCTTTCCGTTTTGTCGCTCTGAATGCCACAATTCAGGGACGTTTTCTCTATCCCTACTCAATAGTTCTTTACTTTCTGCAATGAGGGCATTGCTCTATTTTTGTAGGGGGGTGGGTTGTCTTTTTAGTGCGTGTATTCTTCGTTTTTGTCTTAGTGTTGTTTGTATGCAAAATCTTGATTGTTTTAGAGCTACTTGGTTTTGACACCTTGTGGTTGAATCGAGTCGTGGCATGTATTTGAGATATGATATGATTTGAAAGCCTTTATTGATTTGACTTGATTTATGATATGAAATGTATATGAACTAGGAATGTGTGGAACATTATGACCAGATTATTAATCTTAGTAGAATGATCGAGATAGTGATGCATCATGGTATAAATTGATTGATTCGATTGGCTAGTTATTTATAACCACTTGTCGTGTATCCATGTTTTATATTGAAAATCTAACTTTATCAAGAGGTCTTTGCTCCTATGGGAACCATGAGCACGGGAAACTGTGTGATGATACGTTAGGGTACCCCCAATTGTTCACACCTCGTGACAATGACCATATAACTTGACATTGTTCTTAATCACTTTTTTAAGTTCGTGAAAAATAGGAATACATAAGGATTCTACTCCGCTCTCTTTCAATAATTTAAAATTATAAAAGAGATGGGTAAGGGAAACCACACCGAAAAAACCCGAACATTCGGAGTACTCACCCGGTGAACATTGTCCTTAATATTTCCTATGTTGAAAAGAAAAGTAAAGAGAAAGATATGCAATTAAGATGTATAAAAACTCAAGTCGGTTATGTGATCTCGATGTTACCTTGTGCATCATTGTTTGCGTTGTTCGAATTGATGATTATCTAGTCTAAGTGGTCTACTTGCTTCAATGATCTCTATGTGACGTAACGTGATGATATGAAGATCAATTTTGGAATGATTTGAAGTCTTGTCAAGAATGCATGTCGTGATTAGATTTTTCCCTATGGATAGTTTAGACTAAGTTATGCTTGAGAAAAAATAAGGTTTTGTATGTGGAGGGGTTGTTTAGCCTCTTTTTGATTGTCTAAACTTATATTTTCCGTGACTTTATCCGTGTTTTTTTCCCTCTATGCATAATGTTTTGGCTCGATTTACGTTTAATTTTATGTTTCAGGATTAAAAGCCTAAACGAGTGTTAAAAGTTGGAAAAGAAACGAGAAAGAATCAAGAAATGACAAAAATATGGATATTAGAATCGAGAGCACTAGTCAGCGACCGCGGAGCCCTAAGCGGCCGCTGACTAGGCGCTGGTGTCCCAGACCAAGCCATGGTCGAGCCAGCGCGAAGCCCACGCCAGCAACTGCTGACACCTCAACGGCCGCTGACCCCAGCAGCTGACTCGGGCCAGCGCTAACCACTTCATCAGGGAACGTGGAATAACCGAGATCAGTGGTCGCTGATCTTAAGCGGCCGCTGACATCCCTTCTCGGCTATAAATACCAGACGCGTTTCTCATTCGATACACACCTTTTTCGAGACCTTTTTAGAGATCGTTTTCAAGACCTTCTTTGGATCCTTTTTCCAGACGTTTGCCTTTATATTTTTAGCATGTCTCGACCTCATGTTCTAGGGTCGAGACTTTTGATTTCTAGTTAGTTGTTTCTAGTTTTTGAATTCATACTGGAAGGTAACCAATCGCAACATTCTAGTTTGTAGTTCTTATTCAGTTTTCGTTATGGATTTCAAACCATTCAACTTATTAATCAAGTTCGTTTTCCGTTTAGTATTCCGGTTTTGTTTATTTCGCTCATTTATTCTACGCGCCTTTCGATCTGAATTTCCCCAGTACTTTCCGCATTCTTTTTAATTTCGATTTCCAAGTTATTCGCACTCTTTTAAATTCACATCATTTAAATTCGCATCCTGTTTTCTTAATTAGTTTAGTTAGACGATTCGTTTCTACTTGATTTCCATTAGTTTAGGGTTTACCTTCTCTCTTATTTATATTTCCTGTCTTTCGATTATATTTTTTTTATTATTTTAGAATTTACTTTACGTATTATACTTTCTTTGCCTAGTTAGAGGTGTTCAAAAGAACCCGAACTGTCGGAACCGAACAATAATCAGACCGTAACCGACGGTTTTGGGAACCGTAACCATATCCGACGGTTCGATTTTGAACCATAACCGTATAGGCAACGGTTCAGTTACGATTCCAAAATTTTAGAATCGTGAGCCGGCGGTTCGGAATCGTATATCAATTTTATTGTTAAATTTTAGTTATTTCTTACATTATAAAGAGTTATTCTTTGTTGGTCCCGAAAGAGTTAATACAAACTTTTCAGTTTACTTGACTATTTAATTAGAGAGATTAAGCTTTTCCGAAAAATAGATTGCTCGGTTGTGACAAACCAGATCGATGACCAGATCGATCGTGTTCTGTCCAGACAGAAACTCTCTAGTGAATAACACTGCGCAGAGATCAAGAGTAATCTTGTTCTCTAGCAGAGCGTTGTGTGCGGAATATGGTGGACTTAGTCAGTGCTCATGATTAGAAAATCTTTTTGGAAACTTAATTAAATATTTAGCAGATCGATTAAAAATGCAGTTTGAATGAGTGTGCAGATTAGTGAATAAAACAACTGAAATTTACAGTGCAGAAAGTAAATAACACAGCTGTTTACGTGGTTCGGAAAACCCCCTACGTCCATGGTCCAATCCAAACTGGATTAGATATCCACTACTAGGATACTCTTCTTATTTATACTCGCTAAGAACGAGCCACAAGTTTCAAGAACAATCTGTTTTGAAACTTATGCACGAATAAGGTCGTGTCCCTTACAACTTACAGAAAACTACTGTAACTAGATCTCTTCACGTTAATCCACTAGAAAACTACTAGTTAGCGAAGATCTCCTTCTTTCTTCTCGATAAGACATACTTGAATTGAGGTGTTATTTCGATCACGAACAGCTCAGAACACGATCTGATAAGTAGAAATCTTCTCCAATGAAAGCTTCGATGGATGAGATGATTTCTGGGCAGAGTAACAGCTTGTTGATCGTAGATGATAATCTTGTACTCGTCCAGTCTTTGTTCCAAGCTTTTATAGGTGTAGAATTTTGAAATTCTAACCGTTTGAACTTGATTGGTTTGGAGTAAATGTGATTTTCCAATCAATGATATTGAATCCCTAAATTATCTCCTCTTGCCTTTGAAAAGTTTGACTGAATCTTCAATAAATATGGAAAGCAGATCGTTGACAGGTACTACTTTCCTTCTTCACATATGGATTGATTCTCCTTCCATTTTCATAGCTCACGTAATATGACATAACATGTGATTGTCATTTGACTGATGGATGATATGATATCATCTGGTTCAGTTTTAAACATCGATCTGGACACACCAGATTGATATCGATCTAGTCAGCAGTCGATCTGGTCTTCAGAAAATATGCTCCAAGGCATGGTAGAATTTTTTGTGAGTGTTCTGTCAGAACTGACTGAGTGACCATCTGGTTCATCATCTGCTTGCTTCAATCTGCTGGTGATCTGGTCCACGGACAATAGAGAAACAGAATGACTTCTATAAGGTGAGATCCTTTACATACCAAGTCATTTTCTAATCTGGACTAAGATCATGTTCTCTATCAGATTCACTTTATAATGTAGTGATCTGGTACATGTAGAACAGATTGAGGTCTAGCGAGACAGAATGTAATCTAAGTGTGTTTCGAGAGAACATCATCAAAACTTAAAATACATGTGGGGTTCCCAACAATTTCTCCCTTTTTGATGATGTCGAAACCACACTTTACAATATAACCCTAGATAAAAGCATATAAAAATGATCTGGTTTTAAATAACCAGAAGGGTTAACAGATTGTTATTAGTTCATATAATAATCAAATGCAATAAATGTTTCTAGACAATGAGGCTTTCTCTTCAGAAAATCCACATGTATTAATATATCAGGTCGAGTACAGGTGGATCACAGGGAGATAGCAAAAGTAGAGCAACAATCAAAAAGAGAAGGCAGATGAACTTAAAATATGACAATTATGAAAACCATCTAGTTGCTCCTCCTTTCTTCATCTTTTTACGCTGTGCGTCAGAGACAAGCTGGATACTTTCGTAAATTCCATCTCTCACTCTGGCGTAGTTAGGGTCGTGATTGCCAATCTTGTATCCCTTTATCTTAGCCAGTTGATTGATGTAGTTTAGTATGTATGTCTTGTCGGGAATGTTGCTTCGTGGAATCATAGGGCATACCATGTACTCCTTTTCAGTTGCCTTTATTTGGATTTTAGCACTTGTGGCAACCTGTCTGATTCTCTGTATTAGGTCCTTGTATCTAAAATTCTCCATATTCCTGTTGAAGTCTTCGTCTGGTGTAGACTCTGAGTATATAGGTTCCTTGAGAAAGTACCTATTCATTATGAACTCTTGCTTGGCCAGCTCCCAGTCCTTCTGGTCATTATCTGGTACCCAGATATCTTTTGGTGTTTGCTTCTGCAAGGACAGATTCCATGCAGTAAATGGCTTTTTCTTCTTTTTCTTTGATTGAGTTGCAGATTGAGACGACTATTGCTGAGAACGTTCTGATGATGGCGGTGAGGAGAAGGTCATCTGGTAAGACTTCTCTTTAGCTTCTTGTGCAGCTATCTTCTTCTCATGCTCTGCATGTTCTTTGTAGAATTGTACCCGGAAGATAGGGTCACAAACCTGTTCTCTGTTGACTCCAAACAGCAACATCTCAGCTATCTGGTCTCCTTCATCAATGGGCTTCTTACCTTTATCCCGAGTAACAGTGGGTTGTTGTTGTTGAGTTTGCTCTGGTTCAATGGTGGGATCTGGCCTTAGTGGGGTTGTGGGCTTCTCCATTGGCTTTGGAATCGGACCAGATTGAGTTTCAGCAGTTTTTGTCCCTTAATTCTGTCGTTCTGGTTCTCTTACCTGCTTTCCAGAGCCCTTTCCTCCTTTGTTAGTTTGAGATATTTCCCCCTTTTCGACATCATCAAAAATAGTTGTGATGAGAGTTCGAAGGGAATCTATTTCAGCCTTCATGGACTCCATTGTTTCTTCTGCGTCTGCCTTGAAGCCTAGCAGCATATTCACTGTCTGGTCCGTGGCGGAGAGCTTCCTTTCCAGCCTGCTGTTCATGGTGGAAACAGGGGCATCATATGCTTGTTGGTTTTCTCCAACCTTGCTGAGTCTGGTGTTTTGATTTTCATATTCTGTAGGATTGGGATAGAGCAGATCGTCGAGAACACTGACTTGGTTGGCCTTCATGATTTCAACAAACTTCTCCTTCTCAAAGGCAACAAGTTTGGCGTGGACATCCAGGGCAGTGGCCTCCTTCACTTCAGCAGTAATGGCCGCAACTTGGCTCTTCACAGCAGTATTAATTGCTTCGTTCTGATTTGCCATCAGATCGGTAACTGGGGTTTGAACATTCTGTGTCTTATTTTCAATTGCCTCTAGTCGCAGATCAGTCTTCTCCCTAGCTGTTTTTGCATCTGCTTTATCGTCATCCAACTTCTTGTTTAGCTCTTTGTCCTGGTGGCGCAATTTGCGACGTAGATCCAGATCCATGTCATTGACATAGTCTTTCTGGTGCTGATTGAAGTTAGCAAGGATCTGTGTGGCTTTTTCTTGCAGGCATGGCAGGTATCATTCATGTGATCTTCAATTCGAAGAGTAATCAAATTGTCGATCTGGTAGTTGTTGAATGATTTTGTTTCCCTTTCCAGAATCCCTTCAAGGGTTGAGAATGTAACAGTCTTCTTCAATTTTGGAGTTACTCCAGGTGTGTACAGCTCGTTGGTGGGTTCTCCATCAATGTATTAACCAGCTGGTTCCTCATCTACTGGATCGAGATGGATAATTGGTGTCTTTTTCCTTTTCTTAGGCTGGTCTGCCTCTGGAGTGGGTTGTAGTGGGGTAGGTTGATCTGGTTGACTATTGAACTGCTCCTTCTCTTGTCCATCTGGACCTCCCATGTCCACATCCTTGTCAGTATCTTCGTCTGATTCTGTCACACTTGAGTAGACTTCCATTTTATCAGCATAAAATGGAGTGAGGTCTATCTTCAACAATCTGGCCTCATGTTTCATCAGCGCGAGGATGAGTTGGTGGTATTATGCTCGCACTTCACTGACAGTTCCTGCTTGTAGTAAGCTCAGTAGTGTGGCCTCCTCCTTCTTCAGCTCTTCCATGGATCTGGTCTGGAGCAGAGCATCAAAGATGAAGTACTCGATGTCCTTGACTAGCAAGTAGAACTTGACTCTCTTCGCTGTTCCCAGACTCTCTGGAAGGAGGTGAATATCGGGAAAGTCTTGAAGCACAGAGTGATCTGCTTTGCTTTCCAGTAGGTTGATTACTCATTCTGCTTGTCTTTTCTATTCTTTTTCTTCATCTACTGACTCAACTTCTTCCTCTTCTTCCTCACTGATCCTCTGCATTCTGTCAGGTGAGGGTGTTGATGTTCTGGCGGGAGAAAAGTCCTTCTCCTGATTTGGATTATAGCTGGATTCTGGTTCCACAAATTTTGGCTCCTCAGCCTGCGGAAGAATGGGGTGTTCTGGTTGTGGTGTTTCCTCAACTTGTTCTGGACTAACTCGTTCTGGTTGAGTTATTTATGGTTTTGGTTGTGGAATGTCATCTGTGTCTTGTTGGAATTCTTCAGTGGGTGGTGGAGAGTCATGTACTTTCCTCAATCGGCGCCTCTTCTGCTTAGGCTGGTGAGAGGTGGATGTGTCTATATCGATGGAACTTGCCCACTTGGCAGGTGGTTTGCGTGTTGCTTTCACCTTCTGAACCTTCTCCCTGGGTACCTTTGCCTTCTGATTTTCAACTGCTCTTGTTGGTGGAATCCAGATTGGATTGGAACCACCAATCTCTAATAGTGCAACATGGTGCACCTCATCTGTAACCTTGTTGAACAAGGCTGGGGCGAGTCCCAAGGATATCTCTATCTGGTTCTGATCTTTGGGGATGGTTAAGCGAGTGTTGAATTCTGTGGCATCCTCCCAGACCTGCTGTTTGAAGAACTTTTCTACCATGAAACTAATCTTGGTAGAATGCCTTAAGTTCCTCCTGACCTCCACAGAAACACCGTTCCATCGGGCGTTCAATAGATCAAACATGATATTGCTCCAGTTAACTTTGAGGTTAAGAACAACAACTGTGAGAATCCTGAACTTCTCTAGGGTAACTTGATTGTAGGATCAACTGTGGTTGAGAAAGATTCTTTGAACAAACTCGAATATCAGCTTGTATCCAGGTTGAAGTAGAGATCTTTTGGAACATCCTTCCCGTGTATGACATGGGAATCACCATGACTTTCTCAACCGCTTCCTGAAGTTGGTCATAGGTGATATCATCAAATGTCATTCCTTCATCCTTTAGGCGGTATGCTTGATTAATCATTGCGAGGACGTTGTAAGTAGTCTTGCTTGTCCTATCGCCAATGGGCATCAACACATTGGCCTCGTTATCTTCCTTCTCATCTTTCCATGTCAAGTAGAATGTGGCTGCCTGTTTTTCCAAGTACATGTTGGGATGAGAGGTAGCAATATTATGGAATCCTACAATAACAAGGATGTTCCAGTGGATATATAATCATCAGTTATGTGAGCATCATATCAAATATATTTATAAGGATATGAATGGCACAAGGATGAACAACTATAGAAGTTTATGCAAACAGTACACATATCAAATAGATATCAATAAATACAATTCTATATAATAGGGTATATCTCCAGATACAGGGCACATAGTAAAACTATGGCGAAAATTTCCTCCAGTTTGCGAAAACCGTGGGTTTCAAAAATAGCAAATGGTTCAAGGGAAAGAAATTTCTGAATCTCAGCGACATGTTGCAGAAACAGAGAGGTTTGAGGTGCCATGATCAAAGAGGAGTTTAGAGTTTTGAGAAAAACTTGCGAAGGAAAAAGAAATCTAGGATTTTTGCTTAAGTGCTTAAGGAAGAGTAGTGCTCAGTGCAATGAAAGTCTAAGGTGAACAGTTTAATGCACGTACGACACATATATATAAGAAAACAATCAACGGCTCAGATTAAAGTGATAAGAATTTTAAGGTTGGATGAGAATCTCCCTTTTTAGGTTTTCCCGCTTCAGCTTTCCATTTTGCCGCCTTGCGCTGCGTTTGATGTACGCGCTAGATCCTAGGGTTGTAGAAGGGAGCATGTAAATCTTCCTATCCACTACAACTTTTCTTTTTCTTTTTCTTGCAGGGATTTCCTCGATCATAGTTTCCAAAGGTGTGCTAATCATCACAATTATGGAAGATTGAGCAAATCTATGTTAGAAAATAGCTTTATAGACCGTAGTTAGGGAGGTAATTAGAGTCAGAGACGCTTCTAATTTCCGAGTTCCCCCTTGACTAAGTAATCGTTTATTGGAAAATTAATTTCCACGTGTCATGGCTATATCTCGTCATGTGTTATCAACAACAATCTGGTGTTGTTAGACTTATGCTTCCATCTGGTAATATTTTCTGCTATCACGTTTGTACTATCTGATTTTCATTCTGCTCCTGTCAATCTGGTTGACAATCTGATTTTGGGCTTTGCGTCATACTCTCATCAGTGATACAATAATATGGTTATCACAGCTAGTGCTTCTGCTTTTCATCGTTCTGCTCCATGATCTGGTTATGTCAATCTGGTATTGACTTGATTCTTTCATCTAGGTTTAGCAAGCCTAGCTTTCCACATAGCATCTTGAATCTCTCTTCTAGTAGAGCTTTTGTCAAGATATTAGCACGTTGTACATCTGTGTGTATCTTCTCGATCTGGATGTGTTTCCTCTCCACATGATCTCGAATAAAATGATATCTTACATCAACATGCTTGCATCTTGTATGAAGTACTAGATTCTATGTTATAGCGATGGCACTTGAACTGTCACAGAATATAGGTATCTCCTTTGCATCGATCTCGTAGTTCTTCAGTTGCTGCTTCAACCAAAGTATTTGTGCACAACAGCTTCCAGCGGCCATGTACTCTGCCTCAGTTGTTGATGTAGTGACAGATGTTTGATTCTTTGAAAATCGGGAGATTAACTTGTTTCCGAGAAACTGACATGTTCCAGAAGTAGACTTTCTATCTAATTTGCATCCAACATAATCTGAATCAAAATAACCAGTTAACTCAAAATTGTCTTCACATGGATACCATAATCCAATGTGTGATGTTCCTTTAAGATATCCGAGTATCTTCATGGCAGCTTCCATATGGGACTCCTTGGGGTAGGCCTGGTATCTAGTACATACTCCAACTGCAAAAGTAATGTCAGGTCGACTTGCAATTAAATATAGTAAAGAGCCAATGATACCCCTATATTGAATTATGTTTGCTGGTTTCCCTCCTAGATCAGGATCTATCTTCCCGTTGGTCTGCATTGGAATCTTGACAGGTTTGCTATCTTTGACTCCAAATTTTGTGATCAGATCGTTGATATACTTTGTTTGATTGACAAGGATACCATGTGGTAACTGCTTCACCTGCAAACGTAGAAAGAAATTCTTCTCGTCCATCATGGACATTTGATATTTATTTTTCATTAGCTCAGCAAATTTATCACATAGATAAGCAGATTGTGATCCAAATATGATATCATCAACGTATATCTGGACTAAAAGGATATGTTCTTTGACTTTCATTATGAACAATGTCTTGTCAACAGAACCTCTTCTGAATCCTGACTCCAGTAAGAAAGTTGATAGAGTTTCATACCACGCTCTGGGTGCTTGTTTCAAACCATATACAACTTTAGCTAATTTGTACACCTTCTGGTCTGGATTTCCTTCTTCAAAACCAGGTGGTTGTTCAACATATACTTCTTCTTCAAGTATTCCATTTAGAAATGCACTCTTGACATCCATCTGCTACACCTTGAATCTCTTGTATGTTGCTGTAGTATCCTGAAATACTGTAGCAGTAAGTAGAGTTTGATTAAATATTAATTAGGGCATTGCATCCTTAAGAAATAATATTTATGAGATTAAGAAGAGCTTGAAAAATTTATTATATAATTTAGAAGAAAGAATTTTAATTATTTAGTTAAGAAAGAAAATGGAATTTATTAATTCCATATTAATAATAAAAAAAGGGGTTTGAGGCAAAATAAATTCAGACGAAGCATATCCCTCAGATGAAATTTTTTTTATCTATTAGATAATATAGAAAAATGAAATTAGAAATTTCATTAAGTCAGTAAACAGACGATACAGGGAATAATAATTAATTATTGCAATTTCAGCAATAATTAAATAAATTTTCGTTTAAAATCCAGTTTGAGAATTCGACAATTGTAGTAATATCTACAAGTTATGACTAATTTTATAATATATATAGAAGAGATTATTATGAAGATTTATTAGAAAAAACTATTTTTTTAAAAAATAATTTATTTAGTTAATTCTATTTAGTATTTTAAAGTTTGAATAAGTTATTCAAACAAACTCAAAACCACGAACGGTCTGAACCAGTGAATTCTATGTGTTGAGACGAATCATCCAGTATCAATATCTCGAAACCAGAAAAATGAAGAATCGGGAAGCTTCTAGAAGCCCCTAGAGAAATGTGGAAAAGTAGAGAAATTAATTATTAAACTAGAAAAAATCACTTAACTTAACTTATAAGTAAGACTTTCAACTACTATTCATCATCTTCCAACATCTCCACCCAAATTTTCGTCACTATTCACACACACTACACACACTAAAATTTTTTTTCTTCAAATCTCAAGAATTAAGCCAAAAATCAATACCAAATTGTGAGAAAATCATCCAATCAAGGTAAATATCCAATTTCTTCATGTTTTAGCTTGAAAAATGATGAAGAATTCCCTCTTTTTGAAGCATGAAAATTTCGTGCCCTATAGCTTGTTCATGTATGGTTTTGATTTTTAATTATGTTGTAGTAAATGGATAGAAATGCATGCTTTAAACAAGAATATGCAAAGAATTTCAACAAATTATGGTTAATTTGATTTTCCCTAAAATCTCTACATGAACCCTAATTTGAATTATTAGAATTTGTGTGAATTTTCTTGAATGGAGCATGAATAAGTATCATTAGACATCAGTAAACATGATTAGAACAAGAAATTAAATCAAAATCAAACTTTATAATCTTCACTATAAGGGCCAAATTCTTCACCCTATATATTCTATGAGATTTTGATTTTATTTGTTTAAATTGATATCATATTTGAGTTTATTGGCATGAATAATGTTTAGAATAATTTATTTAGAATTTTTCAAGCATTAGAAAGGAACTTTCAAAATTTAGTTAGTTTATGGAGTTTCTAAGTTTACATATATGTGGATGTTATTTAGATTGAGTGATGATGTATTGGAATTTATTAAGCAATATTAAGCATGGTTAAATCAAGAGATTTAAGATAGAATCATTCCTACATTAAGATCTCTAATTTTCAAGAAAAAGGGCATGATTAAAACTTATATATAGAGATTTTATTTGTTTGATCTAATGTGATAATTGAGATAAGGAATGAATATAATGGTTAATGTGAATTTATTGGATTTTATTAGCCAAGTATGTAAAAGTTAGAATTTGTTAGTTTAGTATGTAAAGAAGGAAGTATTATAATTATATAACTTAATTAAAGTGTAAGAGTAGATAATGACTTATAAGTACTAATAATTGAATAATCAAGCTTGATTGATATTAATAAGATAATTATGCATAAGTTGTTATTTTGACATAAATCAAGAATATGCATAATTACTAAGTATAAGGTTAAATATTATAGATAAGCTTATAAATAAGCTTAAAATACATAATTGAGTATATTTATAAAGTTAAGAATAATTAAATCAGTGAAGGATGCAATGACCCGAGAGAAGGTCGAAACCCCTAGTAACCCAAGTTGAGATGCTAGACTATAATTAAGTAAGTATAATTGAAAATTAGTGAAATAATATTTTTCTCTAATATACTCCCTATTTATATATTTAAGGTGCAAGCGGAGTAGGGAGAAAGGGAACGGGGCTGAAGGAAGAAGAATTGAGATTTTCAGACTAAGCTGTTAGTGAGGTGGGCATTTCTTAACTAAAAATGTGCATGTTATTATGTCATATTTTGATATGCATATTATTTGAAAGATTTTGTGTGACTTGCCTGTTTTAAGCATGCTGCATGATGCCTATCTACGAGAGAATTACGGCGTCGGCCCTATGCTGGACGAGCTGCCAGTAAGGGTTTGTGTACACATTTATGGTCGTGAGTCAGCGAGCAGGTTGGCCGGTCATAGTGTTGAAGGGGAGGCCTACCTTTCAACACAAGAGTGCGTAGATATGGTGTCACAGCCCAATTTCTTAACCCTTTCTTAGTCAAGAGATTAGGCCATGACTTAAATAATTTGGAAGAAACTCTAACAACTTATGTTTGGTTGCAAAGAAACTCAAATTTACTCTCGCGAAAAACAGGGCAGGACGGACACCTCGACTTCGAAAGCCCATAACTTTCTCGTTTGAACTCCGATTTAAGAACCGAAAGAACCGTTGGAAAGGTATCGAAAAGATTTTTAAAATGGTACCAAATTCAGCAAATTCGGACTGGTAAAACTCACG
>JAPKLX010000350.1:129140-152390 GCA_026898415.1 Leonotis leonurus | reverse complement strand
CTTTAATCATCATTTAATTACAGCTACAGTATTTCGGGGTACTACATATGGTGTATTTAGATGCATTTTCAGCAGACACAAGTAATGATTAGATTAAGATACAACATGAGCATGAAAATTTTTAAAAAAGAAAACATACACAGGTTATTTCTTTTAAAATTAAAACCCTGTGTATTACTTTAGTTGGCAAGTCATAAATGTATGTTTTAAATGTTTTTGGCAATGTGCCCACTGAGTACACATAGTACTCATGCCCTGCATATATTTCTAAATGTGCAGGTTGAGCAGCGGAGTTGGCGATGGTGAGGGATGCTGATTCGGGCTTGTTTTCCTTTTTGCTTGTTAATATGTGTAACTAGTTGCCCCGAGGTTATGTCGTCACACATAATTCTCAATCACCCTATCTGTTGCCAAAACTCTGAATTATCTTTTGAAATGTTGGTCATGTATAGTAGTTGCTAACTCACTATCCTTTGTTGGTTATGTTTAGAAATCTGAATTTATTCAACTTGTTGTCGTTGAAACTTGATATCGTACATATCATCTTCAGTTGGTTTGGATGTTCCTAACCATTTGTGATATATGCTTTGACTTATTATATCCTGCTTTGGGTTTTATGTTTGTCCGGAATTAACCTATTTACAAAGGAGATGCTGCCCAAATTTTTATGAAAATTGATATCCTTTTTGCCCCGATTTCCCCTTTTGGATTCGTTCACTTATCAATCGTATCCTTGATATTGCGTCACTTAATTTTCATTCAACCTTCTTCGTATTTGATATTAATCAAAGTGTAATTAATTAAGAATTAAGTTCATTCCTTCAGTAAACGTAGTCGCGATCCGTTTACTTAGCTAATACAATAGTTAAGTAAGCGGGTTGTGACAATTGCATATGCTAGAAACAGTCTGATTGCTTCTAATCTGGTAACTGGTGCGAATGTCTCATCAAAATTAATGCCTTCTTGTTGACTGTATCCTTTTTGCAACTAGTCTAGCTTTGTTTCTGACGGCTTCACCATTTTCATCTCGGTTGTTCTTGAACACCCACTTGACCCCTATTACTCCCTGGTGTCTTGGTCTATCTACAAGATACCAAACTTGGTTTTTTTTAAACTCATTGAGGTCTTCTTGCATAGCAATAATCCAATCTGCATCTTGTAGTGCTTCATAAGCATCAGATGGTTCAACACGAGATAGATAACAACTTAGAAGTGCACTTTCTCCATGCATTCTTCTGGACTTCACACGATCTGATGGGTTCCCAACAATCTGTTCTGGAGGATGATGTTCTTGTATCCATCTCCTTCTACTGGACATCTCTTCTGATATCTCAGGCTCAGGTTCTTCTGTTGGGTCCTCAAATTCAGGGTGTGCTGTTGAAGATGCTTGGAAAGGGTTTTCAACTTCTGCTTCTTCAACTTCAATCTCTTGATTATTGTTCCAGTTGTTGATATCTCTGGATTCTTCAAGTTGATCTTGAGATTGTTCATTATTACCTTCTTCCACTGGTTCACTACCTTCTGGTGAAATCAATCTGGTTTGATCCAGATTGATATGTTCTGTTCCCCCTTTCTGTGAGTTGGTCTCAGCATTAAGTTGAACATCTATCTCATTCTCTTTTGTTGTATTCCATATTAGAATATCTTCTAGTAGTATCCCTTTTGTTTTCTTGTTGTTAATCTGGTTGTGAACCTGTTCATTACCACCTTCTCTGTATTCAATAATAGCTTCATCAAATACAATATGAGGTGTTACCTCCACAATATGAGTCCTCCTATTATAAACTCTATAAGCTTTACTAACATCAGAATATCCTAAAAATATTCCAGAGTCAACTTTACAATCAAAGGTTTTCAACTGAAATTTCCCATTATTATGAATATAACACATACAACTAAATGTATGAAAATATTGTATCCTGGGTTTTCTGTTATTCTAGACTTCATATGGTGTCTTCCCGTGTCTAAGGGTTATCACCGATCTGTTTTGTGTATAACAGGCCGTGTAAATGGCTTCAGCCCAAAACTTCTTGGGTAATCTGGTTGCATTTAGCATGGTGCGAGCTGTTTCCTTCAAGATATGTTTCTTCTCTCAACCACTCTATTTTGTTGAGGTGTTCTTGCTGCAAATGTTTGATGTGTGATACCCATCTGATTGCAATAGTCCTCAATCTTCTGGTTTAGAAATTCTGTTCCACGATCTGTTCTGATTGTTGCAACAGATGTTTCCTTTTGTTTGGTGATCTTGTTGAGAAAATTTGGCAGCTTCTCCAATGTCTCTTTCTTTTTGAATAGAAAGATAACCCATGTGAATCTTGAATAATCATCAATGATGACTAGAGTGTACTTCCTTCCATTTATGCTTAATGGCTTAACTGGACCAAATAAGTCTAGATGAAGTAATTCCAAGATTCTGGTAGATGACTGAATGGCTTTGCTGGAAAATGATGATCTAGTTTGTTTCCCAGCTTGACACGCTTCAAAAATATGATCTTTATCGTATACTTGTTCTGGTAGTCCTTCAACTAGCTTTTCTCTTGCAATATTATTGATTGACTTGAAATTGAGATGGCTTAGTCGCTTGTGCCATAACCAACTTGTTTCTGATATTGTCTTGGTAACCAGACATGTTTCAATCTAGTTATTCCACTACAAAATATATAATATGTCCTGCAATTTTCCGGTAAGAAGAATTTCTTCTCCTTCCTTATTTTTCACAAAACAGTTGTTAGCATCAAAAACAACCTCGTTTCCATTAGCACATAATTGGCTAACTGAATACTTATTATGGTTGAGACCCTCAACATACAATACGTTTGTGATGGTGGTCTTGCCAATAGTAATGTTACCATAGCCTCTGATGTAGCCTTTTGAGTTACAACCAAAGGTTACATGTGGTCCATCTCTTTCCACATAATCTGATAGAGCATTCTTATCACATGTCATATGCTTTGAACATCCACTATCAATAATCCAGATTGTTCCCTTTGCTACTTTACTCCTTCTTGCTGTTCTTCGATCCTGCAATTATGAAGTTTTAGCTACCCTTTCAACAAGTGGGTGCTTGGTTAGTAGCAAATGTTCCCTTGGGAACCCATATTAACTTGGTATTAGGAACACATATATAACAAGTAATCTTTCTTCCAGCATCATCTGTTCTTTATATAGCTTTGTAGACAGATGGATGATTTCTCTCAATATATCCCAATCGATCTTCTTCTTATTGGTTGATGATGCTTTGGTAGGTGTCTTCTGCTTCTGATTTTTATTTGTTTTCACATAGTGAGCAGATTGACCCTTCTTCTGATAGTATCTCTTGTCTCCTGTTTCCTTCATCATCATCTTCTGGGATTGGTTTTTCTTGTTCTTGAGATCTTTGACTTGATCTAGTATGTCTTTTCTTTCAGCAACAAACTGAGTCTCACTGGATTTTCCATTGTATCCTAGACCAATTCTTCCCCTTTGTTGCATATCGATGATCATTTCAGATCGTTCTTGACTTTTGTTGATTTTGCTCATGTTTTCCATGGTCTTCTTCAATTTTTCTTCAACTACATCCTTTCTGTTGATCACATCTTTCACCTTGGAATTGAGTGAGTATATTTCTGCATCTTTTGTCTTGATCTGTTCTCCAACACCACTTATTTGAGTAGAGAACTTGGTATTTGCTTCACTCAAGAACTTTACTGTTTCATTCAGCTTGTCATTCTCTTTTATAACTTCAGAGAATAGCTTCTTTATGCTGGTGTAGCTTTTGAACATCTCATTAATTTCATCTCATGAGACTTCTGGTTCATCTTCATTTCCTAAATCATAGACAGGTTTATTTGAAGACATAGAAGCATGAGAATTTACCTCGTTTTGTTCAAGCCCGTTGTCCAATCTCATGTAGCATTCATCTCAATCTTCATCTGTTTCTTTTGCAAAGAATGCTTCATCGTTATCTGATGAACTATCAGACAGATGACTTGAACTACTTGAGTCTTCTTCAGCTATCATGGCCTTGCGTTGAGCTTTGAGTTTCCTATCTCTTTTAGCTCTTAGCTCTTCTCTTTGACTTTTTGACAAATCAGAACAATCTATCTTGATGTGACCTGTTCTGCCACAGCCATAGCATGCATAATCAGTAGAGTTAAGGGTTTTACCATTACTTTTAGTGTCAGCTTTGTCATCAGATCGTTCTGGTTCTTTGTTCTTCTGGTATCTACCCTTGTTATCTTTATAGAACCTTCGATATTTTCTTGATCTGATTTTCATCTTGTCCATCCTCTTGACAATCATAGCAAATTTCTTGAGTAGCTTATCGTAACCTCCTTCTTCTGGTGCTGTAGTTAGTGCTGATTCATCTGCTTTGCACTTCGCTTTGAATGCGGTCTCTTTCGCCCTCTTTGAACTTCTTTCATTCTTCTTGTTTGAAGAATAATCTGATCCATGAATTCTCTTGATATCACATTCGTGTACAGCCAGATGATCAAGCAGTGCTTCAACAGACAAATCGTTGAAATCAGCACGTAGTGGCTGCATAGCAGATTAGATCTCCCAGCTTGGTGGCAATGCTCTGAGGATTTTGAGATTCTTCTCTCTCTGTGTATATTTGTTTTTGTTGAATGTAGATACTTCAAGTAATACTTCAATAAACCTGCTCTTCATCTGTTCGATGGTTTCTCCAAGCTTCATTTTGAATTCATCGAACTTGTTACAAGCCAGAGACAACTTGTTCTCGATCATTGCTTCAGAACCTAGGGTTAGTTCTCTCAATGCTTCCCACATCTCCTTGGCTGTATCAAGATCTTGAATCTTAGCCAGATGAACACCTTTTATCGTGCTGGAGATGATTCCTTTGGCAAAATCATCAAGATTTGCTTCACGCCGTTCTTCAGAAGTATACATTTTGGGATCTTTGAGCACATATTCTTTAACTGGGCCAGTTTCTGTAATTCGAGTCTTCTCTTCTTGAATCACCAATGGTCCTTCTTCTATTACTTTCTACATCAGACAGTGATGAGCTTTGAGGCACATCTTGATTCTAAAACTTCATTCTTTGTACCCTTGGATAGAGAATTCTTCACATGCCCTAACAACAGATGATTCCATAATAACAGATAGGATGCTGGTGAATGAAAAATGTTTTCCTAGATCTATTCAAGTTCACCACACAGGTTTTACCCTTGTGAAATAGAAACAATGGTCCTATGAACCACTACTCTGATACCACTTGTTGGTCCCGATAGAGTAAGGTTTGGTGTATGGGGGGGGGGGGGAATACACCAAATAAAAACTTTTCAATTTACTTGACTATTTAATTAGTAAGATTAAGCTTTTCTAAAAAACAGATTGTTTGGTTGTGAAAAACTAGATCGATCGTGTTCTGTCCAGACAGAAACTCTCTAGTGAATAACACTAAGCAGAGATCAAGAGTAATCTTGTTCTCTAGCAGAGCGTTGTGTGCGGAATATGGTGGACTTAGTCAGTGCTCATGATTAGAAAATCTTTTTGGAAACTTAATTAAATATTTAGCAGATCGATTAAAAATGCAGTTTGAATGAGTGTGCAGATTAGTGAATAAAACAACTGAAATTTAAAGTGCAGAAAGTAAATAACACAGCTGTTTACGTGGTTCGGAAAACCCCCTACGTCCACGGTCCAATCCAAACTGGATTAGATATCCACTACTAAGATACTCTTCTTATTTATACTCACTAAGAACGAGCCACAAGTTTCAAGAACAATCTGCTTTGAAACTTATGCACAAATAAGGGTCGTGTCCCTTACAACTTACAGAAAACTACTGTAACTAGATCTCTTCACGTTAATCCACTAGAAAACTACTAGCTAGCGAAGATCTCATTCCTTCTTCTCGATAAGATAAACTTGAATCGAGGTGTTATTTCGACCACGAACAGCTCAGAACACGATCTGGTAAGTAGACATCTTCTCCAATGAAAGCTTCGATGGATGAGATGATTTCTGGGCAGAGTAACAGCTTGTTGATCGTAGATGATAATCTTGTACTCTTCCAGTCTTTGTTCCAAACTTTTATAGGTGTAGAATTTTGAAATTCTAACCGTTTGAACTTGATTGATTTGGAGTAAATGTGATTTGTCAATCAATGATATTGAATCCCTAAATTATCTCCTCTTGCCTTGGGAAAGTTTGATTGAATCTTCAATAAATATGGAAAGCAGATCGTTGACTGGTACTACTTTCCTTCATCACATATGGATTGATTCTCCTTCCATTTTGACAGCTCGCGTGATGTGGCAATGAGTTTGGGATTCTTCATTAGTTAATTCGACATAACATGTGATTGTCATTTGACTGATGGATGATATGATATCATCTGGTTCAGTTTTAAACATCGATCTGGACACACCAGATTGATATCGATCTAGTCAGCAGTCGATCTGGTCTTCAGAAAATATGCTCCAAAGCATGGTAGAATTTTTTGTGAGTGTTCTGTCAGAACTGACTGAGTGACCATCTGGTTCATCATCTGCTTGCTTCAATCTGCTGGTGATCTGGTCCACGGACAATAGAGAAACAGAATGACTTCTATAAGGTGAGATCCTTTACATACCAAGTCATTTTCTAATCTGGACTAAGATCATGTTCTCTATCAGATTCACTTTATAATGTAGTGATCTGGTACATGTAGAACAGATTGAGGTCTAGCGAGACAGAATGTAATCTAAGTGTGTTTCGAGAGAACATCATCAAAATTTAAAATACTTGTGGGGTTCCCAACATTCTTTATATTTTTTTTTATAATTCATAATAACACATTAAAATTATGAATACAATAATAATTAAATAAAATAAAACTTAACTATATGAGAACCTAATTAAACTCTAATATTATAAATCATAATTAATTTTTTTATTAATGTTCATCTTATATTGTTATATTTATGAAGATTGACCTTTTATTTTATTTTATTTCATTAATGTATTTGTGTTTAATGTGTTATTCAATTTAAGTATTCATAACATAATAACACATTAAAAAATTTTATTTTATTTTATTTCATTATTAATATATTATTACATGAGTATTATTGATAATTAATACTAAATTAAAATAAATAATTACCTAGTTATTTTAATATTACATTAAAAATGTAATTATGTGATACAAAATTAAATGATGATATGCATTAATATATAATCACAATTTTCAAAAATTTAAATATACTAACATTAATCTTGTTAGACGGTTTGAAACTGTAACCGGCGGTTTGGAACCGTAACCGAAACCGTCCTACATGATTCGGTTCCGGTTCCAAAAATTTGGAACCGTAAACCGGCGGTTCGATTATGGTTCGGTTCCGAACCGTAACCGTGAACACCTCTACGCCTAGTTATAAGACAAACAAATTCTCTTTAACTTTCTTTTATATTGAACAAAGAATTGAATTGCCCTGCTAAGTCTTCCTTGAGAATACGACTTGGGTTGGCTTATCATTGCTAGACGACCTCGTTAAGATTGCGAGAAACTCGAAACAATTTTAGTCGAATAGCGTGTCACGCGCTCCACATCCAGGCGCCGCGCCGTGCAGGGGGGCCCACGACGATGTTGTGGCCTGGTTCCAGCCTTCGTTTCTCTGTCTCGTTCTTCGTCTCCCACTCAATTACATAATTAAATGCAATAAATGGAAAATAAATAAATCCTAATCTAACACGGTCAACCCCCGAGTGAATACATATTTTAAGCCACAAACTAGGCACCGAAGAACGAAATAAATGAATAAAAGCGAAATAAATCATATAAGCAACGTAATATCATAATATAATGCTAAAATTAAATCTTGCAACCTAATATCAAATTACGATCACATGCATATAAATAAGAATTAAATCCAATTCATATAAAAAATTAAAATCCTATGACCGCCTCTCATACCAACTGATAGAACCCGTATGAGGGGCTCATAAAACCGCAGGATCCACAGGTTTAATTAATTACATGAATAATTAATTTTTATGCACATAGGAGAATATAAATACGGAAAAATAGACTTTATACCTTCTCCTAATCAAATCCTCTGCATGTGGAGAAACGATTTGAATCGTTAGCTATCGAACCGCAATCCACACCGTTCGAATATCCTTCTAGATCTCTTTGAATCCAACCCTAGAAACTTCTATCCTATTCCCGGTCTACTTACTAGAATATCGTGTGGGCGAATCTGTAGTACCCCGAAATACTGTAGCTGTAATTAAATGATGATTAAAGCTTAATTAAGGCTTTGCATCCTTAAGAGAGTATATTTATGAGAGTAAGAAGAGCTTGAAAGCTTTATTATATGATTTAGAAGAAAGAATTATGATTATTTCGCTAAGAAAGAAAATAGAATTTATTAATTCCATATTAGAGATAAAAGAGAGGGGTTGAGATAGAATAAATTCAGACGAAGCATACCCCTCAGAAGAGAAAATTTTTATCTATTAGATAATATAGAAAAATGGAATTAGAAATTCCATTAAGCTAGAAAACAGATAAAATAGAGAATAAAAATTTATTATTGTAATTTCGGCAATAAATAAATAAGATTTCGGTTAAAACTCCGTTTGAGGAATTACCAGCTGTAAGAATACCTACAAATTATGCCCGATTTTCTAAGGTATATAGAAGAGATTATTATGGAGATTTTGTTAGAAAATATTGTTTTTAGAAGGAATTTATTTAATTAAATTCATTCGGTATCTTAAAACTCGAATAAGTTATTCATACGAACTCAGAATCACGAACGGTCTGAACCAGTGAACTTCTCGTGTCGAGACGAGTAATCCAGTATTAAAATCTCGAAGCACGAAAAACGAGGAACTGGGACGTTCTAGAAGATTCTAGGGTTGTGTAGAGAATTATTTAATTATTAATTAAATAAATATCTATTACTTAATATATAAGAAAGTATCTTAACATTTTCATCATCATCCACCTTATTTCTTCCCCCATAACCACCGAAAATACCTCTCCTCCATAGACAAGAATTTCTTCTTCCATAATTCCAAATTTAAGCTAAGTTTTAGTCTAAATTTCAAGAAGTGATCATCTTTGATGTAATTAATTATCATCTTTACATCTTTAGTTTGTAGAAATTGAAGAAAGCTTATCTTTTCATCCATGATAAATTATGTTTTATAATTCATGAGATATGGTGTTAATTTTCAAGTATGTTGTATGAAATGGATAGAATTTCATGAATTAAGTAAGGTTTTGGAAAGAATTTCATAAGATGATGAATGATTGGACTTGCCCTAAATTTACTACATGAACCCTAATTTGAATTGGTGGAATTTGAATGAAATTGCTTGATTTGAGCATGGATAATTATCATTAGACATCAATAAACATGATTAGAGTAAGAAATTAGGGCAAAATCCAAATTGTCTAGAACATGTATGATGGCCGAAATATTGGAGGATTTGTTCCCTAAGATTTTGATTTTATTTGTGTAATTTGAGATCATAATTGAGTTCAATGGTATGAATAATGCTTAGATTAATTTATTTAGAATTTTCCAAGCATTGAAAATGAATTTTCAAAATTTAGTTGATTATGGAGTTTATAAGTTTAAGTCTATGCTAATGCTATTTGGCTTAAGGGATGATTCATTAGAGATCATTGAGCTATGTTAAGCATAATTGAATCAAGAAACTAAAGATAAACCCAATCTTACATTAAGATGTAAAATTCTTAAGAAGAAGGGCATAATTGAAACTTATATATAGAGATTATATTTGTTAGATTTGATGAAGTAGTTGAGATAAAGAATGAATATGGGGGTTAATGTGAAGTTATAAGATAAGAATTAGCCAAGTATGTAGAAATTGGAAATTTTTAGTTTAGTAAGTAAAGAAGTGAAGTAATGATATAGATGAGATAAATGATAATGAGATGCTAGAATAGAAGGATGCAATAGCCGAATAGATTATAAGAATACGAAAGGATAGTTAAGTAAAATATAAGAAGAAGAATGAGATTATGAAATGATGATTTCATAGAGAAGAGAAAGATTTTTTATCCTTACATGTTTTAATTAATGTAAGGTTCAGTTGAGAAAGCGAAAGAAGAAAAGAAAGAAAGAGAAGAAGCCTCGGTTTAGCTAGAATAAACCGTCCAAGTGGGCTTTCTAACCAAAAGCTATGCACGTGCTAAAGATTTGTTTATGCTTTATGTTTTTATGTTAAGAAGTTGACTTGCCTATGTTTTAAGCATGATTGCATATTGCCTATCTACGAGAGAATTACGATATCGGCCCTATGCCGGACGAGCTGCCGGTAAGGGTTTGTGTACACATATGTGACCGTGAGCCGGTGAGCGGATCGGCCGGTCATAGTGTTGAAGGGGAGGCCTACCTTTCAACACAAGAAGTGCGTAGATATGGTATTTCAGATTTCAGATTTATGTCTGCAGACACATTTTATGCATATTCAGTTACATTATTTTCAGAAAAGAAAGATTTGGCAAGTCAATATTTTAGCTCTATGAGCAAGATTTAAATGTTTTGGCATGTGTCCACTGAGTGCTTTATGTACTCACGCCCTGCATGTTTTTCTTAACGTGCAGGTTGAGCTGGAGATGGCGATGGATTTGAACACTGTAGTTGTTATGTCATATGAACTGTTGAGTAAATCCTAGATTGTCTTGTTGACTGATATTGGATATTGTGTAAGTTGAGTTATATGTCGTCATACATGTAGCTCAATTATTTCTTCCGTTGCGATCCTCGGTTTTGTTGTCACTTGAATATTTGGTACCTTTGTATTGGGTTAGCCTTTGTTACCCATGGTGGTACTTTCCTTTGTGGATTATCATGTTCTATGTCTCTTTCATGGTTGTTTGAGTTGATCTTTGGTAGATTGGGAACTCCAAGTTCATAAATTGTACAAACTTTGAATTTGCTAGAAACAGGGCAGCTCGTTGAACCCCTTTTTTTCGTGAGTTTCATAAGTCCGAATTTTCTGAATTTAGTGTCATTTTAAATATCTTTTCGATACCTTTCCAACGGTTCTTTCGGATCTTAATTCGGAGCTCAGATGAGAAAGTTATGAGCTTTCGAAGTTGATGTGTCCGCCCTGCCCTGTTTTCCGCGAAAGTTAATTTGAGTTCCTTTGTATTAAACATCAATTGCTAGAGTTTCTTCCAAGTTATTTAAGTCATGGCCTAATCTCTTGACTAAGAAAGGGTTAAGAAATTGGGCTGTTACAGAATCTATCAAGTAATTAGGAGAAAGGAAGAACGAAAATTGAAGCGTGGAATGCTTCACAATTTTCGAAAAATCAAGAGAGAAAATCTCTTGAAGTAGCCGAAAATAATGAGTGAGGAAGTGATGATTTTCGGCCCTCTCTCTCTTACTCCTTTATAGACATTGTGGGTTAGGATAGGGCTTCTAAGGAGAATGAATTAGATCCCAAATAATATAATCATATCCCCACCTTTATCTCTTGAGGTTACAACTATAATTCAAATTCAAATTTGAATTATATTAAAATTAATATGGACTTGGACAAATCCATAATTTGATTAAATTAATTTTCAAGTCTCCTTTGGGCCCAATTGAATTTAATTAATTGTTTGGTACACCTTTAGACTTAAATTAATTAATTTAATTAATTTGTCCTCCAATTAATTACTCCATGTAAACGCAATAAAGTGTAGTTCTATTATAAATATTTATCGACTCCACTATAGGATAAATATTGAACTCATCTTGATTCTTTCGAATTACGAACGTAACCCTTTTGTCGTTAATTATTTCCCGCGTTTAAGATTTTCTAAATCCTTTAATTAATTGAGTTTGTTGAGAACTTACAATTAATTAATATATTTATTTGTGAGTGATCCGGTTCAGACTTTAATTATTACATATGGAATAAATTTCTAACCGGCCGGGTTTCTTATGCAATAAACCTTTCTGAACTCCTCACGCGGATTTAATCAACTCGTGTCACCGAGACGCGATTCTGCACGACTGACAGTCGAGTACTTCTGGCTAAGTCAATCACTACCGCCCAAGACATTAATGTTTAGAGTTACGAAAAACCCCGTAAGCGTAGATGAATCAAAGCAGCGTATAATCAACCACCTATACTAATGTCATCGCCACAGATTAAGAAATGAATTAATTTCCTAGACCTCGTTCTAAGTATCAGCACGTTAGAACTTATCTCATTGTGAAACCTCTCAATATGTATACACAAAGCATGTGTATCCGCATATACATACCGACATCATTCTGCGGGCTAAGGTCAGCTCTCGCATCAAATGATATCGCAGCCTTTTTCGACTAGACTGTCCAAGTCTGTCTAGAGTGTGACTTTATATTACAAAGGAGCCGACTGTGTTACCTTATGTGATCATCGATCCACCACACAATCTATAATTGTAATAAATGGACTTGTTTGCAATTCAATATATATCAATAATAAATAAAAAAATCAATGATAAAAACATTTATTCTCATTAAAATGCAATTGAAAACAAGTCTGATAAATCGTTTAAGCACAAAGCACGTTTTGAGGTATACAAAACTTAACATATATATTGTATGTCAATACCCTATTTTCTATATCATAATATGTTTATGTTATTGAAATGTTTAGGTTTGGAATATTATTATCTTCAAGTGGAGCTAATATTCTGAAATAAGTTTAAAAGTTAGACCCGAATGTCTACCTTATGCCTATATTATGTTATATTATTTTTCCCTTACCAAGTTTTTTCCCACTGGATTTTCTTGATGAAGGTTTTTAATAAGACAACAAATAATGAATATAAATATGTCTATAACATATACTCTTTTCCTCGACTGTTATTATCCAATATGATTTTTCAACGAGATTTTTAACGAGGTATGTACAAGACACAGTAATGTCAAGGGGAAATATTATAAAAAAAATTATTATATTTACATGTGGACATTACATATAATATAGATTAGGATTTATATATGTTTTATTCTATTGTATACAAATTTAAGAACCCTATCTTTACTGGGTGAAGATACATGAATAAAATACAATTTTCTCTTTGTGTGGTTTCTCTTCTTCTTCCTCTTCTATGTTTATTGCGCAACAGATAATTAGTAGAATCGAACAAACCCATTTTATAACAAATTATATAACTATTATATATTCCCTCCATCCCAGTAAATACGTCATAATTTATATTCAAATAAATGTATGAAAATAATAAATTGTTTGGTGTTTGGGTTGAAAACCTCATTTTTCATAGATTAATAGATGAAATCATCCCTTACAAAGTATAGAACATGATGATTCTCTTAGATTTCTCTTTATTTAGCAAAAACAAATCAAAACAAATAACAAAGTAGAGCTATCTCAACTCATAAATGGCCACTCATTAAACATAGCTAAAAGAAATCATCAAATAAGTATGGGATCCAAAAACAAACCCGCGATGATTGGTGCAAGATTCTTCTGATCTGGATATGTGAACAAATCTTCTTCATCTTTATAATAAATCTCACATATCCTCGCAAGGTCAAGAATTTGGACAACTATTTCCTTAGATTGTTCAGTACAAGAATCGACCCATGCAGCATTCACACGTTTCCAGTTTTCCTCAATTAGCTCCTTGAACGCAGATTGAGCCTCTTGCATCGTTACATCTTTTTCTATCATGTAATAATCTATGCATGTAAGCATTGTCCCATCTTTGCTATCTCGCTTTTAATCCACATGCAAGAGAAAGTTAGTTTCTGAGTTCATCATTAAATCAATTTAATCTAGTCAATATACATATTACTAACAAAAAATATAAAGAGAACAAATCCGGATCATCTTATAACTTTCATATGGGTATTTTCTATATCTATTCTAATTATATTATATGTACATAAAAGTAAGGATTCTTGACGTTGTTTCATATGTCCCTCTAATATTAATATTTGATGGGTAATATATTAATTTAATTATTATAATCTATTGTGATAATATTTATCTACTTTAAAAATAAATCTATAATTTTTACGTGTATTGTACACAACTCTCCACTATTATATATAATAAGGGAAAAAGTTTAAGAACAAAAATTAGTAAAAAATATATTTAAAAAGGACAAATTTTAATCATTTAAAAGTATAAATGTTATGAATCATATATGGAATTCATATCATTCATACAAAAAAAATACTAAAACTGCTATTTTAAATATATGACTAGGATTTGTTTTTCACTATTTTTTTTCAGATAAGTTTGGATATTCATATTTACTATAAAAAAGAATGTAGTCTAGTACTTACTTGATGACTTGCGAGGTCGTCAAGCAGTCGGGCTACATCTGAAGCATATATGAAGATATCAGAGTCACTTAGTACCCAATCTATGGTTTCTTTGGTACTTGATTTTATCATTGTGACACCAATTATGAGCGACACATACATATGCCCAGTTATTCTTGTATTCTTTATGTACTCTTGAAAACTTGGAATTTGTTGCTTCAAACTCCACTTTTGCTCCAAAGCATAACCCCTTCCCACGTGTTTCATCTTCTCGTCACCACAAACCAACATTTATAATGTAATTAGTGAATATTAATTTAACTTATGAAAGAATTATTTAATATATTTATAGTATATAAGAAGTAAGAAGTACGAAGACATGAGTGGGGCCTACTTCTTCAATATAATAAGGAACCGCATAGGCTTTTCCTTGTTTTTCCGCTTCCTCTTCAAACTCTTTACTGAAGCTCAGAATACATTTGTAGATCAATTTTAGGAAGTTATGAGGCAGCATTTCTATTTCATCAATATTCAACCTGAGATAAACAATAATTAATTTTCCAAAGTAAGAGGGAAAACACTACCAAAAAATTAATTATATATATCCATTAGTTAAAAACAAATTTTAACTATTTTTGGTACGAATTGTATGATGTATGAATCGAATTGTATAAACTAATAAATTCCGATTCATACCGGTTCGTAATAAAAATGGGCAAATTTTGCATTTCACTATCTTTGTGGCTGAAGTTTAGTTTCACCAAGTTTTATGAATATTTTTGGTATTAGAATTCAAATTAGTATAGCTTTATGCGACGATGTATGTATACCTCTCGAGAGCTTGAGTAAAAAGTTGGATTTCTTCAAATGTAGCATAATTGTCATATGTATCATCCAAAGCCGTTGCAACTGTATAGTACTTGGTAATCATCAAGCGTGCTAGAGCGTATTGAGGTTCAAAATGATATGGCAACGCCCACGAATAACACTCTACCAATCTGTCTCTAAAATAAGGTACTTTTGATGCCAGATCCAATTTGTTCCACCACCTAAAAAAAAGGAAAACTGTCAAAAAAATGTGGGATAAAGCCATAATATTTTAGCAAGAGAATAAAATAGTTAATTTTCTTTATGAAAATAACTTCTAGTACATACTTATTAAAAGTCAAATTTTAACAATTTAAAGTTTGAGCTTTAATAAGTTATGCTTTAAATTTTTCTCCATAAGGTTTTCTGATTATTTTTTAGTACGAATATATATATATATATAGGAGGGAGTTCAAATAAAAAGGAACATTAAGGTGATCGGACGGTTGAGATCTTGACTGAGTTATGCATTGCATTTTAACTATTAAATGCATTGTGAAAATGTAATTGAGTTATGCATTGCATTTAACTATTAAATGCATTGTATTTAACTATTAAATGCATTGTATTTTGAACGCATAACCGCCCACTTCAAATTTTACCAAAATAACCTTATGCATTGTTATACTACAATGCACGCGCGTTTTTTATTTTAATCATGGCCGTCGGATTGTGTTGATCTAATGGCCCAGATCATTTCCTATTTTATACTTTAATGTCCCTTTTTATTTGAACCACTCCCTATATATATATATATATGTTTGGCTTTATTAATAAGTTACATTATTTCTCGTTTTTAGGAATGGAGATAAGAAAAGGTAACTTTACAAAAATAGGAGTGTCCATTTTTAGGAAAAAACGATGGTTTTGAGCGAATAAGGAAAGAAAGTTCATCCCGTGATCGAGTTGAGTGACAATAAATTAGAGATATTGAAGAACAAAAGGTAACTTACTCCGTGAGTTCAAAAAGCTCATTCCTATAAATGTTCTGAAGAAAATTGAAATTGACTTTGGAGAGCCTAAGAACGAGTTCATCCCTTGAATCATCTTCTTCATAAATGTCAATATGAGAACGTAGAGTAAGGATTCCGAGAGTCCTATGAAGTGGGTATTTAAGAGCATGTTGAACTTTTTTCTTCAGGGGGGAATCCATTAATGGCTGCATACAGTGCAAGTGATCCCTGGTAAAGGCTGCAGCTTCTTCTAGAACATTCTCGTTTTCTACCCGAACTTGAGCCGCCTCATATAAGCATAATAAACCCTCAATATCACTATGATGGCATTCTTTCAATTTGTTGTCTTTCTCAACAAATTTCTCAAACACATCTGCTTAATTCCATAACATCAAATAAAATCATTTTTTAGTGACAATCTAGCTATAATGTAACATGAAGTTAGTAGTGTCATTAACGTACTCTCTGAAACATGATATTGATGTTGTCTGAGCAAACGAAAACAGAGTGCAGTGGTGAACAAGTCATCGTTTCTTTCCTCGTCTTTATATGCATAAATTTGTTTGAGTTTGTCCTCGATTTCTGCCTCAAAATGATATGCCAGTCCCAAGCGTTCCAGTGCATCGACCAAAATCAATACTTGGGTAGAGGTGGCTACCATTAGCATGTTTCTTGCCTTTTTCTTCAGTTCCTCAATTTCTTCTGTGTACTTTTGCTGAACCTATATTTCAATTTTAAGATTATAATATTAAATACTCTTTCTGTGGTGTGAGAAAATTAGCATGCATTTTAATCGAAAGCTATAGGATGCATTTTTAGTAGAGAAAGGAAACTCTACTAAAATTGAATATTTTGTGTTTTAAATGTTCTTGTCCGGAAAAGGAAACACCGCACCCTTAATTGGTGGGCGGGGAGTGTATTAACCACCACATTAACTAGATTATATATGCAATCATTAGCAAAAGGTTTGTAAGAAATATGGTATGGTGTGTTAGTATAATATAATACCTGATGGTCGAAAGAGAAGGTTGAGAAAATGTCTCCCCACATGTAGGGACTGAAAGGGGTTATAATTGGCCGCATTTTCTTCGCACTGCTGCTGCTATCCTCCATCATAGCTGCCATAATTACTCAGCAAGAATTAGATAAGGTAAAGAGAAAAACAAAAAGAGAGAGAGAGAGAGAGAGAGAGAGAGAGAGAGACCTGAAGGCTGAAAAGCATGTCGCTGCAATGTGGTATTATGCCTCAAGGTGCGGTAATGGGCATTGAGCTTTGGAAGGCGATGAGTTGCAACTTTGTTAGCGTTAGGAATTGATAACACTGCATTGCAGAGATTCATATGCAGAGAGATCATACTGATTATCAGAAATTCTTATTTCTTAAGATGCTGTTGAGTGATCACTATAATAACTCACTCCTCCTCTACTTATAGCCAAATACTTTGAATAGGAACCAAATTACGTCGGAGTTCTTGATTTATTTACGATACGAGTTCCTTGTGTTGACCACTAATTCAACTGGATCGGATACCTATTTAACCTATTAATTAATCTGAAACTATATACGAATGTTACTGCTTCTTATTTGAACTAATTCCTCCGATTCTATTTACTTGACACGTTATCTTTTTTGGACGTTCCGGTATATATAAATATATATATATATATATATATATATATAATTATGTGTGACTAAATATGTGTGGGTAAAAACCTTCTATTAATTGTCATGTAAGCAAATTAAATTTAATATTATTAAAAATATATTTTAATAAATAATTTAATGTCAAAAAATAGATGTTACTAAAATACTTCAGCCACACATATATTTGTAACAAAAAGTTTTTAAATTGTTAAATTCATTTACCGACACATATTTACATTATGTGTAACTATATTGTAACACATTATTATGTGTGAGTAAAAATTTAATTTCTTTTAGTGATACTTGACACGTTTCTTAAAAGAGTAAAAGTAAGCCATTTTAAACTAATACTCTCTTCTATCTAAAATTTAAGATGTTTTAGCATTTTGTACTAGAATTAATTAAGAAACAATAAATAACATCAAATCCTAATAATTGAATCTCTCTTATCACTCTCTAATTAATAATGTCTCTCACTCCCTAATTAATAATGTCTTCATCTATGCATACTCTAATAAACTTATGGATACAAAGTTTTGAGGAAATTTTTTTAACTCAACCAAATAAATTGAAAATTTGTACTTTTGGAAGGAACAAAAAAAATTTAAGTGGAACCAAAATTTTTTTACTCAATCAAATGAATTATGTCACGGCCAAGGCACGTACACCTTGACCAGTCTTCTCAAAACGAGCACGCACGCTTACATATGGAAAGATTGCTCGAGCCAAACCTTGCCTACACTTTACGTATACGCAGCGGACATATATATTAAACGTAGGAACACTCAAGTTTACCGGATATCTCGCTCCCAACCTTTTTATTACTCACATAAAATGGAACCAAGACTTGCACACACAATCACCCAATTCTAGCCCGAGTTATTGATGGAACCCGTATGAGGGGTTCACGAAAACGCAGGATCCATAGATTAATTAATCACACAAATAATTAATTCTTAAAACCACATAGGAGAATATAATGCGGTAAAAATAAATTATAACTTCTCCTACGCAAGTCCTCCGCTTGTGGAGAAGCGATTTGAATCGCTGGCAACGATCCGCAATCCACGCCATTGGATCTACAATCTTGATCTCCACCGAAAATCTCACCTTAGGAACTTCTATTCTATTACCCTTCTATCTACTAAAATATCGTGTGGGCGAATCTATCTAGAAGTCAGTAGAATACTGTATATTTTCGAAAATTAAGAGAGTTAAATCTCTTAAGGGGAGCGCCAGTTTTTTCTAAGAGAGAGAAAGTGACTCTTCTTATTCTCTATTTTATAGATGTAGTGGGCTAGAATAGGGTTTCCAATGAGAATGACATAGATCCCAAATAATAGAAACTATAATCCCCTCTTTATCTATTGCAGTTACAACTATAATTCAAATTCCAATTTGAATTATATTCAAAATTAATATGGACTTGGACAAATCCATAATTAGATTAAATTAATTTCCAAGTCTCATTTTGGGCCCAATTGAATTTAAATAATTGGCTGGCCCAACCTTTATACGTAAATTAATTAATTTAAATTAAATTGTCCCCCAATTAATTACTCCATGTAAATGCAATAAAGAGCAGTTCTATTATAAATATTTATCGGCTCCACTATAGGATAAATATTGAACACCCGTGCCGCTCCAGTGCCGCGCGCGCACGCTATCTCTAGGCAGCTCTCGGTCAGTGGCGCGCCCCTCACTCACGCGCTATTCTCGGCCAGTGGCCCGCGCCACACACGCGTGCCACTCTCGGCGAACTCTTGGCCAGTGGCCCGCGCCACTCATGAGTGTCACTCTTGTGCCGCTCCCCTCGGCACTGGGTCTTGGCCCACGTCTCCGTCTCATGTCCCGCACATGTCTAGTCTCACGTCTCCGTCTCATGCCACGCACATGTCTCGTACATGTCCTGCACATGTCTTGGCCCACGTCCCGCACATGTCTTGGCCCACGTCTCGCATGTGTCTTGGCCCATGTCTCGGACACTCATGTCTCGACCCATCTCCGTGCCGCTTCACTCGGCACCACGCTTCAGCTAGGACTTGGCCACATCTCGGCCGTGTCCCGCGCATCTCCCGCATGCCACGCTCGCACCACACTCGTGTGTTGCGCCCGGCAGGACATGGCGGCCGCATAGCGCCATGTCTCGGCAACTCTCGACCAGTAGCAAGCGCCACGCTCACGCGCCACTCAGCCATCCTCCGCGTCATTGGGCAACACTCGCATCACCCGACGCCGCATCACAGCGCCCTGCCTCGCACGTCCCGCACCGTGCTTCAGCCCACCTCCGCCCTGCGCCAAGTTCCACAAATAACCTGCTGACACTAGTAATGCATGTAAGTCTATAGCTATGTTAGTGTTATTTATTATGAATCCACGAAACATTATATATAGGGGTGCTATGAGTATGTATTTTGTAAGATTTTCAAAATCAGGTGTGATAATTTAATTCAGTTATGCAGTTGATTACTATTGTCCATTTTAATATTATGTATTTAGTCGTATGTGTGATTACAAAATCAGTTGGTGATGAGTAGGGCCATTTTAAAATTGCCTCATGCTTCTCTCACTCTAGTTATTGCGCAATATATATGTTATTTTGCCAGGATACTGTAAATAGGGTTCAGGACATCACAGTCATTGGTATGATATGTCATGGTATCGTATATGTTTACCGTTTTATTAACTTGGACAATGTTAGCATATGAACTCACACTGAGTATACTTTTAGTATACTCATGCCCCACGTTATCATTTTCATGTGCTTGTAGTGTGGAAATGCGTAGCTAGTCAAATGACATGTCGTTTTTTCTATATATTTTATTAAAAAAATTATTTTTATTCTCTTACTTCAAATTATTTCCTGGAAAGTGCGTGTTTCAAATTCAAAAACATATGAAACCAAAACTTGACTTCCAGCGAAATTTTACAATTTTCAAATGGAGCCAACTTTTAAAATTTGTACACAATTTAGATTGACAACATAATACATAAACATGAGACCTTAAATAGAATGACAGTATAAATTATAGTTACATTTAGAGCACAAATATGACTTTAAATGAGGTTCTATTTGTTATAAATGAGGTCCGTGATGAACATATCAATATTGAAGAAATTCAACATAAACCATGAGACTTGAACGTAAAATATAGAGAAGAAGAAGAAGAAGAAGAAGAAGAAGAAGAAGAAGAAGAAGAAGGAGGAGGAGGAGGAGGAGGAGGAGGAGGAGGAGGAGGAGGAGGTATTGTCTTTATACTTTTAATTCTCGAACACTTGCTGCAAAATTTCATATTTAATTTCTAGCAAAACGTCGACTATAATTGTTACGCATTCTCTTTATTACTACAATTTGTTTACACCCACTAAGGTTTATAATGCTTTGTTGAAGAAGTCTCAATGAAAAATTGCAAAAATATACAACAAGAGAAGTTTCATCTTTATTTTCCATTCTGCTAGAGACAGTCCAACGTATATGTCATCGAGGAAGAAGTTCTCAAGGCAATGTGTCTCATAAGAAAACAAAGAATGTTGGCCGCAAAAGAGTTGAAGTCAATTATAGTCTTATTGGAGAGATTCCTCTAAATAAAAGAACAATTCTAAAGTCACTTGATCATAATATAAATGTTAGTTACACAACTTTACCCAGACGTTTCACAGAAGGCCTAATTCGACGACACTCAAAATCCATACAGCTGCACTTGAAGGAAGAACATAAAAGGGTTCGTCTAAAGTATTTTCTATCTATGCTAGATCCGAATAGTGCCTCATGATCCCAAGTTTTTCAATGTGTAATGTTGTGCATATTGATGAAAAATGGTTCTACATGACCAAGAAAACACAGAGGTACTATTTGACTTCCATGGAGGTCGATCCTTTCCGTTCATGTCAAAGTAAAAACTACATTGGAAAAGTAATGTTTCTAATTGATATGGCTCATCCAAGATTTGATGATTAAGGAAATGAAATCTTTTAGGGAAAAATCGGAGTGTTTCCTCTTGTCACCCACCAATCAGCTTTAAGAAGAAGTTGAAACAGAGAAATTGGATTTTTGGAGATTAAACGATTACATCTATATCAATAAAAGTAATAAAAGAATTTTTATTTGCAAATGTTCTTCCAAGAATTCGAGAAGTATGGCTGGAAGAGGATTCAAGAAATATCATATTTATACAACAAGATAACGCAAGAACACATGTTGATCCTAATGTTGGAGATTTTCAATAGGCTTGGCAAGATGGGTTTGACATATGATTGACATGTCAACCGGAAAACTCATCAGATTTTAATATTTTGGATTTGGATTTTTTTTAGAGTTCTTCAGTCATTACAAGAAAATAAGAAAATGGCTAACATTGTCGAACTCATTCAAACTGTTGAAATGTCGTTCAATGAATAATCAACTATTAAATTGAATCGTATTTGGATAACTCATCAATTATCTATGGTTGAGACGATGAAGATTGAAGGATCCAATAGGTACATAATTTTGCATGTGAATAAAGCAAGGTTAGAAAGAAAAGGTTGTCTTCCAAAACAAGTTACATGCGATCCAATTCTTTTACGAAATGTTGTAAGACATCTTCAATAATGAATTTTGTCTTTTTTCCTTCTATAATGTCTATGAATGTATGAAGAGTATAAATTAAAAATATCCTATTACGGAATGTGAAAAGATTTTTAATGAAAATTAAAGTGGAGTATTAATGAAGGATTGAGAATTGGAAAAACTAATGAAGAAAAAAAGATTTGTTTTATCTCAAATCTAATAGAATGTCTTATAATTTAGATAAAAATGAAAAGTCATAAACATCTTGTATTTTGGATAGGGGGAATAAATAGTTTAAATTAGGGATCACTAATTATACCCTTATTTTACTTAATTAATTTTTTAACCCGACCCCAAATGGCCCAACCCATGCAACCTCAAACAAATCACCCTTATTTCTACCCTATGTTCTATATCTCAATCTACAACCTTAATTTCTCTCTTGCACATATCCCCGCCGTATTTCTCCTATGCTATGTTCCATCTCTCCCTCTAGTAACCTCTATTTAGAATCCAAACAATAATTTTTCGACCCTAATTTTTACCTCTCTCACTACCCCTCCCCTCTCTTTGTCCGCCTTTATCTGGAACACTAATTCATCTCATTGTTGCATCTGGAAATGGACTCCATTTCGTCGCCTCAAACTCCAGATGGTTTGCCTATGGTTTCTCCCTTTGTTTCCTACCTAAACAGTGGAGTTTCACCACCCGCGGGCTACCCACCTAAACGGTGGGCTTCTCTTCGCCAACCCCACTCACGATGAAGGATGAACGGAGCTGTGAATTTTGCAGTGGCGAGAAAACCCTATACTCTCTAAACTCTAGATGCTCCCTCTTTCTCCAACTCTCCAAGTCAGAACTTGGGGATAGTGAGCGCTACCCCCCCAGCGCCCGCTAGCCCCTGCGAAGAATTGAAGACAGAACAGTGGGGTAGCGAGCGCTACCCCCCCCCCCCCCCCCCCCCCCCCCCACCCCACTGCAGCGTTATCT
>JAPKLX010000350.1:114224-129040 GCA_026898415.1 Leonotis leonurus | reverse complement strand
GCGCTCGCTACCCCACTGCAGCGTTATCTCACCCAGCGAGCCAAGGTAGCGCTCGCTGGCCCCTAGCGAGCGCTACCCTGGCGCGAGTCTTCCCCTATTTAAAACGCCCACGCGTGATTTTTCTCCAGACTTCTCCTTTCATGTTTTTTACTTCTAGTTTAGGGTTTAGACCACGAGAGAAAACACCTTTTAGTCTATATTTTATTTCCTGTTCGTTCTTCAATTCAGTTGTGGGTTCGTTCGTGATTCAAACCCGGTGATTATTAATGTAGTGTTTACTTTTTCAATCCGTGAGTTCTTTTACTGCTTTATTTATTGCTTTATGAATTATTTTCTTTCCGTCCTTATCTTGATTAATTTCAAATCCATTAATACAAATCTTTCAATTATGTTAATTAATCAATTCGAGGCATGTTTAAATTCAGTTTCCTTAATTCTTCGTTCTTAGATTTAGGATTTAATTACTTTATTAATTCTCGCCTAGGTAATTCGTATTTTGGATTCTTTATTTTCATTCGCCTAGATAAATTAATTAGATTAGTTAAAATATCAAAACCCTTCTTTTTAATTGCTTCCTGCTCTGCGACATAGATAGAAGCCCTGCTTAGCCTTCCTTGAGAATACGACTTTGGGTTAACTTATTATTATACAACGAACTCGTACTCTTGCGAGCAATTTTATATAATAAATTGTAAGTATATTGGCTGGAAAAATTTCTCGTGCCCGATACTGAGTCCCTTTATCGGACAGGGGATCTGGTCTAAACAACGCCACGTACTACAGTTTAAAAATAAGTTGGAACACTTACTCCAGGCACAAAGTGTTGGGCACAGGACGTGGCGAAGGGGGAAAGACATATGCACGAGAATCCGTTTTTGACTCTTATTTCGGAGAATTTGACCCAAGTGTGGTGAGATCTATTCTCTCTCTTTGTAGTGACTGATCGTGATTGTGATGCATGTGTGTTTATGATATATGTCTGCTGCTTGTTTGGTGAATTGTTATGAATATTGGAAACACTTGAAGTGATTATGCATGCGATGAATCAGTGTGGTTAATTATTGTGATTTTTATAAAAAAAATTATTCCGATGCACGATGTGTCCAATTCATATTTCATAGAGCTTAACCTAATTTGGTGAGATATATCCTATATCTTTGTAGCAATTGTGTAAAGGACGGTTCAGTTAACAATTTTAAAATTTTAGAATTTTGATCATCGATCTGGAACAATAACTTCGATGTATTTTACTTCATTTGATTTATTTCTTATATTATATATTTAGCCTCTTTTTGGTCGTCTAAACTCGTATATTCATCATCTTTATTCTTGTAGTTTTCTCATTTTGCATGATATTTCGGGCTCGACTTACGTATCATTTTATGTCCATGAAAAGCTCAGAAATGACAAGAGAATGAAGACAAGAGTCGAGAGCACAAGTCAGCGCCCTGGAGCATAGGAGGCCACTGACTAGGCCTCTCGGTGACCCAAACCGAGCCAGCACGTGAGGGGACGAAGGCCATGGTTAGCGACCGTTGACTCCTCAACGGCCACTGACCCCAGCGGTTGACTTGGGGAGTTTGGCCAACGGCCTAGCGGATCACCCGCAATTCACCATGTCAGCGATCGCTGACAAGTAGGAGACTGCTGACTTTCTCTATTGCGTAGGCGGGATAAGTGTATCACGAGGAGGGATAATAATTACGTTAAATTTATCAGGCCTAATCTATTGCTTAGGCGATAAGGAAGAAGAGACATTGAATGCTTTAATTTAATTTATTTTAATTTAATTAATCTTTTGCATGTTTGTCCAAATTGTACGTGTGCAAGTGCGTAAGGGACATATACTTTTCTTGGGTGTAGATAAAGATGCATGTTCCTTTAAAAAATAAAAAAAGTAAATAAAATAAAAATGCAATATTATAGCACACACCGAAATTGAAGGCGAAAATAAAGTGAAAAAGTGGCATAAATGGATTAATGAATAAGGGTGAAAAATTAAAATACCCATTTTCAAAAAATACATGTCAAATATATCTAAAATCTCAATGTACATGTCAAAAATACCCATTTCATTTTTTAAATATATAAAAGTACATGGAAGTTAGCAATCTCTTACACATTTTATTTAAAAATAATAATTGACTACACACTTCTATTCCACACAATTACAACGTATCTGACTTCAAAAGGCTCAAATTGAAGATATAAATCATGTATTTGCATTCTACATACCATTAAAAGCATGAAAATGCATGGACCGCTGGTAAAAGTACCATGGACCGCCCACGTGTATAGTCGAGCGGTCCATGGTACTTTTACCAGAGGTCCATGAATTTTCATGCTTATATGACATATGTGATTGCATATCTATGGTTAATACGTGAAAACAATATCTTATGTTGTAATTATAGCTTATGCATAAATCCATTCGGCAATAAGTTATAATTACTACATAAGATATTTTTTTCACGTATTAACCATAGATATGCAATCACATATGTCATATAAGTATGAAAATGCATGGACCTCTGGTAAAAGTACCATGGACCGCTCGACTATACACGTGGGCGGTCCATGGTACTTTTACCAGCGGTCCATGCATTTTCATGATTTTAATGGTATGTAGAATGCAAATACATGATTTATATTTTCAATTTGACCATTTGGACAGCATATACGAGGATAAATTGATGGGAATAGAGAGAAAAAACTTGTGGGAGGTCTATGTAATGAAATTTATGTATGATATATGAGGTAGGTAGGATATATGATATGTGAGAGGTCCATGGTATATGAGAGGTCCATAGCTATATATGGAAGAAAAAAAACATAATAGTCAAAAATATAATCTATATTTTAATTTAAATATGTAAGTCAATTGTTATTTTAAATAATGTGTAAGAGTGTGTCATGAATTGTGTAAGAATTTATGAAATCAATATAGTTTTAAATATTTAAAAAATCAAATGAGTATTTTTGACATGTAAATTAATATTTTGGATATTTTTTACATCAATATTTTTAAAATGGACATTTAAACATATTCTCACAATCAATAAAGCATGTAATTGCTTTCGGCCTTCAAATGAAGACATTGAAAGCGCCTTCACATCCATCCACTTTCTAATACTCCAAAACCTCCACTTTTTATATTTATTCATTTCCAATACACACACATATTATATAAATATGGATATACTTCCAAAACTTACTATTCCAAGTTTCCAACTTAAATTTCGGTTACCCCATAAATTATTATTTGAATTAACTAAAATTATTCATAATTATTTGTATATATTTTTGAAAAAAATAAGGTATTTTGAGTATTAAAATATTTAAATTACCAAATTAAAATATACTTAATTAATAAATAAACATATAAAAGAAATATATTTCAAATAATACCCAATCAAATATCGGGTACTTGAGTACCTAAACCCGAACTCTAAAACTCTAGAATATGTATACTTGAATTCGATCTGAAAATCGAGTACCTAAACCCAATTGAGTATATTACCAAAAATATCGAATACCGAGTTCCCAATATACACCCCTAAACTTGAGTCCCGCTTCTGGAACAGTGCATTCTTTATTGTTGTATATTTAAAACAGTGCTCTTCTTATATTTGCTTTACATTGTTGTGTTTTTATCTTGTATATATGTGCAAATCATAACCGAATCTATTTTTTATAATATCAAGTTGTAATTAATTTACTATTATGAAGATTTAGATTTGGACTTGCGTAGATAAGACGTTAGCCAACATAATGGATGTGGACTTAAAACAACTCCATTGATGACACAATAAAGTCCAAATTAAGTTGAATGTAATCACACAATGAGATACGGTGATTAGGGATGGCAACGGGCCGGATTTGGGCCGGATCTGGCTTGGTCCAGATCCAGATCCGGAAATTTTAACCTTGGTCCAGATCCGGCCCAGATCCGTTGGATCTAAAAAAGCTTGGTCCAGATCCAGATCCGTGAGATCCGCGGATCCACGGATCTGTCCAGATCCATGAACTTAAATTTCAAAAATAAAATTCTAAATATTAATAATAATATCTTGATTAATCCACAATATCACCACAATGGATAAAAATAACACCACAATATAAAACTACAAAAATCCAAAATAATTCGTATTAGGATATTATTGTATTTTCATTTCTTAATTATAAAAATAGATATAATATTACATATATATATATAATTATAAAAAATATATATATTAAATAAACGGATCCACGGGTCGGATCTGGACCGGATCTAGGATGGATCTACTAAATTCCAGATCCGGATCCGTGATTTTTATTAGTGGTCCGGATCCGGTCCGGATCCGCCGGGTCCAAATTTTTAATGCTCCAGATCCTAAAAAACGGATCTGGATCCCCGGATCCGGACCGGGTCCAAGGTCCACTGCCATCCCTAGTGATGATGACACCATAAACTATTATGACATCGACCATATGTGTATTCATTTCTTTTTCTTTCAATTTTATTTGTTAATTTATTGGTCCTCTCATTTTCACCCTTGCATGTTTTCCCATATGATAGGTATGTTTGCTTACAATATTGTGTTTCTTTATTTGTAGTGAGTGATTCATATATGATTTAATTATTTGGTCTAAATTATTTAGTTTTCTTTAGCCTATTGCTTAAGTTAAGATTGATTAGAAAAGTGAATGAATATCATACATTATCCTTATTTAATGAGATTCCATCTTTACCCTTAACTCGAATATGAACACAATATCCCATAAGTTAGGATTTGCGGCTCTACTTTTGACCTTTCATGCTTGCTTGCTCATATTTGGAGAATAACATATTAAATATGATTTGATGATAACTAAATATTAGTATTAAAAGTTGTACCGACGCATTTTGGCTCTACAAAAATGCTTATCCGCGTTGAGTTACAATGATATCGGGTATGGTGTAGATAAATATTAAATTTGTAATAAAAAATTATTAATTATTGCATTTTAATTAAATTTTAAAATTTTAGTGATTTGAGTATAGTTTGATATATTATTCAATATAAAAAAAAGATACTATTATTTTGTAATTTAATTTTAATAATGATATTCTCAAAAGGAAATGGTAAAGTGGGATTTCATTAATTGATTGATGTCAATGACAAAATTAAAATATTTGGGGTTAGATGGATTTTTTTAGCAAGATTATACGAGTTAAGTTACTACTTATACAAAACAAGATTTATACATTAATAATAGTATACCAACTGAAGTTGGTTGTGTTAGTGGGTGTGCTTACTAATATGTTATAATTACATTATCTTTTAATGAGTAGAAAAGTAAACAATCAAGTAAACCTAATCACATGTAGGACTATGAATCATGTCATTTATTCTAATCATATTGTCTATGTAACAATATTTAGGCTATTAGGTGATCCATGCTCTCATGTATAATTTTATTTATAACCATGATTGCAGCTTAACCTATAATTAATGAATTGTGTCAATAAATTTAAATATTTTGATTAACCAAAAAAAAAGCAAATAACAGATAGTAATTTATATGATGCGAAAGTTGTAAAAACTCATAAAATTATGTCCAAGTATTATGTATAATGTTTAGAATCAGATGATCGATACACTCCCTCTCTTAGTCTCTTTCTCTAAAGTATGTCTACTTTGATAGAAAACTTTTACATATTTTGTCAAAATACTACTTTAGTGTGATGTACTCTCTCTTCTTCCAATGAAGTAGGTCTATTATTATCATTTTTTAATTTAATCAACCCGAAGTTGTGAGAGTAATATAAATTTATTAATTAGTTTCGGAATTTGAAAAGATCTTTAATTGTTGGTGTGCTACGTACACTTGAATACATATTAAATAATACGCTAAAATACAGCAATCACAATTCACAAAAGATCCTATGTCCCATGGTAGATCAGATCGAAGCACATCGAAGTCTATATAGATACTTTGCGTCCTTTCAAAACCAAAAAACTCTTGCATACTAATACAAATTGAGAATAAGGGATCGTTAAGAAGTTAATTTAACTCTCCACACCCCATGGAAACATGTTTGCACGTGCATACATACACAACTTTCTAAGCACAATCTTAAAAAAATGCACAACCTTCAAAAAAATGCACAACCTTTCGACAATGGTTGCAAAGGCATGCACAACATTATTTTTTAAATAACAAAGTTTGCAAGTGTATGCACAACCTTCCAAAGTCAAAACATAGAGATATATATATTAACTAATCTTTATGTAGAGGGTAAAGGGATGTGAAGTTATCAAGATCATATCATATTTTAATTCTAGATTAATTTTCAATATTGGATTTGTCGAGATATTTTCCTTTTTTATGCATAAAACACAGTATTATAAACTTTGTTTTGTGATGTACGTGGGATTTAAATTTGAGACACATCACACAATGACTAATCTGTTGTATTTTAAATATTAAATTGGATAAGCCGATTCGACCAATTTAACTGTGAACCGACTATTCAATTGGTTCGAGTTATGTTAATTTCGAGTCACTCTAATTATCCATGCAAATCAGTCGAAATTAATGAACCGGTAACCTCAGTTCGAAGAAATAATATCATCTACTACGACATTTACTGAAGAAGCAAAAGCTCTTTTGAAAGAAGCTATTCAAGAACAAATGGACCGGTTTCTACTTCAGGAGCAAGCATAAAAAATGGGTCACTTTTTTCATCAAAAAGGAATCAAGTGTCTCGAATTCAAATTATGCAAAAAGTCGGATTGATCAAACATTTTAAGTAGTTTTGTAAGAAAATATTACAAAGAACAATTAAACTCTTAACCTCACATAAATTTTGCTAACATTATCGTCATTTATGCTAAAGAAGATGTTTATTTATTTAAATTCAATTACTAAATTTATTGTAGTATTATTATTACATAAAAGTAATTAACATATAAATTATAATTTTTATTTCAGTTAAAATTTATTAAAATTACCACTCATAAACTTAGAAAAATGATTATAAAAGACACTAATATTTTTTATTTGATTTTTATATAGCATTTTATCCGCATAAACTTAGTTCATGAAATGTATAAGTTGTGAAATTTAATTTAATTTTATATACTAATTTATTTAAATATTTATATTCATACATTTTAAAATATTATATATATATATATATATATTATGAGTCATTTAATTATTTTGAGGCGGTTGAACGGATTGAATCATTACCCTAATGACCTTTTTACAAGATGGATTGGATCGCCGTTCGATTTTCAAAACATTGCTAATTTGTGTAATTTTAGGAGAGAGCATACATTAGTGATGCATGACACTTTCATAAGAAAATTTTAAAAAATTGGGTTTAACAGAGCGTACCCAAAAAATATAGATGCAGGCTTGTGTACTCTTATCAAATTTTAATTAAATAACTTGTTATAATAATAATATAAATTCACAATCATAACACTAATTAAAATTTTATAAATATTTAATACGTTTAAATAATTATTTTACACCTTAGGTTATAATCTATTTTATTACCTAATAATTTTTTATTTAAGCTATATAATGAGAAATAATTATTGTAAAATAAAAGTTTATTCCATGTGTCCACAAAATAAGTACGTGTTTTACCATATTTCTATCTCTTAACTAAAGAAATATTAATTTGAAATTTTTTATTTTTTATCTTTCTTTTATTTATTTAATTGAAGCGCTTATTTATATAAGACAAACTTTGAAAAGAAACTTATTAATTAAAAGTGTGTCTGGTCGAATGATAAATTTGTTTTTTAGATGAAGTATCGGAGTACACAATGCATAAGATTTAAAAGAAAAACTTACACTTGTTTAGGAAATTTGAGTAGGCTATTTTGCCCATAGAAAATAAATGGAGAATATAAAATGGGGAATAGATAATAGACATAGTGAGAAAATTATTGAATTATATATTTAAAACTTTAATGAAGCAAAATGTATACTAGGTCTATTAAAATACGAATTCCATCTTTTCCATGTTTATCTCACTTTTCATTCTCTCTTCTATAGTAAGTTACTAATATATTATTTCAAAACACAAACCACCTTGAGGCTTGAACTGTTTTAACTTTTTTTTTTAAAAGATTTTCTGCATCTACTATTCTAATTTCATATTAGCAAATCCCTCTCAACAAATTTTCCATAGAACCAAGCAGATATTTAACTATTATAAAAAGGTTTGGAGTTATGGGCTGCAGCCAACAACAATTCACTTCTAAATCTGTCACTGGCTGCAAGCTTTGGAACTACAAAAATAAACAACAGCCGCATGCCAGACTTGCACATAATATTATACATATATTTTCAGATAAAAAAAAATACATATATATAAAATGAATCAATCAAGAAGATAAAGATTGATAAGTTACAATCCAACAGTAAGAATTAAGAAATGCTATTTTGTGGTATATATTCTGGAAATTAATTAGTAGATTTTGGAGAAATTTAAAAACCACAAAACATAAAAGACGAACGACTATCTAATGGTGTAGATATGAATTTTGTGAGTATTTGGCAATATATTAGATGGGAAATGACTCATCAGTGCAATAAGATGCGTCAAATGAGGCTGAAATGCACAGAGACACTGTTAGAGAGCAGGAAGGAGAAGGGGTGGTTGGACCTTAACCTTTTCAGGTTTTACCGCGGGTGGCCCGGGTGGGGACGGGCTTAAGCCTTTGGGCCAATTTATTATCTATTAGTTATTTTATTTTATTTCTAATCTTATGTTGAAGTTATTTTTGGTAAAGACTCTTATTAGTAGTATAAATAATACTCCCTCCGTCCCATTAAAGTAGGCCACATTCTTTTCGGCACGGATATCAATATTCTTGTTTGTTAGTGTATTAGTTTATTTAAGTGTTGTAGTGTATTAGTGTGACACGAATATCAATGTGTCTTTTTTTTACTAAAAGTAGAAAGTGGCCTAATTTAGTGGGACGTCCCAAATAGGAAACGTGGCCTACTTTAGTGGGACGAAGGGAGTAGTAATTAGGGTTTGAGGATTATTATTGAAGTATTAATAATTTTGAACCCTAGATTGATGGAATGCTCTGCCGTTTTGTGTACTTTATTTTTCTGCTCCTAACAATTGATCCGACCTGCCAGATCCCATTCCCGCGTGCATGATGACACGATCTGTAACTGAACAATTGGAGAAATTGGAAGCGGATTACTCAGAGATAAAGAAGTCACTGGAGGACATGGATGCGGCTTTGACGGTGATGTCAAAAGTGATTGAGCAGCGGCAAATGACTGGCGCCGCTCCAGAAGTGTCGACGGTGATCGGACCGCCAGCGAATCTCACACCAGTAGCGACGATGGTGCAATTGCCTCCCTTCAGCGGCGCCAATCCTATTAGGTGGTTGGCTCGTGCCAACCAACAGTTCGAGATTCACAGCACAAGCGCGGAAAATAAGGTATCTATCACGGTACCATTTCCCAAAGGACAGATCAATGAAGTGTGACTTGGTGGTAAAATAAAGAAACCGTGAGGTAAGAAAGGTTTCAGGAACAACAATGAAATTAGGGACAAGGGTGATTACAATAGTTTTATAATAGCTACAAATAGTAGTTAATAGTCTGAAGACTCAAATTGAGCATCATGCTGATAGATGTTTACCGAAGGTTCAAAACATGATATATGTAATTCAAGTACTGAAATACGTCAAAAAGGTTCTAAATTAATCTAGACCACTTAGGAAAAACATTAACAATAAATATTTTGCGGCAAAATATCAAAAGCCATTAATATATATATGAAGATATGTATCAACCCTTACTACCCGATAGAGCAACAACCTCCACTCAACACTTCAATCGTTTCCTATTAGACCTAAATTGTGTTAACCAAGGTTTTCGCAAATATACGAGGTCAATTGCACGTGGCAAGTTAACCCCGGTCGAATCTCGATGAAAAGCTTAACGGAACGATTTAATCCTAAGTGTTATTAAAAACAAATAATAGGAAAAACCTAAACACTCTAATCAATATAAAGCTAGAGAAATAAGAAATAAAATAAGCAAAAAAAATTATATATAGGTGGGATTCTAGATCTAAGGACTTAAGTTCAGAAAATCTATAATCAATCAAATCATTCTCTTATCAATCATGCAATTATTTATTATCGAGGACTTTTTAAAAGTTAGTCTATTTATTAACTTACGTATTCATAAATAGACGACAATCACGACTCACGTATTAGATTACCCTAATAAAAACTCCTCAAGTGTAAACAACGATTCAAAGTTAATAAATGAATTCCTAGAGTTGCTTAATCATCTAACTCGCGTATTTGATAACTAAGCGGTAGTTCTAACTCAAGTATTTGAATTACACAATAGAAAGATCATAAATAATCACGAATTTAATTTCCACGTCTCTGATTTGGAATTATTGATGATTTAACCCTAAGTTCTCTATTGGAATCATCTCTCGATCTAAACCAATAAACAATAAATTAAAACGTTGGCCAATCACTTCAATTAATCAAACACACGTTAAATCAATGGAGCATGAATCAAAGAAAAATCAATAATAAATTAAAGATATTCATAAACTTAGGTAGAGAGAAACAAATCAATCAATTCAATATTCAAGATTAAGAGACATTTACTAAGAATAAATCTTGGATTGAGCGTTGATCTCACCCTCAATCCTTCGTCCCAATGCGAAATTACAAGCAAATCAACTAGTAAAAGAGTATCTAGGGTTCTAAGATGGAAAAGAGGAAAAAGAAGTTGTGAAATATGTCAAAAATTCGAAAAATACATTCTTAAAGCTCGTCTCGATAGGAGTCCGTAGCCGAAAACGGATCCAAATTCAGAGTTGTAACGAAGGAGAACGGGCCAAAATAAAATTCTTGCGCAAGAAGCAACAATTTCGCATATGGCCATGCTCTCGTATTCTTTCTCCTCTCGTCTTCTGCCAGTAACTCCTAGCAAGCTCCCATCCGATTTCCTCGGCTTCATTTCTTCGCAGCCTCGGCTTGTCTCGACTCGTCTTTTACGCTTCCTCGCGTCAAACTTCATCTCCACGACTTGCGTCATTTTTCACACCATGCAACCTACACGCAAATTCAAAACCCGACGTAATAACGAATAAAATACTAAATAAAATGAACTAAAATACTATGAAACGAGACTCGAAAACACGTGTAAAAATACGACAAAAACGTACCAAACATTGCCCATGCTCAACCAGCAAGTGTTTGTAAATAAAAGCAAAGCTGAGTACTCGATGTACTCTGTGGGTTATGCCGAAAACGAAACAATATTGTCCATGCATAATCACAGTATAACACAAGTATCTTGAAATGACCTTCTAATACCAAACATTCATTTGATTTTACCACAAGTTGGAGTATACACCCTCTTTTCCATGTGTCTAATGCATATTTGTAACTGATGCCGGTGAGCAATGTTCCCGCTCCCCCAAACATAATCAATGATAACAACGCTGTGAGCAATGTTTCCACTTCCCCATACGTTAAAGATAATGGTAACTATGCTGGTAAGCAATGGTTCCACTCCCCCAGACGCTGACCAATGGGTGCCACTGGATCGGTCAATACTGACACAGCCCTACGTGGACCGGTCCGTAATGACTCATGATCTCACTCCCCATGTGTACACTAACCTTGACCAACACACGGCTCAAGATCCGATCGTTATTTACAGGTTGACTAATTCGCAAATATGGCTCAACACAGATAGGAATCACACATAAAACACAAATAATTTTATTCTTGACAACCATTTCACATTTTCTCAACATGATTTAATATAACAAAAGTATATTTTGTATAGTAAACTCATCTGGAAACCATTATTAGATGGTAAATCTAGTTCTCCTTCTCATTCCTTGATTATCACTTCATCGATGAACCTTTAGGTAACGAGTCACATTTGAAATTGTTCAAGTACTTATAATATTTCTATTAACTCGATACATAATGATTTCGTAGGTTTTAGAATTTTATATTCGTTTTACTAAATTACAACGAGGCATAAGATTTTCTTCGAAAACTTTAACTTCGTTCAAGGGAATTAAATATTTACTAATTTGATAAATAATTAATTTCTTTCTTGAAAATAATGTAATTCAGACAAAATAATCAAATAATAATAGCTATTTATTAAATAATTAATCTCATTCATTATTATTAAAAAAATGAAATGATCTAATTATTTCAAGTTATTAAAATTAATTTTAATGGCCCGAAAGAAATAATTAAAATCTAACCCAACTCTCTATTTCATTTGATATATATACTAAATTGGTAATTGGACTTAGCCCAATATCTTTTAATCGGAGTTGCGAACCAATCGAGTTTTCTTAGGCTATATTTATGAATGACACTGCACAATCTTCGCAATCCAATCATCTAAATAACATATTAATTTCTTTTTTTTTTCAACTATACAATCCACAACACAACTCATTTTCACAACCTTTCTACTTCATCAATCACACCAACTCACAATATATTTTTCTTTTATTTTCATTATTTGTGTATTATATATACACACATATGTTTAAAATATATTAATTATATTATAACAAAAAATTTTAATTTATGATTATAATAATTATTTATTTCATAAACTTAAAATAAAAAACTAATTTATTAATTTAAGACAAAATACATATGAAATGTATACATAATTGAACTGAAATAAATCAAAGTACAAATAGATGCATTAGATTATAAACCCAAAGCTGGGTAAGAGACCAAAATGTATGTCAAGAAGAAACTCACCGATGGGTAACCTTGAGAAGTTAGATAATTTTGAGAATTTGGATAACTTTGAGAATTTAGAAAATTATTTGGATTCATGATTTGAGAAATGAAATAAAATTAAATATTGAAAAAATGTGAGAAAACATCGGTTATTTAGTATGATTTATGGTTAATCTCTTCTATTCCAACATCCGTTAAGAATTTTCGAGCGCGATTATTGTGTGAGATCTCATTCGTTCTTTATATTTTAATTCATATGTAAATATTTGTTGTTTCAATCTTATCTATAATTTAATTATTTGAATATGCTATATAGTACGTCATATTTAGGAGTTTGAAATTAATTAATAGCCAATTAAATCAGCCATACAAGCTCTCAACTCTTTGTCTCTTGATTGTAGTGCATGATTTTTTTTAATATTTCATATTTATTGTTGGATCGGGGGCGTCCATTAGAATTGATGTACTGGCCCCACACACCAACTCTTTCTTTCCCAGGTTGACCCAGGACAATTCCCAGTAGGTCACCCATCATAGTATTGCTCCAAGCTAAACACGCTTAACCTTGAAGTTTCTACTAAGGGGTCACCTGAAAAGATAATGCACCATATTGGTATGAGTAGTACTAATCAATTGCTTTAACATCTCGTCAACAATGGTAGTGCATGCCTTTTCAACTGAGGCATGCTGTAGTCCCATAAGCTCTCTCGGGTACGATACACGGAGGACCCACCCCCGGAGGTGCTGGAGTCCACTTCCCAACATTTATTTGTAAAAAAGAGAGTTTTTTTAAGAGTAATCTCGTATTTTTTATATATGTTTCATAAAGCAACACAATGAAGTATAAAACACTTCATTCATTTTTCAATGATAACAAGAAATGCCCATGAAATTTTGTTGGTTGTGGATAAAAATTGTATAAAGTTTATACCAACTTGGTGTAAGAAATTTCTTGATTTGTTGGAAGTCTACAAAAAAAGTTGCATATTGACTTCATTGTTTTCTTTTAGTATAATTTCATAATTTTGATGTTGAGAAAATTCGAAACCCTTAGTAGAATTCCTGGCTCTGTCCCCCAATGGCGCCGCGCTTTCACCACTTCAACCAGATACTTTTGTTCTATCTTATCTCTTTATTTATGTTCAATTATCAATCCTGGATTCCTCCTTCCTCTTCTTTGATTCTCTGGTAGAAACTTTTGAATTTCGGCTATAACTTTCCTGAAACCGCCTTCTCCCTGTTTAAATTCAAAGAAGGAAACAATATAGAGTAAAAGAATTTCCATCATAATTTCTCAACTTCTCTATGTTTTTCGATAATTCGAGGGCGAACCAGCAGCGGTGCCATCCCATAGTCTCGTAGCTGCCAATCCACCATCTTCTACAGTATAGCAGCAACTTGTCACGCCAGAAATGTTGCCGCTCCTTTGCCTCTTCCGCTGCAGCTGTCGCTGCCACGTCATAACTATTCCAGCATCCATCGCCGCTGCAGCAGAGTCTCTGCAAAGCCAACAGCCTCCGCTGAACAGATATCGCCGCCACACTCCGTGCATAATCGTTAGCAAAAACAAGGTTCCTTCGTCATTGTTTTTTTCTTTTATAGCATGTGTTTACGTTTCAACAACTATTAATTTTAAGTTCAGTGGTTTGAATTTTTGTTATTGCTTAAGAAGTTTCATAAATTTTGTTATTGTTGAGCTGTTGATGATTTATGAGGTAGTAGCTAGTTGGACTTGGTTTACGGTTTATGACTTGCTGGTAAATGGGATAATCTTTTTGGCTACTTAGGCATTCTAAGCTGAATTTGAAAAAGAAAAAAAGAAGAAAAAGACTAAAAACATGTTAAAAATTAAGTGAAAGGTAAATGGGATAATCTTTTTGGCTGAGAAGAACAAGGTAAAGGGTGATGACTTGCTGGTTCTTCCTCTTTTCCATCATCTGATTCTCTCTCTTTGTTTTTCTCCTTAGTTTCTTTTGCAGGTACCAACACAAAGTTTGGTGATTTAAAGGAGTGTTATATAAACTAAAATGGTAGGAGAGAGGT
>JAPKLX010000350.1:61142-114214 GCA_026898415.1 Leonotis leonurus | reverse complement strand
GGTGATTTAAAGGAGTGTTATATAAACTAAAATGGTAGGAGAGAGGTTGTTGTACATGGAAGATGATTGATTGATGGATAACAAATGGAGTTGGTAGAAATGGCATGGCCCAGGAGATTACACAATCTGGTCCAAATCTAGATGACAAATTTTCTTTTCGTTTTCTAGTACTCCCTCTGTCGCACTTTGACCAAAGCTCACATATTTGGTCAAAGTGGTCAAATGGAACTAATGAAGTGAGACATATAGAGTATTAGGTATAGCTTCATATGTGTATTGTAATATTCATAAAATATTAGTTGTTATTGGACTCAAGTAATGCATGTTGGACTTTGATTATGAGATTTTCTCTTCGTTTTCTAGTATTAGGGATAACTAGATATGTGTATTGTAATATTTATGAAATATTAGTTGTTATTGTACTCAAATAATGCATGTTGGACTTTCATTATGCACCATTTAACTTTCAATAATATTTGACTTTTTATTTCTCTAATGGAAGTTTATATAATGTATTGAAATTAAATAAAGAAGAAAATTAATAATAATAATAATCTCGATTGAGCACTATTATCAAATTTAAATTCGAGCACGTCATAATTAACGAATGTCAAGTTTGATAAATATTTAACGTTGAAACTTAACAATGGAGTTTTAAATTTTTCCGAATATGATATCTTATTTGAAAATATTCTTTTTAATCTTTTGAATTAAATTATGGGGTATTACATACTACTCTCCTTAAATTAAATTTTGTCCTGAAATTTCGTACATCTAGAGAATACATCAAGGTATTTTAAAGATATATTCTAACCTTTAAATGGTACTATCAAATCCCACATCAATTACTAGAAAAAATATTTTAAAGACATGCAGATGCAAAATTTTGAAGTTGTTTTTTTTTTATATATCTTTGTGAGGTGATCGATTTTGTTAATCTGTGTAGACGTAAATCTCATGAGCGTATAACTTTGTCAACTTTTCTAACTCATATGTGATTATGATAGGTAAAAAGTGATTAAATTTTGTGAGACGTGTTATGGTTTGTATACCTCAAAGCATGCTTTATGCTTAGAAGATGTATCAGACTTATTTTTAGTTTCACTTTAATGAGAATAAATGTTTCTATCATTGGTTTGTTATTTATTATTATATATTTAATTGCAAACAAGTCAATTTATTACAATTGTAGACTGTGTGGTGGATCGATGATCACAGAAGGTAACACAGTCGGCTCCTTTGTAGCAAAAAGCTCACAGTTTAGACAGAGCTGGATAGCCTAGTCGGTAAAAGCTACGGTATCATTTGATGTGAGAGATGACCTTAACCCGTAGAATGATATCGGTATGTAAAAGCGGATAAACATGCTTTGCGTATAAATATTGAGAAGTTTCACAGTGAGATAAGTTCTACGTGTTGTTTCATAGAACGAGGTCTCGGAAATTAGTCATTTCTTAATCTGCGACGATGACATTAGTATATGCGGTTGATTATACGCTGCTTTGACTCATCTACACTGGCGAGTTTTTCGTATCCCAAAATAGTGATGTCTTGGGTGGTAGAAATTGGCTTAGCTAGAAGTGCTTGATTGTCGGTCGAACAGAATCACGTCTTGATTAACACGAGTTGATTAAATCCGCTTGAGACGTTCATAAATGTTTATTGCATAATAAACTCGGCCGGTTGAAATTTATTCTGTATGTTATAACTAAGGTAAGAACCGGATCACTCACAAATAAATATATTAATTAATTTCGAGTTGTAAGTGAACTCAATTAATTAATGGATTGAGTAAATCTTAAACGCGGGACAAGAGGGTTACATCCGTAATTGAAGTCTAAGTTGGACCAAACATTTAATTTAATTTAATTGGGCCCAAAAGTGACATGGAAATTAATTTATGGATTTGAGCAAGTCAAAATTAATTTTAAATTATTCAAATTTGAATTTGAATAATAGATGGAATTGCAGAGAGATAAAAGTGAGAATTTAAATTATATTATATTTGGAATATTATTCATTCACCTTATAAACCCTAACCTAGTCCAAAATATCTATAAAAGGAGACACATAGTGGCTGAAAATCCCACTCCCATATACTAGCAATAGTCGGCCAACACAGATAGTTTTATCTTTCTTCTAAAACTTAAGGAGCATTCAACACTTCAATTTTTGTTCTTGTTCTCCTAAAATACTTGATAGATATCGTCCACACGATATTCAAGAAGTAGATCAGGAATAGGTTAGAAGTTTTCCGAGGTACGATTGAAGGAGATCGAGTGAAGATTCCTATAGTGAGGATTTTTGTTCGTAGCTAACGATTTAGATCATTTCTCATTGAGAGAAGGACTTGAGTAGTATAAGGTATAATTATATAAATTCCGCAATTATATTCTCCTGAGTGGTATTATGTGTTAAGAATTAATTATTTATATGATTAATTAAACCTATGGATCCTGCAAATTTATGAGCCCCTCATACGTGTTCTATAATTCCCGGAATCATTTGAGAAATTTAGGGAATTCCAGACGCTGACAAACTGACACCTTGTACTAATTTGTGTTAGTTCGTAGGCTATCCTGGAGAAATGAAGGAGTGGGAGTTCTACAGTCTTCGAGATTATAAGGTCATGTTTAACACTAATGCTCGAATTCTAGTAGAAGACTTTGTTAACAACCACAAGCCTAGATGTGAGATAATTCTCGAGGAAATGAGAACTATAACTTGTTCAAATTCACAAGAAACACAACCACCAGCACTAACCCAAACACTTGTACCACCAGCAGTGGAGCCTTGTTGGAGATGGAAGGTAGTTCATCAACCTGACCGATTTATAGGAGTGAGAGAGTCATTTGATTCGATCCCAGGCCTAGATGAATCGGACCCATGTAATTTTGGCGAAGTAGTCGAGGATAAGGACTATCACTTCTGGAAAGAGGCGATGGAGTCCGAGCTGCAGTCCATGGTAGACAAGGATTTATACGAGCTAGTTGGTATTCCCGAAAGCTGCAAAGCCATTGTAAGTAAATGAATCTTCAAGCGAAAGCGAGGAGCATACGGTAACGTCTTAGTTTTCAAATCTAGACTAGCGGCTAAAGTATACACTCAAAAGTAGGGCATCAATTACGTTGAGACCATTTCGCCTGTGGCTATGCTTAAGTGTATTCGTGTACTGTTGTTAGTTGTCACTCATATGGATAGGGAAATTTGGCAAATGGATGTCAAAATAGATTTTATTAATAGAAGTCTTGAAGAAAACATCCATATGCAGCAGCCCGAAGGCTATGTAATTCAAGGCACAAAAAACACATGGTGTTGATGCTAAATAAGTTCATGTATGGACTTAAGCAAGTTTTACGGTCATGGAACCTTTGTTTCGATTAGGATTATGAAATCCTATGGATTTGATCAGTGCGTGTACAAGAAGAGTGTGAGAATGACAGTTGTATTTTTAGTGCTATATGTGGACGACATTATCTTGATCAAAAGTGTCAATAAGATGTTGTCAGACGTTAGGGCATACCTATCTAATCAATTTGATATGAAGGATATGGGAGAATTAGGACACATTCTCAGAATCAAGGTCATCCGTGACCAAAAGAAGAGAATGTTATGTTTATCTCAGAAATTCTATATTGAGTCAGTTCTTAGACGCTTTAGCATGCAGGATTCCAAAATAGGTTTCTTACCCTTCACACACGGAATTACTCTTTCTCGGAAATGTGTCCTAAGACACCTGAGGAGATAGAGGAGATGAGACACATACTATATGCTTCGGCAGTCATTAGTCTCATGTATACTATAATGTATACTAGACTGGATATTTGCTTTGCGTAGGCATGGTAGCAAGATATCAGTCTAACTGAGGAAACGAACATTGGAAAGCGGTAAAAAACATACTCAAGTACCTTAAAAGGACTAAGGAGTCCTGTTTGGTTTACCAGACGAAATCACTATGTTCTTTGGGTTATTCCAATTCTGATTTTCAAACGGATCGAGACTCGAGGAAGTCTACCTTCGGTTTCGTATTTACTTTGGGTGGCGGAGCCGTGACATTGAGGAGTGTGAAGCATAAATGCATTGGAGAATCCACCATGAAAGCCGAGTATGTGGCCGCATCAGAGGCCACAAAAGAAGCATTTTGGTTCAGGAGCTTCTTGATGGACCTATACGTGATTCCGAGTATATCTTTCAGTATCACGGTTTACTATGACAAATCTGGTTTAGTGGCTAACTCAAAGGAAGGAATGACCCACAAAGCAAGTAAACTAATAGAGAGGAAGCACCATATCATCCGTGATATAGTAAGGAGAGGGGACATTGTGGTAACCAAGATCGCGGTAGAGGACAACTTGTGATCCTTTAACCAAGAGTCTGAACGGGAAGACGTTCGAGAGACACATAGAGGGAGTGAGAGTACAACGTGTAGTGGACATGATTTAGATAAAAGTCGTAGAGTTGTTGATGTCATGCGACACAAATTGTTTACTCAAAAGCATGTTTAAGTATAAGTGAGAGATCGTTAGGGTTTGTATAGCTCAAAGCATGCTTTATGCTTTAACGATGTATCAGACTTGTTTTTTAGTTTCATTTTAATGAGAATAAATGTTTATATCATTGGTTTGATAATTATTATTATTATGTATTGAATTACAAACAAGTCCATTTACTGCAACTATAGACTGTGTGGTGGATCGATGATCACAAAAGGTAACACAGTCGGATCCTTTGTAGAATAAAACTCACAGTCTAGATAGACTTGGACTGTCTAGTCGGTAAAGGATGTTGTATCATTTGATGCGAGAGTTGACCTTAACCCGCATAATGATATCGGCATGTAAAAGCGGATACACATGCTTTGCATATAAATATTGAGAAGTTTCATAGTGAGATAAGTTCTACGTGTTGTTGCTTAAACGAGGTCTCAGAAATTAGTCATTTCTTAATCTGTATTGATGACATTAGTATATGCGGTTGATTATACGTTTCTTTGACTATTCTATGCTTCCGAGTTTTTCGTAACAAAAAATAGTGATGTATTGAGTGGTAGTTATTGGCTTAGCTAGAAGTGCTTGATTGTCAGTCGAACATAATCCCGTCTAGATTAACACGGGTTGATTAAATCTGTGTGAGGCGTTCAAAAAGGTTTATTGCATGAGAAGCCCGACCGGTTGGAATTTATTCTGTATGTAATAATTAAGGTAAGAACCGCATTACTCACGAATAAATATATTAATTAATTTTGAGTTGTCAGTGAACTCAATTAATTAATGGATTGGGTAAATCTTAAACACGGAAAATAATTAATGACAAGAGGGTTACATCCGTAATTTAGATGGATTACGATAAGTTCAATATTTATCTTTAGTGGAGTCGATAAATATTTATAATAGAATTACACTTTATTGCATTTCCATAGAGTGATTAAGTTGAAGTTAATTTAACTTGAATTAATTAATTTAAGTCTAAGTGTGACAAAGCATTTAATTCAAAGCATTTAAGTCTAAGGAATTTAAATTATATTATTTGGGATCTTATGCATTCACCTTAGAAATCCTAACCTAACCCAAAATATCTATAAAAGGAGACTCATAGTGGCTGAAAATCCCACTCCCATATAATAGGAATTTTTGGCCAACTCAGTGAGTTTTATCTCTCTAATTATCTAAAATTTAAGGTGCATTCAACACTCCAATTTTCGATCTTGTTCTCCTAATCTACTTGAGAGAATTCACCCACATGATATTCAAGTAGTAGATCGGGAATAAGTTACAAGTGTTCCGAGGTAGGATTGAAGGAGATCGAGTGAAAATTCCTACGGTGTGGATTGCTGGTCGTAGCTAACGATTTAGATCGTTTCTCCTCAAGAGAAGGACTTGCGTAGGAGAAGGTATAATTATTTTTTGGGAACCCTCACAAAATTTTATTTTGATAATGTTCTTTCGAAACACACTTAGATTTATTTTGTCTTGCTTGTTAGACCAGCTTACTCAACCTGTAACAAGGAGATCACACTCTTCATAAGTGAACCTGATAGGGAACAAGCTCGTCTTGTGTTTTAGACCAGGCTAGCTGATGACTTAAAATGTAAAGAACTCAAATATATTAAGCATTATGTCCTATAGGAAGTCATCTGGTTTAGATAGTCTTCTATTCTTGGAAGCAGACCAGCTCACCTGATGCAAGCAGACAATCTGATGAACGTCACTCAACCTGGACCAAACCTGTTCCACCCCTAGCTGTTCTAAACATCATAAGGAACAAACCTGGACCAGACCACCTCACTGGTAGTGAACCTGTCTTGACCAGACCAGCTTGGAGAGTGAACATGTCCCTTACAGATCACTTAATTGGAGATTATCTAATCCTCAGATATACAACGCGTCATCTGAAGTTCTACATAGTCATCTGATATTTCTCGAAGTCATCTGGGTATACAATGTGTCACTCGGTGTACTAAGAGAGAATCCTATCCTTTGTGCCACGTCACCAGATTTCTCAAGAAGGAAGGAGAATCAATCAGAGAGTAAAGAAGGAAATAGATCAATCAACTATCTGCTTTCCATAATCAAGAGATCTCGACAATCTTTCTTTACATGGCAAGAGGATCAAATCAAAGATTCAAATCTATGATTGGCAATCAACATTTATATCACGCCAATCAATTCCAACGGTCATAACTCAAATTCTGAGCCTTTAAAAGTTACGAACAAAATCTGGAGGAGTAACGACGAACTTACGTGCAATCTTGCTAAGCTATAACTTTGCCTAGAAATCAACTCAACTCTTGAAGCACTCAACGAGGAGATTTCTCATTCTAGAAATTGTTCAAAGCCGTTCGTGAACGTTATCACAACCAAACTCGATTCAAGTCTGTCTCATCGAGAAAAAGGAGAGTTGATATCTTCGCTAGCTTAATAGTTTTCTAAGTGGATTAACGTGAAGGTATTTGTAGTAGATTTATCTGCAAGTTGTAAGCAACACGACCCTATTAGTGCACAAGTTTCTCTCTAGTTTTGACTGGAACTTGTGGCTCGTACTCAACGAGTATAAAGAAACGAGTTATCCTAGTAGTGGATATTCAATCTAGTTTTGATTGGACCGTGGACGTAGGAGGTTTCCCGAACCACGTAAAAACAATTGTGTTCTTTACTTTACGTACTTTGCTTTTAGTTGTTTATTCACTAACCTAGCACTGACATACAAACTTGCATTCATTCAATCAACTCCTAATATATTCGGTTAAGTATTTACAAAGGTTTTATAATAAGAGCAACAGATTAAATTCACCATTTTCCGCACACTACACATTGATAGATAACTAGATCACTCTTGATATCTGCTTTGCGTAACTCACAAGAGAGATCTTATTTGGATAGATGGTAGTGAACCTGGTCTTTCAAACTTAAGAAATCTTTCTTTGAGAAAGCTTAATCTCTCAGTTTAATTAGCCAAGTAAATGGAAAATATTGTATTTGGTGTATTCCCCCCCCCCCCCCCCCCCATACACCAAACCTTGCTCTTTCGAGACCAACATTATTTAAATTCTGCAATTATATTCTCCTGTGTGGTATTATGTGTGAAGAATTATTTATTTATATGATTAATTAAACTTGTGGATCCTGCGAATTTATGAGCCCCTCATACTGGTTCTATCATTCCCTTGAGGCATTCATAATGGTTTATTATATAAGAAACCCGGTCGGTTGGAACTTATTCCATATATAATAATTAAAGTCTGATACAGATCACTCACGAATAAACAAATTAATTAATTTTGAGTTGTCGGCAAACTCAATTAATTAATGGATTTAGAGATCTTAAAATGCAGGAAATAGATTAATAATTAAATGAGGATTATATTTGTAATTTGAGTATTGCCAGATAGTTTAATATATTTCTCATTGTGGAGTCGATAAATATTAATATAAAGCTCATTGGTGAATGGTCAAGACACATCTTTTGAATTAGTAGTTACATCATGTTTGATGGCTAGTTCTGCCCTTTATGGGTAGTAGATACTAGTACCACTGATCATGTTTGTTGTGATTTGCAGGCGTTCCTGTGATCCAGGGTACTTAAAGACGGAGATACTTCCATCTCCTTGGGCAACGCTATGAGAGTGGTGGCCATTGCAGTGGGAGATGTGTAACTACAATTTAATTCTACTATTTTAGTTTTACGAGATATTTTACTCGTGGCTAGTTTTAGAAAGAACCTTATTTCAGATTTTATTAGGAATGGAGATTTGTTTATATGTTTTGGCACGATGGTTAACAACTTGTGTACTATTTATGCACAACTTAAAAAACAAACTAATGCAACTCTTAACTTATCCAATAACTCTAAGAAACGAAAAGCTTCTTGTCTTTTGACGAATGATACATATCTATGTCACTTAAGAGTTAGTCACATTAACCTTAGGAGGATTCCGAAGTTGGTAGCACATGACCCATTGGAGGAACTTCATGTAGAGTCATTTCCGACTTGTGCATCTTGCTTGGAGGGTAAAATGACCATGAGACCTTTCAAGGTAAAAAAGAAATAGAGCCAATGATTTGTTAGATATCATTCACTCCGATGTATGTGGTCCGATGTCAACTCAGGCCAGAGGTGGTGCACAATATTTCATGACTTTGATTGATGATTACTCGAAATATGGATATGTTTACTTGATTTCACCACAAGTCGAAATCCTTTAAGAAATTTAAAGAATTCCAGGAACTTGCAGAGAATCGTCATGGAAAGTCTATCAAGTGTCTGCATTCTGATCGCGAAGGCGAATACCTCAGTGCTGAGTTATTGAACAATCTATCAGAAGCAGGGATTCAATCCTTGTTGATAGCACCGGGGACTCCCCAACAAAATGGTGTTGTAGAGACACATAATAGAACACTTATGGAGATTGTGAGATCTATGATGAGTTATGCCCTAAACATAGTATTTTACACATTGAACTTGGTGCCAACCAAGTTGGTCCCTAAGAGACCTACCAAGTTGGTCCTTAAGAAACCTACCAAGTTGTGGATCGGGTGAAAGCCCATTCTAAGACATCTCAAGGTGTGGGGTTGTCCAGCACACGTGCTAGAAAAGGACGCCGACAAACAGACACCTCGTACTAATTTGTGTCAGTTCATAAGATATCCTCGAGAAACGAAGGAGTGGGAGTTCTATAGTCTTCGAGATTGTAAGGTCGTGTTTAGCACTAATGCTTGAATTCTAGAAGAAGACTTTGTGAACAACCACAAGCCTAGATGTGAGATAGTTCTCGAGGAAATGAGAACTATAACATGTTCGCCAACCCAACCGATTTATAGGAGTGGGAGTGTCATCCGATTCGATCCCAGGCCTAGATGAATTGGATCCATGTAATTTCGGCGAAGTAGTCCAAGATAAGCACTATCACTTCTGGTAAGAGATAATGGATTCTGAGTTGCAGTCCATGGTAGACAAGGATTTATACGAGCTAGTTGATTTTCCCAAAGACTGCAAAGTCGTTGGGAGTAAATGAATCTTCAAGAGGAAGCGAGGACCATACGGTAACATCTTACTCTTCAAATCTATACTAGTGGGTAAAGTATACACTCAAAAGTAGGGCATCGATTACGATGAAACCATTTCGCCTGTGGCTATGCTTAAGTCTATTTGTGTACTCTTGTTAGTTGTCGCTCATATGGATAGGGAAGTTTGGCAAATGGATGTCAATATAGATTTTCTTAATAGAAGTCTTGAAAAAAATATCCAAATGCAGCAACCCGAAGGCTATGCAGTTCAAGGCACAAAAAACACATGGTGTTAAAGCTAAATAAGTTCATATATGGACTTAAGCAAACTTCACGATCATGGAACATTTGTTTTGATCAGGATTATGAAATCCTATGGATTTGATCATTGCCCTAACGAGAGCTGTGTGTACAAGAAGTGTGTGGGAATGGTGGTTGTATTTTTAGTGCTGTACGTGGACGACATTATATTGATCAGAAGTGTCAAGAAGATGTTGTCAGACGTAAGGGCATATCTATCCAATCAATTCGATATGAAGGATGTAGGAGAAGCGGGACACATTCTCATAATAAAGGTCATCCATGACCGAAAGAAGAGAATTTTATGTCTATCTCAGGAATTCTATATCGAGATGGTTCTTATACGCTTTAGCATGCAGGATTTCTAGAAGGGTTTCATACCCTTCAGACACGGAATTACTCTTTCTCGGGAAATGTGTCCTAAGAAACCTGAGGAGATAAAGGAGATGAAACATGTTGGGAACCCTTACAAAATTTAGTTTTGATGATGTTTTTTCGTAACACACTTAGATTTATTTTGTTGTCTGGCTTGATTAGACCAGCCTGCTCAAATGTAACAGGGAGATCACTTTATTTGTAAGTGAACCTAATAGAGAGCAAGCCTCTTATTTACTCAGACCAGGTTAGCTGATGAAAACAATGTAAAAGGACTAAAAAACGTTAAGTATTTTTTCATATAGGAAGTCATTTGTCTAGATAGTCTTCTGTACATTGGATGCAGACCAGCTCACCCGAAGCAAGCAGACAACCTAATGAAGGTCACTCAACCTGGACAAAACCTAGTTTTATCCAGCTGTTGTTACCAACTCTAGGAGCAAACTTTGGACCAGATCACCTCGCTGGTAGTAAACCTGACCTATCTGTCCAAACCAACTTGGAAGAGTGAATCTATCCCTTACAGATCACTTAAATGGAGACTATGGAATCTTCAGATATACAATGCGTCATCTGAAGTTTTGTATAAGTCATCTGATATTCTTGAAGTCATCTGGGTATACAATGCATCGGTTGATGTAGTTAGAGAGAATCCCATCCTTTATGCCACGTCACCAGATTTTTGAAAGAAGGAAGGAGAATCAATCAGAGACTAAGAAGGAAAGAGATAAATTAGTTATCTGCTTTCCATAATCAAGGAGATTTAGTCAACCTTTCTTACAAGGCAAGAGGATCAAATCAGGGATTCATATCCATGATTGACAATCAACATGAAATGCAAGCCAATCAAACGATCATAATTTTAATTCTGCACCTATAAATGCCGCGAATAACATCTGGAGAGTTTACGATGAACAATGGACGATCATACGCACATTCTTACAAAGCTAAAACTTTGCCCAGAAATCATCTCAACCATTGAAGCATTCAATGAGAATACTTCCTCATTCCAAATTTTGTTCAAAGTTGTCCGCGATCGAATTCACACCAACCTCGATTCAAGTCTGTCTTATCGAGAAGAAGAAGAGTTGATATGTTCACTATCTAGTAGTTTTCTAGTGGATTAACGTGAAGGTATTTGTAGTAGATTTATTTGCAAGTTGTAAGGGACACAATCCATATTCGTGCACAAGTTTCTTTCTAGTTTTGACTAGAACCTGTTGATCGTTCTTAGTGAGTACAAAGAAGAGAGTATCTTAGTAATGGATAGACAATCTAGTTTTGATTGGACCGTGGACGTAGGGGGTTTCCCGAACCACCTAAAAACAAATGTGTTCTTTACTTTACGTATTTATTTTCAGTTGTTTATTTATTAACCGAGCTCTTGCATCTAGACCTGCATCAATTTAATCATCTCCTAATCATATTCGACTAAGTGTTTATAAAGATTTTTTAATAAGAGCAACATATTAAATCCACCATTTTCCGCACGCTACACTTTGACAGATAACAAGATCACTCTTGCTATCAGCTTTGTGTAACTCACGAGAGAGACTTTTATTTAGACAGATCAATAGTAAACCTGGTAGAGAACTTGGTGAATGTGCCTGGTCTGTCAACTTGAGCAATTTCCATTCGAGAAAGCTTAATCTCTCTAGTTAATTAGTCAAGTAAACTGAAAAGTTTGTATTTGTTGTATTCCCCGCCCCCTCCCAATACACCAAACCTTGCTCTTTTGGGACCAACAAGTGGTATCAGAGAAGTGGTTCAACTAACCATTGTTTCTCTTTCACAGGGTTAACACCTGCGTGGTCAACTTGAAATTGATATAGGAAAACCTATTTCCATTCACGAGCATATTATTTGTCATTATGGAATCTTCTGGTATTAGGGCTTGTGAGGAGTTCTCTATCCAAGGATACATAGAATGTAGCTTCAAAATCAAGATTTGTTTGAAAGCTCATCATTGCCAGATATGAAAAGTGCTAGAAGAAGGTCCACTAGCTATCTATGAAGAAAAAATCTCGTAAAAAAGCACCCAGAACATACACTGCTGAAGAACGACGTGAAACTAATTTAGATAATTTTGTAAAAGGAATGATTTCCAGCACAATCAAAGGAGTTCATCTGGCAAAAATTAAAGATTTGGATACATCTAAGGAAATGTGGGAAGCACTAGGTGAACTCAGCCTTGGATCGGACGCAATGATCGAAAATAAGCTTTCGATGGCCTGCAACAAGTTCGATGAATTTAAGATGAGACCTGGAGAAACCATTGATCAAATGAAAACCAGGTTCATTGAAATTCTACTGGAGGTATCTGCTTTTAAGAAAAACAAGTACACTCAGAGAGAAAATAATCTCAAAGTCATCAGAGCACTACCACCTAGTAGGAAATCTATGCAACCATGCAACCACTAAGAGCTTACTTCAATATCCTCACTACTGAAGCATTGTTTGATCACCTATCTGGTCATGAGCGTGATATGAAAAGAATTCATGGATCAGATCACTCATCTAGAAAGAAATGAGGAAACAACTATTTTGTGAAGAATCGGGAAGGAGATGAAACTTTTCTTACCGGTAAACTATAGGACATGTTAGGTTTGTGCAATGGACTAACCAGATCGAGACATGCTTAGTCACCAAAAAAATCTCAAAGACGAGCTGGATATGGCACAAGCGACTTAGCCATCTGAATTTCAAGTCTATCAACAAGATTGCAAGAGATAAACTAGTCGAAGGATTACCAGACCAACTATATGATAAAGATCATATTTGCGAAGCCTGTCAAGCTGGTTAGAATCGGCATGTCATGATTTATTGCATTATTTCATGTTTTTCTAGAGGAAAAATATTCACAGTCTATCATTTTTCAATAAAATTTATAGTGCATGTAGAAAAAAATATAGACTACGAATCTTCTCGACCATATATACAAATCTTATGAAAGAGATTTCATTAATTTTCATCGGTCCAGTTTTAATATATCTGAAAAAGACTACGAATCTTCTCGAGTAAGCTTCAAGGTAAAGTTGCATGTTTTAAAAATATTTTTACATATTCCTATAGGGAATACTGTCCTGAGTATTTTTTCCTTCTAGGCCAAGTTGATTTGAAAACCCGGATATTGCTAAAATGACCTTATAAGACCTACAAAGCCCTCGGTTCCTCATTGTCAGGTTCTTACGATTGCGAACGAGACGTTTGACAGATTTACTGTTATCACACGGTATTGGGATCTACTGACAGGTGGGTTTGTATATATGTTTTCAAATGTATTTTTGAGTTATTAAGCTCTGATATTTATGAAAATCAAAATGGAAGTCCATGTTAAAATGTTTTGCTCCTTATTCGATAAGTGATCCCTCAAGCAAGACGATCGGATCATGTGCTATGTTAGTGCACTTGCACATGGTTAGTGTACACGTGGGTTTATGTGGGCTTTCCCCATATATTCTCGAGTGAAGTCAGTTTGAGTAAAAGTTCCCTACTGATGAAGGACCTCTATGGGCTGTCCCCATATGTTCATAGAAGGGTATCTAATGCCATTTTTGAGCCAAGGAAAATGAGATCTCAATGGTTTTGGTATGCATATAATGACTTTCTGTTTTAAAACTTTCTATGTGATACTGTGCAAGCATGGATATTCCTTTTCAGAAAACAATTTCGAAAAAGGTTTTTAAATGGCATAACCCACGGGGTACATTAGTTTTGATGATGTCCTTTCGAAACACACTTAGACTTATTTCTATTTGATAGGCCTTAATCTGTTCTACATGTAACAAATCACTATCATATAAATTGAATCTAATAGAGAACAAGTCTATAGACCAGGTTAGTTGATGACTTAGAATGTAAATGACTATATCCTATAGAAGTCATCTGGTTAGCTGATGTTCTATTCGAAGAAGCAGACTAGCAGAAGCATACAAGCAAACATATGATTTGTTCGATGGCCACTCAAATTGGTTATGGAGAGATTATTCACAGTGTTTGCAACCATGTTTTGGAAGAGTTTGGTGCAAATTGATGTTAACCAAATTGACGTTAATCTGTTGGACCACATCATGCAATAAGAAGTGAGCCAGCCTAGGAGCAGATCAACTAGTTATCTGGCGTATGGATAAAATTGCCTAGATGTACATAGAAGAATCCCACTCAGATTTCCATCTCACGGAGGAGTATATCTATTAGAGATCAAGAATGGAAGGAGGATCAATCAAACAACGTGAAGAAGGAAAGAAAATCAATCATTATCTGCTTTCCATATATCAAGGATTCGGTCAACCTTTCACACAAGGAAAGAGAAGACATTCTGGGATTCATATCTCTTGATTGACAATCATCATTTATTTTCAAGCCAATCAATCCCAACGGTTAGAATTTATAAATTCTACACCTATAAAAACTTGGAACCAAGTCTTGAAGAGTACGATGCACAACTGACGATCAAACGCAAGTTTTTACAAGCTATTATTCTGCCCAAAAATCAACTCAATCTTTGACATTCAACAAGGAGATTTCTACATTCCAGATCGAGCTCTAAGCTGTTCGTGATCGAAATCACACCACTCAATTTAAGTCTATCTTATCGAGAAGAAGAAGGAAGATTGGAACATGACCACTTCGCTAGCTAGTAGTTTTCTAGTGGATTAATGTGAAGGTACCTTGTAGCAGTTTTGACTGAAAGTTGTAAACCCTTATTCGTGCATAAGTTTCAATCAGGTTGTGATTGGAACTTATGGCTCGCTCTCAGCGAGTATAAAGAAGAGAGTATCTTAATAGTGGATATCCGATCCAGTTAGGATTGGACCATGGAAGTAGGGGGTTTCTCGAACCACGTAAAAACAACTGTGTTATTCACCTTACGCATCTTTACTTTTAGTTATTTTATTCACTAACCAGCACGAGCATTCAATCTGCATTCTTAATCAATCTATTAATCTGCTCGGTTAAGTTTTTCTGTTTCACAGGGTTGAAACCTACGTGGGCAACTTGAATAGATCTAGGAAAACCTTTTTTCATACACGTGCATACTATCTGCTATCATGGAATCTTCTATTATTAGAGCATGCGAAGAATTCTTTATCCAAGGATACAGAGAATGGAGCTTCAGAATCAAGACATGCCTAAAAGCTCATCACTGGCTGATGCGGAAAGTGATAGAAGAAGGTCCATTAGCAATCTATGAAGAGAAGACTCATATCACTGAAGCTGGAGTAGTTAAGGATAAGGTGCTGAAAGATCACATAACATATACATCTGAAGAACGATGAGAAGCAAACCTCGACGACTTTGCAAAAGGAATTATTTCCAGCACAGTCAAAGGAGTCCATATGGCTAAAATTCAAGATCTGGATACAGCCAAAGAGATGTGGGAAGCACTGCGTGAATTCAGCTTAGGTTCAGAGGACATGATCGAGAAAAAGTTGTCATTAGCCTGCAACAAGTTCGATGATTTCAAGATGAGACCTGGAGAAACCATTGAACAGATGAAGAACCATTTTATTGATGTTTTGCTTGAAGTATCTGCCTTCAACAAGAACAAGTACACTCAGAGAGAGAAAAATCTCAAGATACTCAGAGCACTACCACCAAGCTGGGAAATATACTCTGCAATGCAACCACTACGTGCTTATTTCAACGATCTCTCAGTTGAAGCATTATTTGATCATCTTGTTGTTCATGAATGTGACATTAGAAGAATTCATGGACCATATCATGCATCTAGCAAGAGGAACGTGAGCAGTTCCAAAAAGGAAAAATAAGTAGCCTTCAAAGCAAAATGTGTAGCAGATGAACCAGTAGCACCTGCTGTACCAGAAGAAGGAGATTATGACAAGTTGCTCAAGGAATTTGCTATGATTGCAAAGAGAATGGACAAGATGAAAGTTAGATCGAGAAAATATCGTAGATTCTACAAGGATAACAAAAGTAGATTTCAGAAGAATAGAGATCAAGATAGATCTGATAGCAAAGGCGAGGTAAAAGGAAATGGTAAGACATCTAACTTTAATGAATATACTTGTTATGGTTGTGGCAGAACATGTCATTTCAAGAAAGATTGCCCTGACCTATCCAAAAGAGAGAAGAGTTAAGAGCAAAAAGAGATCGAAAGCTTAAAGCTCAACATAAAGCTATGCTAGATGAAGAATATTCAAGCAGTTCGAGTCATTTATCAGATAGCTCATCAGAGAATGATGAAGCATTCTATGCACATGACATAGAAGAAGATTGGGATGAATGCTACATGGGAATTGACAATGGCCTTGACCAGACCGAGGAAACTCTCATGTTTCTATCTCATCTAATATACCTATATATGATTCTGGAAGTGAAGATGAAGCTGAAGTCTCATGGGAAGAAGTCAATGAGATGTTCAAGAGCTACAAGAGCATAAAGAAGTTGTTTCAAGATGTTATCCTAGAAAATGATAAGTTCAATGAATCTGTAAAGGTTCTCAGTGACGCCAATACAAAGTTTTCTGCAAAAGTAAATGATCTAGAAGGACAGATTAAAACCAAAGATGAAGAAGTCTACTTACTCAATTCAAAGGTCAAAGATTTGATCACTAGAAAAGAAGTAGCAGAGTAGAAACTGCAGAAAATGAGGGAGAACATGAGAAAGATCAACAAAAGCAGTGAGCGTGTCAACATGATCTGGGATATGCAGAATAAGACCAGATTAACCGTTGGATTAGGCTACAATGAAAAATCCAAATCAACAAAGTTCGTAGTTTAAAGAAAGAATATACCAGATCAAATGATCAATCTGAATAATTGGAAGAACCAACCACAGAAGATGTTGGTAAAAGAAGCAGGAGATAGACGATATTATCAAATGAAAGGTCAACCTACTCAGTATATCAAAACAGTTAGGAACCAGAAACAGAAGGCTCCTACCAGAACAACATCAATAAAGAAAAATAATATCAACTGGAACAACGTTGAAAGGAACCATCCATCTGTCTTACAAAGCTATTTCAAGAATAGATAATGTAGGGAGAAAGATTACCAGTTATATTTTTGTTCCTCACACGAAACTGATCTGGGTCCTAAGGGAACATTTGCTACTAACTAAACACCGATTCGTTGAAAGGGTAGCTAAGTCAATGTAATTGCAGGATCGAAGAGCTGCAACAAGAAGTCAAGTAGCAAAGGGAACCATCTGGATTATTGATAGTGGATAAACATATGACATGTGACAAGTCAAATAGAATGTTGGGATGGGAGGTAACGATGTTACAGAATCCTACAAAGGCAAGAACATTCCAGAGGATATATATATATATATATATGTATATATATATATATTCATCAGTTAAGTGATTACCAAGTATATTAGAAAGAATATGAATGTCCCAAGAATGAACAATTACAACAGTTTATCTAGAACTATACATAATACACAGATATCAATATGGTATACATATATCCAGATACAGAACACATAGTAAGATTCCAATAGATGCAATAAATAAGATGATGAATTTAAAAACCTTTGCAGCGTTTAACTATGGCGAAAATTTCTTCTAATTTGCGAAAACCGTGGGTTTCAAAAATGGCGAAAGATTCATGGGAAAGAAACTTCTGAACCTTAGCAACATGTTGTAGAAACAGAGAACTTTGAGGTGCCATGATTAATGGAGTTTTGAGATTTGAGAAAAGCTTGCGAAAGAGAAAGAAATCCGGGATTTTGCTTAAGTGCTTTAAGAAGAGTAGTGCTCAGTGCAATGGAAGTGTAATGTGAATAGTTTAATGCACGTACGACACACATATATATAAGAAAATAACCAACGGCTCAAAGTAAAGAGATAAGATTTTTATGTTTGGATAAGAATCTCCCTTTTTAGGTTTTCCAGTTTCAGCTTTCCATTTTGCCGCCCTGCGTCGCGTTTGATGTACGCGCTAGATCCTAGGGTTGTAGGATGAAGTGTGTAAATCTTCTTATCTACTGCAACTTTCCTTATTCCTTTTCTTGCAGAGATTTTCTCGATCATAGTTTCCAAAGGTGTGCTAATCATCATGATTATGGAAGATTTAGCAAATCTATGTCAGAAAATAGCTTTATAGACCATAGTTAGGGCGGTAATTAGTGTCAGACATGCTTCTAATTTCCAAGTTCCCCCTTGACTAAGAAATCGTTTATTGGAAATTAAATTTCCACGTGGCATGTTCGTATCTCATCATATTCTGTCATCTCCTGTGCATCATTCTGCTTTTACATTCTGTTTCTTGTCAGTCTGGTTGACAATCTGGTTTTTCATTTTGCGTCATACTCTCATCTGTGATACAATGATATGGTTATCAAAACTAGTGTTTTTGTTTTTCATTGTTCTGCTCCATGATCTGATTATGTCAATCTGGTATTGACTTGGTTCTTTCATCTAGGTTTAGCAGCCCTAGCTTTCCACATAGCATCTTGAATCTCTCTTCTGGTAGAGCTTTTGTCAAGATATCAGCACGTTGTACATCTGTGTGTATCTTCTCGATCTGAACGTGTTTCCTCTCCACATGATCTCGAATAAAATGATGTCTCACATCAACATGCTTGCATCATGTATGGAGTACTGGATTATGTGTTATAGCGATGATCTCCTGCACATTGATCTCGTAGTCTTTTAGTTGCTGGTTCAACCACAATATTTGTGCACAACAGCTTCCAGCGGCCATGTACTTTGCCTTAGTTGTTGATGTAGCAACAGATGTTTGTTTCTTTGAAAACCAAAATATCAACTTGTTTCCAAGAAACTGACACGTTCCAGAAGTAGACTTTCTGTCCAGTTTGCATCCAGCATAATCTGAATCAGAATAGCCAATTAACTCAAAGTTGTCCTCACATGGATACCATAATCCAATGTGTGTTGTACCTTTAAGATATCTAAGTATCTTCTTGGCAGCTTCCATATGAGACTCCTTAGGGTTGGCCTAGTATCTAGCACATACTCTAACTGCAAAAGTAATTTCAGGTCGACTAGCAATTAAGTATAGCAGAGAGCTAATAATACCCCTATATTGAGTTATATTTGTTGGTTTTCCTTATGTATTGGGATCTATCTTCCCATTGGTCTGCATTGGGATCTTGACAGGTTTACTATTTTTTACTCCAAATTTTGTGATCAGATCGTTGATATACTTTGTTTGATTAACAAAGATACCATCTGGTAGCTGCTTCACCTGCAAACCTAGAAAGAAATTCATTTCGCCCATCATAGACATTTGATATTTATTCTTCATTAGTTCAACAAATTTATCACATAGATAAGTAGATTGTGATCCAAATATGATATCATCAACGTATATCTGGAATAAAAGGATATATTCTTTGACTTTGATTATGAAATGTCTTGTCAATAGAGCCTCTTCTGAATCCTGATTCCAGCAAGAATATTGATAGCGTTTCATACCATGCTCTAGGTGCTTGTTTCAAACCGTATACACCTTTAGCTAGTCTGTATAATTTCTGGTCTGGATTTCATTATTCAAAACCGGGTGGTTGTTCAACATACACTTCTTCTTCAAGTATTCCATTTAGGAAAGGACTCTTGACATCCATCTGATACACCTTGCATCTCTTGTATGCTGCATATGCTAGAAACAGTCTGATTGTTTCCAATCGGGCAACTGGTGCGAACGTGTCATTCAAATCAATACCTTCTTGTTGACTGTCATTCAAATCAATACCTTCTGGTTCATCTTCATTTCCTAAATCATAGACAAGTTTATTTGAGGACATATAAGCATGAGAATTTACCTCGTTCTGTTCAAGTCCGTTGTCCAATCCCATGTAGCATTCATCTCAATCTTCATCTATTTCTTCTGCATAGAATGCTTCATCATTATCTGATGAACTATCAGACTAATTACTTGAACTGCTTGAGTCTTTTTCAGCTATCATGGCCTTGCGTTGAGCTTTGAGTTACCTATCTCTTTTAGCTCTCAGCTCTTCTCTTTGACTTTTTGACTAATCAGGATAATTTGTCTTGAAATGACCTGTTCTGCCACATCCATAACATGTATACCATTACTTTTAGTGTTAGCTTTGTCATCAGATCGTTCTGTTTCTTTGTTCTTCTGGTATCTACCCTTGTTATCTTTATAGAACATTCGATATTTTCTTGATCTGATTTCCATCTTGTTCATCCTCTTGGCGATCATAGAAAATTCCTTGAGTAGCTTATCGTAACCTCTTTCTTCTGGTGTTGCAGTTAGCGCTGGTTCATCTGTTTTGCACTTCTCTTTGAAGGCGGTATCTTTCTCTTTCTTTGAATTGTTTTCATTCTTCTTGCTTGAAGAGTGATCCGATCCATGTATCCTTCTGATGTCACATTCGTGAACAACCTGATGATCAAATAGAGCTTCAACAGACAGATCGTTGAAATCAGCACGTAGTGGCTGCATTGCTGAGTAGATCTCCCAACTTGGGGATAATGCTCTGAGAATTTTGAGATTCTTCTCTCTCTGTGTGTACTTGTTTTTATTAAACGCAGAGACTTCAAGTAACACTTCTATGAATCTTTTCTTCATCTGCTCGATGGTTTCTCCATGTTTCATCTTGAATTCATCGAACTTGTTGCACGCTAGAGACAACTTGTTCTCGATCATTGCTTTAGAACCTGGGCTTAGTTCTCTCAAAGCTTCCCACATCTCCTTGGCTGTGTCAAGATCTTGGATCTTAGCCAGATGAACTCCTTTTACCGTACTGGAGATGATTCCTTTGGCAAAGTCATCAAGATTTGCTTCTCTTCTTTCTTCAGATGTGTACTTTCTGAGGTCTTTTAGTACATTCTCCTTGACCACTCCAGTTTCCGTGATACGGGTTGATTCTTCATAAATAATTAATGGCCCTTCTTCGATCACTTTCCACATCAGACATGGATGAATCTTGAGACACATCTATATTCTGAAACTCCATTCTCTGTATCCTTGGATTGAGAATTCTTCACATGCTCTGATGACAGAAGATTTCATGATGACAGATAGTATGCAAGTGAATGAAACAAAGTTTTCCTAGATCTATTCAAGTTGACCACGCAGAATTCACCCTTGTGAAAACAGAAACAATGGTCCTATGAACCACTGCTCTGATACAACTTGTTGGTCCCGAAAGAACAAGGTTTGGTGTATGGGGGGGAGGGGGAATACACCAAATGAAAACTTTTCAGTTTACTTGACTAATTACTTAGAGAGATTTAAGCTTTCTGAAACCAGATCGCTAGTTGTGACAGATCAGGTCGATAACCTGATCGATCTCGTTCTGTCCAGGCAGAAACTCTCACGTGAATAACACTTAAGCAGAAATCAGGAGTAGTCTTGTCTACTAGCACAGTGTTGTGTGCGGAATATGGTGGACTTAGTCAGTGCTCTTGTTTAGAAAACCTTTTGAAATCTTATTCAGAGATTTTGCAGATCGATTAAAAATGCAGTTTGAATGTGTGTGCAGATTAGTGAATAAAACAACTGAATTTTAAAATGTAGAAAGTAAATAACACAGCTATTTACGTGGTTCGGGAAACCCCCTACGTCCACGGTCCAATCCAAATTAGATTAGATATCCACTACTAGGATACTCTTCTTATTTATACTCGCTGAGAACGAGCCACAAGTTTCAAACACAATCTGTTTTGAATCTTATGCACGAATGAGGGTCGTGTCCCTTTACATCTTACAGAAAACTACTATAACTGGTTCTCTTCACGTAAATCCACTAGAAAACTACTAGCTAACGAAGATCTCTTTCCTTCTTCTCGATAAGACAGACTTGAATCGAGCTGTGATTTTGATCATGAACGGCTCAGAACACGATCTGGTGAGTAGAAATCTTCTCGAATGAATATTTCACTTGATCGTAGATCTTGGACTTCTTGTAATCTTCCAGTCATTGTTCCAAGCATTTATAGGTGTAAAATTTAAAATTCTGACCGTTGGACTCTATTAGTTTGGAGTAAATGTAATTTACCAATCAAGGATATAGAATCCCTAAATTTTCTCCTCTTGCCTTTGGAAAGTTTGACTGACTCTTTCGTAAATATGGAAAGCAGATCATTGACAGATACTGTTTTTTCTTCTTCACGTATGGTTGATTTTCCTTCCATCTTAATAGCACGAATGATGTGGCAATGAGTTTGGGACTCTTCATCAGTTAATCTGGTCAAAGTGTATGATTTCCAATTAACTGATAGTTGAACTGATATCATCTGGTTCAATCTTGAATATCGATCAGGTCACACCAGATTGATATCAATCTGGTCACACCAGATTGATATTGATCTGGTCAGTGGTCGATCTGGTCCTTAAGAAGGTATGCTCCAAAGCATGGTAGACTCTTCTGAGTGTTCTGGTAGTAGCTGATCGAGTGACCATTCTGATGGGTCTTCTGTTTGCTTCAATCTGCTGTCGATCTGGTCCAGAAACTAAGGAAAAATAGAATGACTTCTATAGGATGAAATAATTTACATGTTAAGTCATTTTTCTAACCTGGACTAAGATCTGTTCTCTATCAGATACATTTTATATTGTAGTGTTCTGGTACATGTAGAACAAATTTAGATCTAACAAGACAGAATACAATCTAAGTGTGTTTTGAAAAGAACATCATCAAAACCAAATATTTTGGGGTTCCCAACAAATGTTCCAGAGGGCACTACTCCAACCAGGCTACAAGTTGGTCTTCGAGTTCGTGCAGCGCATCTTCATGACGCACAGTGGATCATATGATCAAGTCACCCCGGAGAAGTTCAGAATCATGACTACAGTGATTCTGAATTTGAAAGTCAACTGGAGCAGAATCCTCTTTGACTTGCTGGCAAAAGGAAGCATGTCTCGTGAAGTGGAACAGGGATGCCAAGGGCAATGCTGTATCCGTGGAAGTTAGAAGGAATCCGAGGCACTCCACCAAAATAAGTTGCATGGTGAAGTTTTTCAAACAACAGGTTTGGGAAAATGCTGTGGAGTTCAACTGTAGGTTCACCATCCCTAAGGATCAACATCAGATCGAGATGTCCTTGGGAACCCTATTTAACAATGTTACTGATGAAGTACACCATGCTGCACTACTGGAGATGGGTTGCTCAAATCCCATCTGGGTGCCACCTACCAGAGCAACTGAGAAACAGAAAGAGAAGGCACCAAAGGAGAAGGTGCAGAAAGAAAAAGTCCAGTGCAAGCCACCTACCAAGAGGGCAAGTTCAATAGATACTGACACCTCTACCACAACTCACCAACCCAAACAGAAGAGGAGAAGGTTGAGGAAGGTACACGAGTCACCACCACCTAATGAAGAGGCACAATCAGAGACTGCCAAACACCAACCGGAACAAGACATACAACAACAAGCAGAGGAAGCCCATCAACCAGAAAGCTCCATTCCTCAAGAGACAGAGGCACCACAATTTGTGGAAACAGAGTCAAGCTTTGACCCCAACTAGGGCAAAGACTTCTCACCAGCACGTTGTGTCACTCCCTCACCAGATCCCTCACTAGACCGGATGCAGAAGATTAGTGAGGAGGATGAGGAAGAAGATGAGGAATTTGATGAGGAGGAAGAGAAAAGGAAACAAGCAGAAGGAGTCATCCACTTGCTGGAAAATGAAGCATATCATTCTATTCTTCAAGATTTTCCTAGGATCCATCTGCTCGCAGAAAGCTATGGAGCAGCGACGAGGGTCAAATTTTACTTACTAGTCAAGGATAGTGAATACTACATTTTTGATGCCTTGCTTCAAACCAGATCGATCGAGGAGCTCAAGAAAGAAGAAGCCCCTTTGCTGAGTTTACTCCAAGACAGTTTTGTTAGTGAAGTCAGAACAGAATACCACCAGCTTATACTAGCAATGATGAAACATGAAGCCAGGCTGCTGCAGATTGATCTAAAATCATTCTACGCTGATAGAATGGATTTTTACTCAAGTGTCAAAGGATCAGATGATGAGGTTGATCCAAATGTGGATATGGGAGGTCAAGGAGGTGACCAGATGGAGAAGCCCACCACATCTGGTGCAGAGAGCCAACCAGAGAAAGAAGTCACAGAACAATCTACTCAAGAGGCAGAGAAGCCCAAGAGGAGGAAGAAGAAGACTCCCATTATTCATCTGGATCCAGTAGATGAAGAACCAGTGGGACAATCAATTGATGGAGAACCCACCAATGAGATTTATACTCATGGGGTTGCTCAGAAATTGAAGAAGGATGTCAGATTCTACGAGCTGGAAGAATTGTTGGAGAGGGAGACCAAATCATTCAATAACTATCAGATCGACAACTTGATCACCTTACGCGTTCAAGACCAGCTAACAGACATCTGCAATGACATCCAAGAAAAGGCCACTCGAGTCCTTGTTGATTTTAATCAACACGAGAAGGAATATGTCAATGACATGGACCTCGATCTGTGCCGTAAATTGAGAGATCAGAATAAGAATCTTAACAAGAAGATGGACGATGACCGAGAGGCCGCTGAAGTAGCGCATGAGAAGTTTACCCTGAGGGTAGAGTCAGTGGAGAAACAAACCCAGAACGTTCAAACTCTGGTCACAGATATGCTTGCCAAAGAGAGAGAGCGCATTGATGAAGCTGTGAAGAGTCAAACTGCAGCTATCACTGTTGATGTGAAGGTGGCCACTACCATTGATATACATGCCAAACTTGCTGCCTTTGAGAAGGAGAAGTTTTTGGAACTTATGAAGGCAAATCAAGTCAATGTGTTGGATGCTCTGCTCTACCCAAATCCTACAGAATATGAACACCAGAACACTAGGCTGACAAAGGTGAAAGACCTCCAGAATACCTATGATGCCACTCTCTTCACGATGAATAGCAAACTAGAGAAGAAGCTCGATGCCACGGACCAGACTGTTACCTTATTACAAGGCTTCCAAGCTGATGCTGAACAAAAGATGGAGGAGATGAAGGCTGAGATTGATTCCCTTCGTACACTCATCAAGTCGGTATTTGATGATGTCGAAAAGGGGGAAAAGTCGAAGTCTGGGAAATGAGGAGATAGTAAAGACAAAGGAAATGATGCAACAGAACAAGGACCAGATCCTACTAGTGAACCAGATCAAGGTCCACCAGAAGGATCACAAAGAGAAGCGTCAATACAACAAACCAAGGAGAAGCCCACAACGCCACCTAGGGCAGATCCTACGATTGAACCAGATCAAAGTCCACAACAGCACCAACAACAAGCAATACATGACAAGGGCAAGAAACCCATTGACGAGGGAGAACAAATTGTTGAACTACTCCTATTTGGAGTAAGTAGTGAACAAGCGTGTGACCCAATTTTTCAAGCACAATTTTACAAATAACAAGCTGAACGAGAAATGAAGCAGGCAGTACAAGAGGCCAGAGAGAAGTCATTCCAGACACCCTTTTCTCAACTGTCATCAGAACTTTCACAACAACAATCATCAGAATCCACCACTCAATAAAAATGGAAGAAGAAGAAGTCGTTTACTGCCTGGAACCTCACTCTACAGAAGAAGACGCCCAAAGATAATTGGGTACCTGTGGTAGACCAGAAGGATTGGGAGCTAATCAAGCAAGGATTTATTATGACTAGATATTTTCTAAAGGAACCTATTTACTCAGAGTCCACACCAGATGAAGACTTCAACAGATACATGGAAAATTTTGCAGAGAAGGAACTGATTCAGAGGATTAGGTTGGCAGCCAAGGATGCTAAAATTCAAATTAAGGCACCCGAGCGGGAGTATATGGTTTGTCCAACAATCCCAGGAAGCAGCATACCAGATAAAACTTATATTCTCAATTATATCAATCAAGTAGCCAAGATCAATGGTTACAAGATTGATAATCACGACCCAAATTACGCTAGAGTAAGGGACGGGATCTATCAGAGTATCCAGTTTACCTCCGACGCTCAACGTGAGAAAATGAAGAAGGGAGGTGCTGGCAGATGGTTCTCTTTGATTTTTCTATCTTTCATCTATCTGTTGTTCTTATTTTTGATATCTACTTGTAATCCACCTGTTCTTAAACTTATATATATACATGTGGGTTTTCTGAAGACAAAGGCTCATTGTCTAGAACCATCTTATTGCCTATGATTGTTATCACATTAATAACAATCTCTTAGAACCCTTCTGGTTATTTTAAACCAGATCACACTTAAATGCTTTACTTAGGGTTAATTTGTAAAGTGTGGTTTCGACGTCATCAAAAAGGGGGAAATTGTAGGGAACCCAACAATATTTAGTTTTGATGATGTTCTCTCGAAACACACGTAGATTTTATTTTGTTTGCTAAGTTTTAATCTGTTCTAAAATGTACTAGATCACTAAGAGAACACGATCCTAGAGAGTAACTTAAAATGTAAAGGATTACATCCTATAGAAGTTATTATGTCTGTTTCTTGATTGAGGACTAGATCAACATCAGACTAAAGCAAGCAGATGATCTGTCCAATGGCCACTCAATCTGGTTTACATGGAATCATTCCCAGAAGACTGCAATCATCCTTTACAGCATTCTCTAGCTGAGTGATATTTATTGACGAGATCGACATCAATCTATTTTGATCAGATCATTACCACAATGTGAGCCAGCCAGGACTAGATCATCTCTAGTCAACTGACATTCGCTTGTTTGTCCAAATTGACTGATGAGAATCCCAAACTCATTGCCAAATCAGTATAATCTCACAAAGATGGAAAGTATATCTATTGGAGATCAAATTTGGAAGGAGAATCAATCAGCACGCGAAGAAGGAAAAAGTATCTAACAAACGATCTGCTTTCATTATGTATTGAAGATTCGGTCAATCTTTCCAAAGGCAAGAAGAGATAAATTAGGGATTCATATCTCTTGATTGGTAATCACATTTACTTCAAACTAATCAAGTCCAACGGTTAGAATTTAAAATTCTACTCCTATAAAAGCTTGGATCCAAGGCTGGAAGAGTACGAATACTATTATCAACGATCCAACAAGCTGTTACTCTGCTCAAAAATCAACTCACTTGTCAAAGCTCTATATTGAGAAGATTTCTACACACCAGATCGTGTTCTAAGCCGTTCGTGATCGAAATCACACCAACTCGATTCAAGTATGTCTTATCGAGAAGAAAAAAGAATAACTTCACTAGCTAGTTACTTTCTAGTGGATTGACGTGAAGAGATCCAAATACAGTAGTTTTCTGTAAGTTGTAAAGGGACACGACCCTTATTCGTGCATAAGTTTCAATCAGATTGTGCATGAAACTTGTGGCTTGTTTTCAGCGAGTATGAAGAAGAGAGTATCCTAGTTGTCGATATCTAATCTAGTTTGGATTGGATCGTGGACATAGGGGGTTTCCCGAACCACGTAAAAACAACTGTGATATTTACATTCTACAATTTCAGTTGTTTATTCACTAATCAGCACATGCACTCAAACTGCATTTCTTAATCAATCTGTTAATCAATCTGATTAAATTTTAAAAGGTTTTCTAAGCAAGAGCACATACCAAGTCCACCATATTCTGCACATAACGCTCTGTTAGAGATCAAGATAACTCTTCATGTTGGGAACCCCACAATAAATTAGTTTTGATGATGTTCCCTCGAAAACACAGTTAGATTTAATCATATTCTGTTAGATTTCAATTTGTTCTGTGTACCAGGACACTAAAACATAAAGTGTTTTAGATAAGAGAACTGATCCTAGTTCTGTCTACGAAATGATTTAACTTGTAAAGGATTTCATCCTTTAGAAGTCATTCTGTCTTCTATTAGTCAATAGGACCAGATCGTTGAAGCAGACGGAAGCAAGCAGAAGATCCATCAGAATTATCATCAACTTTTACCAGAACACTCAGAAGAATCAACCATGCTTTGAAGTATACTTTCTGTTCGACCAGATCGTCTTCGACTACATCGTCTTCGACCAGATCGATATCAATCGACTGCGACCAGATCGATATCTATCTGCTGCGGCCAGATCGACATTTAGTGCTGAAACCAGATGATATCAGACTAAATGTTGGTGAATCCCAAAACCTATGCTACGTCATTCATACCATCGAAGGAAGAGAATCAATCAAGACAAGAAGAAGGAAAGTAGTATCTGTCAAACGATCTACTTACCATATTAAGAAGATTCTGTCAACCTTTTCAAAAGGCAAGAGGAGATAATTTAGGGACTCAATAACCTTGATTGGTAAATCACATTTACTTGGAACCAATCAAACACAGCGGTTAGAATTTCAAAATTCTACACTTATAAAAGCTCAGAACAAATACTGGCAGATAGAGAAGGACACACAAGATAATCATCTACGATCAACAAGCTGTTACTCTACCCAGAAATCATCTCATCTATCGAAGTATCTACTAAAGAAGATTTCTACTCACCAGATCGTGTTCTGAGCCGTTCGTGATAGAAATCACACCTCGATTCAAGTCTGTCTTATCGAGAAAGAAGGAAGGAGATCTTCGCTAGCTTTTAGTTTTCTAGTGGATTAACGTGAAGAGATCCAGTTACAGTAGTTTTCTATAAGTTGTAAAGGGACACAACCCTTATTCGTGCATAAGTTTCAACCAGGTTGTGTTCGAAACTTGTGGCTCGTACTCAGCTTGGATTAGACCGTGGACGTAGGGGGTTTCCCGAACCACATAAAAACAACTGTGCTATCTACTTTCCACATTCTTTATTCCAGTTGTTTTATTCACTAACATTCACTCTCATTCAAAACTGCATTCTTAATCAATCTGCTAAATACTTGGTTAAGTTTTTGTAAAGGTTTTCTAAACAAAGATCACCGACTAAGTCCATAATTATTCCGCACACAACGCTCTGCTAGAGAATAAGATCACTCTTGATCTTTGCTTAGTGTTATTCACTCGAGAGATTCTGCCTGGACAGAACGAGATCGATCTGGTCTGTCACAAATAGCAATCTATTTTTCAGAAAGAATAAATCTCTCTAAATATTAGTCAAGTAAACTGAAAAGTTTGTATTTGGTGTATTCCCCCCCCCCCCCATACACCAAACCTTGCTCTTTCGGGACCAACAAATAACTATCAGATCGACAACTTGATCACCTTACGCGTTCAAGACCAGCTAATAGACATCTACAATGACATGCGGCAAAGGCCACTGAAGTCCTTGTTGATTTTAATCAACACCAGAAGGAATATGTCAATGACGTGGACATCGATCTGCACCGTAAATTGAGAGATCCGAATAAGGATCTTAATAAGAAGATGGACAATGACCGAGAGGCCGCTGAAGCAGCACGGGAGAAGTTTACCCTGAGGGTAGAGTCAGTGGAAAAACAAACCCAGAACGTTCAAACTCTGGTCACAGATATGCTTGCCAAAGAGAAAGAGCGCATTGATGAAGCTGTGAAAAGTCAAACTGTTTCTATCACTGCTAATGTGAAGGAGGCCACTACCATTGATATACATGCAAAACTTGCTGCGTTCGAGCAGGAGAAGTTTGTGGAACTTATGAAGGCAAATCAAGTCAGTGTGCTGGATGCTCTGCTATACCCAAATCCTACAGAGTATGAACACCAGAACATTAGACTGACAAATGTGGAAGACCTCCAGAACACCTATGACAAAGTTTGGGAACCCTCATAAATTTTAATTTTGATAATGTTCTTTCGAAACACACTTAGATTTATTTTATCTTGCTTGTTAGACCAGCATACTCAACCTGTAACAGGGAGATCACACTCTTCATAAGTGAACCTGATAGGGAACAAGCCCGTCTTGCGTTTTAGACCAGGCTAGCTGATGACTTAGAATGTAAAGAACACAAATATATTAAGCATTATGTCCTATAGGAAGTCATCTGGTTTAGATAGTCTTCTATTCTTTGAAGCAGACCAGCTCACCTGATGCAAGCAGACAATCTGATGTACGTCACTCAACCTGGACCAAACCTGTTCCACCCCTAGCTGTTCTAAACATCATAAGGAACAAACCTGGACTAGGCCACCTCACTAGTAGTGAACCTATCCTGACCAGACCAGCTTGGAGAGTGAACATGTCCCTTACAGATCACTTAATTGGAGATTATGTAATCTTCAGATATACAACGCGTCATCTGAAGTTTTACATAATCATCTGATATTTCTCGAAGTCATCTGGGTATACAATGTCACCCGATGTACTTAGAGAGAATCCTATCCTTTGTGTCACGTCACCAGATTTCTCAAGAAGGAAGGAGAATGAATCAGAGATTAAAGAAGGAAAGAGATCAATCAGCTATCTGCTTTCCATAATCAAGAGATCTCGTCAATTTTTCTTTACAAGGGAAGAGTATCAAATCAAGAATTCAAATCTATGATTGACAATCAACATTTATATCACGCTAATCAATTCCAACGGTCATAATTCAAATTTTGAGCCTATAAAAGTTACGAACAAAATCTGGAGGAGTAACAAGACGAACTTACGCTCAATCTTACAAAGCTATAACTTTGCCTAGAAATCTACTCAACTCTTGAAGCACTCAACGAGGAGATTTCTCATTCCAGAAATTGTTCAAAGCCGTTCGTGAATGTTATCACAACCAAACTCGATTAAAGTCTGTCTCATCAAGAAGAAGGAGAGTTGATATCTTCGCTAGCTTAGTAGATTTCTAAGTGGATTTACGTGAAGGTATTCGTAGTAGATTTATCTGCAAGTTGTAAGGGACACAACCCTATTAGTGCACAAGTTTCTTTCTAGTTTTGACTGGACCATGGACGTAGGAGGTTTCCTGAACTACGTAAAAACAATTGTGTTCTTTACTTTACGTACTTTACTTTCAGTTGTTTATTCACTAACCTAGCACCAGCATACAAACTTGCATTCATTCAATCAACTCCTAATATATTCAGTTAAGTATTTACAAAGGTTTTCTAATAAGAGTAATAGATTAAATCCACCATTTTCCGCACACTACACATTGTTAGTTTACAAGATCACTCTTGCTATCTGCTTTGCGTAACTCACAAGAGAGTTGTTATTTGGACAGATTGGTATTGAACTTGGTCTATCAAACTTAAGCAATCTTTATTCGAGAAAGCTTAATCTCTCAGTTCAATTAGCCAAGTAAACGGAAAAGTTTGTATTATGTGTATCCACCCCGACCCCATACACCAAACCTTGCTCTTTCGAGACCAACATTATTTAAATTCCGCAATTATATTCTCCTATATGGTATTATGTGGTAATAATTATTTATTTATATGATTAATTAAACCTGTGAATCCTCCGAATTCATGAGCCCCTCATACTGGTTCTATCATTCCTTTGAGGTGTTCATAATGGTTTATTATATAAGAAACCCGGTCGGTTGGAATTTATTCCATATATAATAATTAAAGTCTGAAACAGATCACTCACAAATAAACAAATTAATTAATTTTGAGTTTTCGGCAAACTCAATTAGTTAATGGATTTAGAGATCTTAAAATTCAGGAAATAAATTAATAATTAAAAGAGGATTATATTTGTAATTTGAGTATTGCCAGATAGTTCTATATATTTCTCATTGTGGAGTCGATAAATATTCATATAAAGCTCATTGGTGAACGGTCAAGGCATATCTTTTGAATTAGTAGTTACATCATGTTTGATGGCTAATTCTGCCCTTTCATGGGTAGTAGATACTGGAAACATTGACCATGTTTGTTGTGATTTGTAGGCGTTCCTGCGATCTAGGGTACTTAAAGACGGAGATATTTCCATCTCCTTGGGCAACGCTATGAGAGTGGTGGTCGTTGTAGTGGGAGATGTGTAACTACAATTTAATTCTACTATTTTAGTTTTACGAGATGTTTTACTCGTGCCTAGTTTTAGAAAGAACTTTATTTCAGATTCTAAAATTGTTTTGCATAGATATTTGATTTCTTTTGATGATTCAATTATTATTAGGAATGGAGATTTGTTTATATATTTTGGCACGATGGTTAACAACTTGTGTACTATTTATGCACAACTTAAAAAACAAACTAATGCAACTCTTAACTTATCCAGTAACTCTAAGAAACGAAAAGCTTCTTGTCTTTTGACGAATGATACATATCTATGTCACTTAAAAGATAGTCACATTAACCTTGGGAGGATTCGGAAATTGGTAGCACATGACCCATTGGAGGAACTTCATGGAGAGTCATTTCCGACTTGTGCATCTTGCTTGGAGGGTAAAATGACCATGAGACCTTTCAAGGGAAAAAAAAATAGAGCTAATGATTTGTTAGATATCATTCACTTCGATGTATGTGGTCTGATGTCAACTCAGGCCAGAGGTGGTGCACAATATTTCATAACTCTGATTGATGATTACTCGAAATATGGATATGTTTACTTGATTTCACCACAAGTCGAAATCCTTTGAGAAATTTAAGGAATTCTAAGAACTTTCAGAGAATCTTCATGGAAAGTCTATCAAGTGTCTGCGTTCTGATCGCGGAGGTGGGTACCTCAATGCTAAGTTATTGAACAATCTATCAGAAGCAGGGATTCAATCCCTGTTGACAGCAGCGGGGGCTCCCCAACAAAATGGTGTTGTAGAGACACATAATAGAACAATTATGGAGATGGTGAGATCTATGATGAGTTATGCCCTAAACACAGTAGTTTACACATTGAATTTGGTGCCAACCAAGTTGGTCCCTAAGACACCTACCAAATTGTGGATCGGGTGAAAGTCCATTCTAAGACATCTCAAGGATATCCTGGAGCAACGAAGGAGTCGTGTTTAACACTAATGCTCGAATTCTAGAAGAAGACTTTGTGAACAGCCACAAGCCTAGATTTGAGATAGTTGTCGAGGAAATGAGAAGTATAACATGTTCGCCAACCCAACTGATTTATAGGAGTGAGAGTGTTATCCAGTTCGATCCCAGGCCTAGATGAATCGGACCTATGTAATTTTGGCGAAGTAGTCCAGGATAAGCACTATCACTTCTCGTAAGAGAATGGATTCCGAGTTGCAGTCCATGGTAAACAATGATTTATACGAGATAGTTGATCTTCCCAAACACTGCAAAGTCGTTGGGAGTAAATGAATCTTCAAGAGGAAGTGAGGACCATACGGTAACGTCTTAGTCTTAAAATCTGTTGGGAACCCCACAAATAAATTAGTTTTGATTATGTTCTCTCGAAAACACACTTAGATTTAATCATGATCTGTTAGACCTCAATCTGTTCTTTGTGTACCAGAAGACTAAAACATAAAGTGTATCTGATAAGAGAACTGATCCTAGTCCTGTCTACGAAATGACTTAACTTGTAAAGGATTTCGTCCTATAGAAGTCATTCTGTCTTCTCTTAGTCAATAGGACCAGATCGTTAAACCAGATTGAAGCAAGCAGAAGATCCATCCGAATAATCATCAGCTTTTACCAGAACACTCTGAAGAATCAACCATGCTTTGAAGCATACTTTCTGAAGGACCAGATCTACTATGACCAGATCAATATCAATCTGGTGCGACCAAATCGTCATTTAGTGATTGAAACCAGATGATATCAGACTACATGATGGTGAATCCCAAAACCAGTGCTACATCATTCATACCATCGAAGGAAGAGAATCAATCAAAACAAGAAGAAGGAAAGTAGTATCTGTCAAACGATCTGCTTACCATATTTAGAAGATTCAGTCAACCTTTTCAAAAGGCAGGAAGAGAAAAATTAGGGACTCACTATCCTTGATTGGTGAAATCACACATACTGCTAAACCAATCAAGCCCAACGGTTAGAATTTCAAATTCTATACCTATAAAAGCTTGGAACAAAGACTGGAAGAAAACACTAGTGAAAATCTACGACCAAGCAAGCTGTTACTATGCTCAGAAATGAACTCATCTTACGAAGCATTCATTCGAGGAGATTTCAAACCACCAGATCGTGTTCTAAGCCGTTCGTGATCGAAATCACACCAACTCGATTCAAGTATGTCTTATCGAGAAGAAGGAATGAGATCTTCACTAGCTAGTAGTTTTCTAGTGAACTGGCGTGAAGAGATCCAGTTACAGTAGTTTTCTGTAAGTTGTAAAGGGACACGACCCTTATTCGTGCATAAGTTTCAATCAGTTTGTGTTCTGAAACTTGTGGCTCGTACTCAGCGAGTATAAACAAGAAGAGTATCCTAGTAGTGGATATCTAATCCAGTTTGGATTAGAACCGTGGACGTAGGGGGTTTCCCAAACCACGTAAAAACAACAGTGTTATTTACTTTCTGCATTCTTTATTTCATGTTGTTTTATTCTCTAACCTGCCTGCACTCTCATTCAAATTGCATTTTTAATCATTCTTCTAAATACTTGGTTAAGCATTTGAAAGTTTTCTAAACAAAGACCATCGACTAAGTCCACCATTATTCCGCACACAACACTCTATAAGAGAATAAGAATACTCTCGATCTCTGTATAGTGTTATTCACTCGAGAGATTCTGCCTGGACTGAATGAGATCGATCTGGTCTGTCACTAACAGCGATCTGTTTTTCAGAAAGCTTAAATCTCTCTAAATAAATTAGTCAAGTAAACTGAAAAGTTTGCATTTGGTGTATTCTCCCCCCATACACCAAACCTTGCTCTTTCGGGACCAACAAGAGTTATCAGAGCGTTGGTTCATAAGACCATTGTTTTTGTTTTCACAAGGGTGAAACCTGAGTGGTCAACTTGAATAGATCTAGAAAACTCTTTTCATTCATTTGTATCCGATTTGTTATTATGGAATCATCTGTTATTAGGGCATGTGAAGAATTCTCCATCCAAGGATATAGAGAGTGGAGTTTCAGAATCAAGATGTGCCTCAAAGCTCATCACTGTCTGATGAGGAAAGTGATTGAAGAAGGGCCATTAGTCATTTATGAAGAATCAACCCGTATCACGGAAATTGGAGTGGTCAAGGAGAATGTACCAAAGGATCTCAGAAAGTACACATCTGAAGAAAGAAGAGAAGCAAATCTTGATGACTTTGCCAAAGGAATCATCTCTAGTATGGTAAAAGGAGTTCATCTGGCTAAGATCCAAGTTCTTTACACAGCCAAAGAGATGTGGGAAGCTTTGAGAAAACTAATTCTAGGTTCTGAAGCAATGATCAAGAACAAGCTGTCTCTAGCATGCAACAAGTTCGATGAATATTTTTCCAAGTACATCTGGACCAATCTGTCCATTGGTTTGCATAGGGATTTTTCCTGATTTGCAATCTTTAACTCCAAACTTTGTGATGAGATCGTTTATATATTTGGATTGATTGATTAGGATCCCATCAGCAAATTGTTTAACTTGTAAGCCCAGGAAGAAGTTCATTTCCCCCATCATTGACATCTTGTACTTGTCCTGCATTAGCTTGCTAAATTTGTTACAAAGGAATTGAGATTTTGATCCAAAAATGATGTCATCAACATATATTTGAACTAAAAGGATATAGTCTTGAACTTTAATAGTGAATAATGTCTTGTCAACTGATCCTCGTTTGAATCCCGATTGAAGTAAAAAAGTAGACAGAGTCTCATACCAAGCTCGAGGAGCTTGTTTTAGACCATACACTGCTTTAGCTAATCTGTACACTTTGCTCTCATCTTCAACTTCAAACCCAGGTGGTTGTTCCAAGTAGACTTCTTCTTCCAGAATGCCATTTAGAAACACGCTTTTTACATCCATCTGGAATACTTTGAAGCGTTGAAAGGCTGCATAAGCAAGAAACAATCTGATAGCTTCTAGTCGTGCCACAGGTGCGAAGGTTTCATCAAAATCGATTCCTTCTTGTTGACAATATCCCTTGGCGACTAGCCTTGCTTTGTTTCTCACCACCTCGCCTGTTTCATCTCTTTTATTTTTGAATATCCATTTGACTCCAATCACACCTTGATGATGAGGTCGATCCACTAACTACCACACATCATTTCTCTTGAACTCATTTAATTCTTCTTGCATGGCATTGATCCAATCTGCACTTTGCAAGGCTTCTTCGATGTCCTTAGGTTCGGTGTGAGCAAGATAGCAGCTTAGCAATGCGTTTTCTCCATGCATGCGTCTCGTTTTGACTCTATCTGTTGGGTTCCCAACAATGAGATCAGAAGTGTGGCTATCTATCCATCTTCTTCGTATTTTCATTTCATCCGCAGATACTTTGATTTCCATTTCATCGGGTGGATTTTTAAATTCAGGGTGATCTATGGAAGTTACATCAAAGAGATCGTTAGTATTTAAATCAATGCTTGATACTTCATTAACCAATTGTTGAACAGATGGTTGCTGAGTTGAGGGAGGGGGAGATTGAGTGTTTTGTTCATCAACAGATGGTTGAGGATGTTCATGTGAAGTTCCCCCTTCATTTGTTCCCCCTAGATGAGAGAGTTGTCCATCTGTTCCTCCTTGCTGAGGCTTTTCTCCAGGAGGTTGATTATTAGCTTCTTCTTTATCCTCATCTCTTCGTGGACTCCATAGAAGAATGTCATCGATGAGTCTATCTGTGGAATTTCTCAACATTGAGTGAGAGAGATCATCTTTTGAAGAAACGCTATCTGTTCCTGAAACTTCAAAATTGGTTTCATCAAAAATAACATGTGGTGTTACTTCCACAACAAGGCTTCTTTTATTAAAAACTCTATAAGCTTTACTGATCTCAGAATATCCCAAAAATATTCCTTGATCACTTTTGCTATCAAAGGTTTTTAATTGAGTTTTCCCATTGTTGTGAATGTAACATTTACATCCAAATGATCTAAAGTAAGAGATTCGAGGCTTCCTGTTGTTCCACAGCTCGTATGGAGTTTTCTCATGACGCTTTGTCACAACAGATCGGTTTTGAGTATAGCAGGTTGTGTTAACTGCTTCAGCCCAGAACTTCTTTGGGAGATTGATTTCATTCAACATAGTTCGGGCAGCCTCCTTGAGAGATCTGTTGCGCCTTTCAACAATCCCATTTTGTTGTGGTGTACGAGCTGCTGAGGTTTGATGTTGAATTCCCATTTTTGAGCAATATCCTTCGATCATATGGTTGATGAATTCAGTTCCACGATCAGATCGAATGGTGATGATGGATGACTCCTTTTGATTTGAAAGTTTGTTGAGGAGATCATGTAGTTTCTCTAGAGTTTCCTTTTTCAACATAGAGATCGCCGTAACCTCTTGTATATCCTTTCGAGTCTCCTCCAAAAGTCACAATTGGCCCATTGCTTTCCTTGTAGTTAGATAACATCTCCTTGTTGTATGTCATATGTTTGGAACATTCGCTGTCTAGGATCCATACCGCGCCCCGAGCTGCGTCTCTTCTTCTCTTTGATTTCCTAACCTGCAAGTAAAGTTTATTTAGCTACCCTACTGAAGGAGGGTGCTTTGTTAGTAGACACGGTTTCTTTTGGAACCCAAATTTGCCTAATAATAGTGACATTCTGTGACGGTCTGATTTGTTTGCCACTAAAGTCGATGTACACGACTTTCTTCCTTGCAGGTGGTTGATTAGGCAATAGTTGTTTCCTAAGAGTAGATGGCTTGTGGGGAGCAGGTGGTTTTCTTTGATTGAAATATTTAGGAGCTCGCTGGTGTAGGAACTCTCGAGCAGTTTGATTAATCCTTTGGGCAAGCTGTTTCCTTGGTTGAAATCCAATCCCTTGAGTGGTGAATTTTTGTTGCTGCTGACCTTGATCCTTGATCAAGATAGCTTGTGGTTGTCTCGCCTTGTTGTTGAGATTCACTATTTTATCTTTTCCTTTTTCTTTGACAAATTTCCCTTTTGGTGGTCCTTTGTCAACTCCGTCAAAACCAAGTCCAGTACGGTCTGCAGCTCTTCTTTGCATGTTATTGATGAGTTGAATCATATCCTGCTTTTTGTGTATTGAGTGATTAACCAAGGCACTCAAGTAATCGACCTTACGTTGAGCAGATGCTACTCGATCAATGAGATCTGATATCTTGGCGTTCAATGTGTAATTTTCTTCACTCTTGCTTTTGAGTTGCTGAAGTAGAGCTTTTTCCCTATCATTGAATGAGCTGCTGATTTTCTTCATTTCCTGAATAGTGTTTGCCATTCTTCCATTTTCTTTTACAGCGTGTTTGAACATCTTGTTCAGTCTTGCGTGATCTTCCATTAGTTTGTTAAAATCTTCAATGAATAGATCGTCTTCATCCTCTTCTTCATCACCAGAATCACATGTAGGTGAGTTAGCAATAACAGAAGTTCGATTGATTTCTACCTCATTGTTGTCGAGTCCGTTGTCATGACCCATGAGGCATTCATCCCAATCGAGGTCCAGTTCGTTGGCCACAAATGCTTCGTCATTTTCGGATGAGCTGTCGGTTAGAGTACTTGGTGTGACTTGTTCTTCTCTGAGCATAGCTTTTCTTTGTTCCCTAAGCTTTCTGTCACGCTTGCTTCTTAGCTCTTCTCTTTCTGCCTTGGAGATGTCTGGGCAGTCTGTTTTAAAGTGGCCTTTCCTGCCACACTTGAAACAAGAAAATTCGGATAGGTCAGCTTTAACATATGATGAGTTGGATTTTACCTCACTTTTCCTATCTGGTCGATCCCCCGATCGATGTCTTCCTTTGAAGCTTCGATTGTTGTCCTTGTAGAGACGCTTGTATTTATTTGCCCTAAGCTCCATCTTCTGGAATCTTTGGGCCATAAGTGAATACTCCTCAAAATAATTCTTGGTGGGGTAGTTTTCGTCATCAGAACTTGACAAATCTTTCACCACCACAACTGGTCCAGCTTTTCTTTCTATCTCCTTCTCTTTTAATTTGGCTTTGAAGGCAGTTTCTTTATCATGGTTTCCTACAGCAGAAGATTTGCTAGAGGAAGAATTAGTTATTCCATGAATACGATTGATCTCGTACTCATTTCCAGTTAGCAAATCAAATAATGAATCAGTGGTGAGAGAATTAAACTCTGGCATCATGGGATGCATGGCTGAGTAGATTTCCCAAGTAGCTGGTAGAGCTCGAATAACTTTCAAGTTTTTCTCTCGTTGAGAATACTTGTTTTTGTCGATGATGGCTATTTCAATCAATATTTCAGTGAACCGGTTCTTCATTTGAGCTATAGTCTCTCTACACTTCATTTTGAATTCTTCAAATTTGTTACAAGCAATAGACAGCTTGTTTTCTTGGATGATGTCTGATCCATGGCTGATTTCTTTGAGTACATCCCACATCTCTTTGGCAGTTTGAAGATGTCTGATTTTGGCCAAGTACACGCCTCTTACTGTACTCGAAATTAGACCTTTGGCGAAGTCATCGAGTCCAGCTTCTTTTCTTTCTTCAACAGTGTATTCGTCAATAGTCTTTTCCTTTTCAACTATGACCAGTGAAGGAGTTGGACCAGTTCCATCCTTTATCTCAGCACTTCCCTTGTTCATAATTTTGATGGGTCCATCAGTAATGACCTTCCACATTTTGATATGTTGTGCACGTAAACACATCTCAATTCTGAAATTCCAGTCTTCATATCCAGCAATGGAGAAATCCTCACAAGCACGCATCATCTTTCCTTCCATAACTCCAAGATAGATGATTAAATATAAATGCAAATGCAATATGCGGTGAAAACGTTTTCAAGATCTATCCAAGATGACCACACAGAGATAATCTCTTGTGAATTAGAAACAATGGTCAAAATGGACCACTGCTCTGATACCACTTGTTGGTCCCGAAAGAGCTAGATTGGTGTATGGGGGGGGGGGGAATACACCAATTCAAAACTTTTTAGGTTTTCTTGTTTACAGCTTAAATGTAAGGCTTTAGCACACTTAATAACTAACATAGCTAGGATTAGTAAAACAAATCTTCTAGTCAGGAAGATTAAATCTTACTCAAATAATACCTTACGTGTGAATAACAATAATCAAGAGTGTTAAACACAGATTTAAACTTGATTAAAGTTGTGTGCGGAATATGGTGGTTAATGCTCTTTTTAAAGTGAAAAACGTTTTCTTTAGTCAATCTTTAACACAACCAAGTTAATGCAAGAGTATGAAGGGTATGATGATCAAGAGAAACAGAAAGAAAGAACACGAAGAATTTAACGTGGTTCGGGATAAACTTTCCCTACGTCCACGGCTCGATCAAACTAGATCGAAATCAACTATGTCTCCTTTCTTTTTACTCGTTGAGTACGAGCCTCAAGTTTTATCAAAACTAGATAACAACTTGAGATTACACTTCTTAGATTGAAGAACTACAATCTAAATCTTACAACTTTTGGATCAAAACTAGATCCTAACTTGGGTTTTGGTAAACAACAAATTTCCAGAAAGTAAATCTTCAAAATAATAAACATAACAGAGAATTCTTAAGGGTAGGGTGTGTTTAGAGCGTTGAGAGCTTTGAAGATTTTTGAGCAGAGTAATTGCAGGTTAATAGCTTGAATTCTCATCCTTCTTTCTGGAGGTGAAGGTGGTATTTATAGCCTCAATGAAGAAACTATCCGTTGGAGACGATGACCTCTATTTTCAACGCTTTAATTGCTGCATTAAATGCATGGCAGAGTGGTTGAGACACGTGTTGACAAATGAGAGTTGTTTCCACCTTTCACGCGATTTCCCTGTGCATTGCCATACTGGGAATGATCCTTTGTACAGTAGTTTTGATTTACTTGTACATCATTCCTTAAGGTATGTAGTTGATGTGACAATACACAGAGTGGTTGACTTGTGACAAATTTAGGTATGTCGGCAGTCCACCGTAGTTATGGTGAGGAGCAGCTTGTATTTGATGTCATGACAACTCGCTGTCCCTCGTTGTAAACTTCATCTCTGGTTCTCTATTGAAAGTGACGACCAAATCGTTTTTGGTGCAAAACGATCTCCTCTTGAAACGTCGATCGATCTGATGAAGGTATTGAGCAGTGGGCTGACGTAGTCTTTTAGTAACGAGCTGCTCATCCATTTGTAATGGTTAAGATCGATCTGATGTTAGTTCTAAGCAACGGGCTGGCTTTGAAGATCTAGCTGTTTAACCATTTGTAATAACAAAACAAATTCTATTTTCTAAGCTAACTCTAGTCTATAGAACCAGATCGAAATTAGTATGTTTGAAACCTCAAACCACTTTTACATTTGTGATGTGTGATAGATGAACTAAAGGTTGAAACCAAGAAACAAGTAACAATGTCAGCGAGCTGCTTATGTAGGAAGCAGATCGTTATTTATGTATAAAAACGATCTGCTCACCATATAGGGAGCTAGCTGACTTACAAAGCACGAAACTTGTTATCATAGTAATCATTGTGTCCAGGATACCTTTTTCTAGAATAATACAGATCGTTATTTATATACCAAAAACGATCTGCTTCTATTACACTTAAGATATTCCTTAATAGATGACAATGACTACTTGGTTTCCAAAACATCAAAGTGTAGTTTCGAGGAACATCATCAAAACAAATATAAATTCATGGGGTTCCCAACATCATCATAGTCAATTACTTATCTCAACAGCCTTTATATTTGGGGAACTACTCAGAATGTAATTAATTATGGATATGGATGGAATATAATTAATTATGCACGCCATTTCTTTGTGATGAATCAAGTACTAGTGCAGAAGATAACAAACACTTGTTTCTCAAAGATAGAAATAAATAACTCATGAACAAAGTACTAATTAGAGCAAAGATTGAATGCACCGAGACATTTAATTAACTAATGAAGCTAAGTACTAATTGCATTTGTACTTTTCCACTCCCAATTTCCGAAGACTTTCTTCTAAAACTACAGAACGGATATCCCTACATAACATCATGCATATTTATCATATTGAGGGAAACATGAATTAGATGCAGATAATCTAAGTTGATAGTCCCAGCATGCATGGGCAGTTTTTTTTTTGCTATCCCAAAGAATTAGATGCATAAATCAATAAAATACCAAACTTGCAGCTCTGCAAACCCCAGAAAAAGTATGCAAATACAATTAAAACTTGACTAAAAGTAAATAAAGATAGTTCTTTTCCAATCTCCAGATTAAAAATCAACAAGAATAACTCCTTTACATTTACAAAAACTGCTCACTGAACCTCGTTGACTCCCACTAAATGCATAAAAGAGCCAATTTTCAAGAATTCTTTTTTTTTCATTTCTTTAAGAATCTTAAATGAGATAAAAGAGAGTAAAAGAGAAGAAAGAAACCCACATTTCGACAAAGGATTCAGAATTGAATAAAGGGAAGAGTTAGCGAGTTCACTCACTTTTCCGCCACCGTCTAATTCCGAGAGCTCAGCAAATCCTCATTCTCAACCGAACTGCCGGAAAAAATAAGAAGATAAGTAGCACCAACATTATATGGCAACTATAGATTTATAAGCTAAGATTAGTTGTTTATATATTTATTCCACACATAAAAAAGAGTATTAATGGAGCATGTTAATAAAGTGATCGTCTCCAAATTATGCTTAATTTTTTAGTGGAGCATCTTCGCAGAAATCTATATTCTGATTATAGATCCTACTTTTCAGTTACTTTTTTTTTTCTAAAGGAGAAGAAGGATCACAGATTTAATGTATATATTATCATGGTATTATTTGTAAATTCAGGTTAAAAATGGTGTTTATATTTCTGAAATCCTTCAAAAGAAAAGCATATAAAATTCATTCATCCACATGATGATGATGTGGCCAAAGTAAAGGGGAGGAAAATACACCAAAGAGTTGACTTAGATGTTTCCAATATCTAGAACTAAGTTTTTATTATGGGAAATCATCATCAATTATTTTGAAATAAATATAATAATAATACATATACGTAGAGAACACAACTATTTGGCCGGTTCTAAACAAATCTAAAAAAACCCAATTCATTAAATAGCATCGATATTTATCAACACCATGTTTTCAGCTAAATAATTATATATTTCCTCCATTTTCAAGACTGGTTGGGGAGTACAATAATATAAATAAATAAATAAATAAGCAAGTTGATTACGACTAATGTGAAGAAGCCAAGGGAAAAATTGATTCCTCAAAAGTGCTCATGTTCAAGAATATTACTACCTATCTAAAAGTGGCCATGTTTCATTTTTGGGCCGTCTCACTAAAAGTGACTATTTTCTTAAAAGGGAAAAGTTTTTACCTTTAAAATACATCACTCCTACTTTATTTACACACAATACTTTAATTTCTTATTTTTCGTGCCGACTATCTTGTGGCCGCTTTTGGCGTAACGGAGGGAGTAGTATTTAACTTTTAATATTGGATGAAAATTAATGGATAAAAGTAAAAGCATCATTATCAAGATTTACCTCTTGACTAAATCACCACTGTTGACGGCCAGCCACGTGGCGGTTCTTACAAGAATCTTGATTAAAATCAGTGCTGGCGCCAATGACAGTACCATATAATAATAGCATGACAACAATTAAAAAGCATTATTCAAAAATTTACTTTAAATTGGAAGTTCATATATATATAAGTGAACATGAAGGGGCCATTGCTTCTCTCACTGCCTTCCTTCTCTCTAGTTTATCTCCCTTTATCTATCCCACTCCTTACTTCCTTAAAAAACATTCGACGCTGCAAAACACAGTAAGGAGGTGATTGGTATGATGGAATGGAATAAGGTAGAAATGGAATGGAGTGTGGAATGTAATGAAATTGTTAATCCATTCATATGTTTGATATGTATAAGGAATAAGAATAGAATGGAATGACAATTTATTTATTAATTTAATCCTTATAATTGATAACTATAAATAAAATAAATAAATAAATTATATTTATATTGTAATGCGAAATCATACTTTTAATATTCCAAGTAAATTTATTATTATCATTTATGTTAAAAAAAAATTGTCGAAATTCTCTATTTTTTTTTATTTTTCAATTATTTTTTTGGACCAAAATAATTCAAAAATATATATATTTCAATATATGATATAAAACGTGGGGGTGAACATTCGGATACATGGTTTAATTTTGTCTAAAAAATCAAACCAAACCAGATTAATAAAAATTGATCGAAAAAGATAGTTCAACCAAACAAAAAATTAACTAGACCAAACTAACAAAATTTATTTTGATTTAGTTCGATTTATCCAAATATTTTATTTCATAACTTATTCCATTCAATTTTAAAATAATTAATTAAAAAAAATAATCATTCATTTATATCTTCAATAGTTATCATGTACTAAAAAATTAAAAATCTAAATTAAAAATTATAATCACAATACTTAAATTATTAAAATATTCTCATATATCTTCAATAGTTTCAAATGATAATAAACATTATAAATTTATTGAATTTTATAGTTTGTAAATCTAGAAAAAATTAAAACAAAAATGAAGTTAATAAATTATGGGGTAAATGTTAAAATACCCATTTTGATAAGTAAAAAATAAAAAATACCCACTTAAAAATAAAAGATAAAAAATACCCACTTTTTACAATAGCATGATGAAATTGATCATGTGTTCGTGTTATTCAAATTTAAAATAACTTGAATAACATGATCATATGATGAAATTCATCATGTTATTGTAAAAATAACATGATCACATGATGAAATTCATCATGTTATTGTAAAAAGTGAGTATTTTTTATCTTTTATTTTTAAGTGTGTATTTTTTATTTTTATTTTATAAAAGTGGGTAATTTTACCTATTACCCCATAAATTATCACATTTAATTTATTAAATAATTTTAAAATTTAAATTATATTATAAAATATAATAAAATTATATATGATAAAATAATTTTATTTGATAAAAATAAATTAAATTTTAATATTAAAAAATAATTCGATTTTTGTATATTCTTTTGATTTGATTTTATCTAAATCCTATTCAAATCTAATAAGAATTTGATTTTGAAATAAAATCCAACCAATCAAATATTTGAGTTTGATTAATTTTGCTCACACCTACTAAAACATGTATGCTATGTTATATCTAGGGGTGTAATCGAATTGAACTGAACCCAATACTGTCAGGCTCGAGTTCGGCTCGATTAAAAATTTGAAGGCTCGAGTTCGGTTCGAGTTTTGAAAATCAAACTTGAGTTCAGTTCGATAAATAAAAAACGAGCTCGAGTTCGGCTCGTAAATTATTTGATTTAATAGTAAATTCGAACTCGAGCTCGAACTCGGCTCGAGTTCTTTAAATATTCGAGTTTGAGTTCGTTAAATATTCGAGTTCGAGTTCGTTAAATATTCGAGTTCGAGTTCGTTAAAAAACTTGTTTATTAAATTATTTTGTTCATATTATATATTTTTATATTATTTTGATAAATTCGTGAACTAGTTCGTATATAAAGTTCGTGAAATATTTGAAGTTCGACTCGTTTTTAAAGTTCATGAACAAACTTGTTAACAAAGTTCGTGAACTAATCGAAGCTTGGTTCATTAAATTATATTCGAACATGTTCGCGAACTTTTCGAACCGAATACCTTTAGGCTCGAGTTCGGCTTGAAAAATTATTCGAGCTCGGTTTGAAGCTCGAGTTCGGTTCGTTTAGTAAATGCACAAATTCGAAACGAACTTTTATCGAGCAGAGTTCCGAATAGTTCGCGAATAGTTTGGTTCACTTACACCCCTAGTTATAACAATCAAAAATAAAATCATATAGCAATAAAATCTAAATTAGAATGAAAATTTTAAATTATAAAATAACTCATTTTGCATAGAAAATAAATAATATCAAAAAATTTAAAAATATATAATTTATATCATTTAATGAATCTTTCTAATAATATATATTTTTATTAAAAACATTTTTTTAAATATTATAAAAAATTTAACATTTTTTTTGGTAGGGGAGAGGTGTGATGTATAGTAAAATTAACAAAATAATAAATATTTTAATTAATTTTGTCTTAATGAAAAATAGAAAAAAAAAATATTGAATAATTAGTTTGGAGTCTAGGAATGGCTAATACCTTTGATTAGAGAGGAATGGCTAATACCTCTCCTAATGGAATGGTAATTCTAAACGGAATGTCGATTCCTAATCACAATACGAACCAAGCAAAGGAATGGAATGGAGGAAGGAATGGTCATTCCATTCCACCCTCCATTCCATCATACCAATCACCTCCTAAGAGTCTCGAGAGTGAGAGAGATGGGGAATTGCCAAGCAGTAGATGCAGCAGCACTAGTGATACAACATCTAATGGGAAGCAAGAGAGGATGTACTGGCCTATCCTAGCAAGTGAGGTAATGAAATCAAACCCGGGGCACTACGTTTCTCTAATCATCCCATTACAGTTACCCTATAACAGACAAGAGAATCTAAAAGAGCAGAGGACTGTTAGATACACAAGCGTTAACCTACTACGCCCCACTGATTCTCTCGTTCTGGGCAGAGCATACTGACTTGTCACTACTCAAGGTTGGTTTCTTGCATGCTTATTTCCTAGTGATTATCTATACTAGGTCTAGTTTTAACAATTTTTCGTTGCAGCGGTTGTGAAAGTGATAAGAGCGAAAAAGCACGCAAGAAGCAAGAGGAACCCGTCAAAATCAGATCAAGATACGGAGACAAATTTAGAAAAGCATATTACCAGTTCTGAGCACGAGACAAGAGAATCTACAACGGCGAAGAACAATTAGGTAATCTTGAGCTCGGTTACTTCTGCAAAAATATGTAAGAACAAAATATCAACTATACTCATAGCTAGCTTGCTTTCCTGAACCTTATAGTTTCAACATCTGATCATCTGATACTTTACAGACAAGAAGACACGACAGAAACAAACAAAGATCAGGATCGACAAAGGTTGGTGCAGGACGGCCCAAATCATGGAGGCCGTCTCTACATAGTATTTCTGAGTTCGGAGGCTGATGTAATCTACAGAGAGACGTTTCTACAAAGCCATCTACTTTGTGTTTCCCACTCATAACAGCAGCCAAAATCAAGAAATAAACACAAACAGCTTAGGCCAAAACAACAAAAACAAAAAAACAATTAAACCACATAAAATATAGCCGAAATAATATTATTTTCTCACAGCAAGGATGAAATAGATCTACAAACCCCAACATTTAAAGAGTGAATTAAGTAGATATGAACAACAAGAAATAGATGAAAGCTCAGCATATCAATCGATAAAAATTGCGCTAGGTTTCAATAAATTTCACAAAATAAATAGCAATGGTTCCATTAATCAACAAAATATTCATATCCGAGGTGCCACTCCTTGAAAACAATTCGGAGGCACACAACAATGGGAGAAAATATGCACAAATTCACCTCGAAGTGGAGTAGACACCTGTTGGGAACCCCACAATATTTAGTTTTGATGATATTCTTTCGAAACACACTTACACTTTACTCTGCTTGCTAGATCTTAATCTGTTCAAAACTGTACCAGATCACTAATGTATAAAGTGAATCTGATAGAGAACATGATCTTAGAGAATAACTTAAAATGTAAGGGATTAAAATCCTATAGAAGTTATTCTGTCTTTTTATTTGTTCGTGAACCAGATCAACAGAAGATTAAAACAAGTAGATGATCTGACACATGGCCACTCGATTTGATTAAGTCAAGATTACACACTGTTGGTCCCGAAAGAGCAAGATTGGTGTATTGGGGCAGGGGGGAATACACAAATTCTAACTTTTAGGGTTTTCTTGTTTTAAGATTAAGTTATAAGGTTTAAGCACACTTAATAGATAAGATAGCTTAGAGTAGTAAAATAAATCTTCTTTTTAGGAAGACTCAATCTTACTCAAACAACACCTTATGCGTGAAAAAATATAATCAAGAACAACAAATACAAATTAAACTTGATTAAAGTTGTGTGTGGAATTTGGTGGTTAATGCTCTTTATAATGAGAAAAACGTTTTCTTGCTTGTAGAGATTATCAAACCAGTTTTGAATGCAAGAGTATGAAGATGATGATAAAGAAGTAAATAAGAATTAAAGAACGCAAGTAGTTAACGTGGTTCGGGATAAACTTTCCCTACGTCGACGGCTCGATCAAGTCTAGACAAAAAATCCACTAACTTTCTCCATTCTTTTTACTCGTTGAGTACGAGCCACAAGAATGATCAAAACTAAATAATTTATTGTGATTACAAATCTTCTTCCTAAGATTGATAACTACAATCTAGGATTACAACTGGATCAAATCTAGATCCAAACTTTGGGTTTTGTAAAAATAGTTTTCCAAAAAAGTAAACCTTCAACAACAGTAAACACCACAGAGAGTTCTGAGATGGGTGGAAGCGTTTTTGAACGTTGAGAGCTTGATGATTTTGAGCAGAGTAATGGTAGTATAATACACTACTAGAAATTTAAATATACATGACACATGATAGATGACATTTTTTTCACAAAATGTCATGTATGAGCGTATTTTTTTGCATAGATGACATTGTGAAAAAATAATGTGATCTATGAAGTGTGATTAAAAATATACATGACATTTTTTAAAATAATGTCATGCTATAATGTCATGTATCTATTACTTAGATGACAATATCATCAAAATGTGATCTATGGGTGTGTTTATAATTAATATACATGACACATTAATAAAAAAATGTCATCTATATTAGTGTTTATTATCATAAACCCTTATAATACCCAACCCAAAAGCCTCAGAAGGAAAACCACCGCACGCCTGCGGCGATTCTCCACCAGCCCGCATCTCCTCGCTTCTTCTCCGGATCTCCCACTTCCGGCGCCCAGCGCAAGATTGCCATCGCCGTAGATCTCAGCGATGAGAGCGCCTACACCGTTAAGTGGGCCGTCCAAAATTACCTCCACCCAGGCGACGCTGTCATCCTCCTGCACGTGCGCCCCACCTCCGCCCTCTATGGCGCCGATTGGGGAGCCATCGATGTCGAAGTCTCCGACGAGGAATCACAGCAGAAATTGGAGGACGATTTCGACAATTCCACAACATGTAAAGCCAACGAATTGGAGGTGGAGAGGCTAGGGCTAAGTGCGGTGATAATGGGGAGTAGGGGATTTGGAGCGTCGAGGAGGAGTAGTAAAGGAAGGCTAGGAAGCGTTAGTGATTACTGCGTGAATCACTATGTGTGCCTGAGATCAATTTCTGCATTAAACTCTACAGGTTGAGTCTGAGTTTCTTCCTTTGTATACAAATTATGGTATTGGCCTCACCACATGGAGCCCACTTGCGTCTGGAGTTCTTACTGGCAAGTACAACTCAGGAGATATTCCTCCCGATAGTAGGTTTGCGTTGGAAAACTATAAGGTGAGGAAAAATTTGCAGCTTGAAGATTTAATCAGATTTTGTATTCATATTTCCTTCTCTGCTCTGGTGTTGTCAACTTGCACGTCTCTACATTTAAGTTATTGTTGTGAAGTTTGCAGTTTCTATATCATTGTCCTTGTTTATGTGCTGAAAATCGCATGACATTGACACTCATGATAGTGTTTAAAAGTTCTTTATATTGTGATAGTGAGGGCATACTAGAATTGTAACCAAGAAATATATAGTCATAACCATTTGATTATTAATATTATTATCCTTGCCTTTTTATCTATTAGTTAGATTTAATTCTGTGTTGTTCCCATGTATGAAATCAGATTACGATTTATGCTATTTTTACACTTTGTGTTCTAAAAGTTGTGCTAGGTGGTCACCTAGGCGCTAATCGGAGCTTGGCTGATCCGATTATGAGCTAATTGGTCCTATCTAGGAGCTCGGATGCTAGGCGGTCGCCTAGGTGGGATAGTTGGTCTAGACGTGTTTAGTCGTTGTTAGTCGGCGCAAATCAGGTAAGGCTGATCGGGCTGGCTAAATAAGGTTATATTAACAATTTAATTGATTTTCAAGACTGTGGGAATGAAGAGATTGAAGATTAGATTATATATGTTTTAATTTATTATGGATATTACGTTATAACATATAGATTTCATTTTAAATTTATTGATATTATATTCTGCTTAATATATTATGTGTTTTTAACTTTTTATTATGAATTAGAAAATAAAAGTATGACATATATGTTTATATCTTTTGTACTATAGGATATGGTGCAAAAGTATAAAAAATAAGCATTATAATTCAATCCGCCATCCTAGGCCCGGCCTAGGCACTAGTCCCCCCTCCACCTACTGACTTGTGCCTGGCAACTTTTAGAACAATGTTTACACTTATTTAGTTCTTCTATATTCTTTCTTTGGACCTGCTTCACTACTGTTGCATCTTCTCATGTTGCAGTTCTGTCCTCCTTAACCCTTTTTGTGGCAATTTATGCAGAATCTTGCCAGTAGATCCTTGGTAGATGATGTCCTAAAGAAGGTAAACAAGCTAAAACCAATTGCAGATGAGCTCGGTGTTCCTTTATCTCAGCTTGCAATTGCTTGGTGTGCTTCGAATCCCAATGTCTCATCAGTTATCACAGGTGCCACCAAGGAGGCCCAGGTCAGCACAATGTCCTATTTGCTTTCATTTCCATATCTATAGGCTTAGCCTTGCTGCTGCGTTTTCCTTTTAGACTTGGGTCATGAAAATTTTCAACCATGAGCTTTCCCAAGTGTTGGGAACTGGAGTTATGCATCATGATTGCAGTGAAACCTTCATAACCTTGAAAATATATTTATATGTTAGTGATCTTTAGGGTTTGATACAACATGTACTTGAATTCTCATACTCTTTTCTGGAGGTGAAGGTGGTATTTATTGGATCATTGCAGGAACTATCCGTTAGAGAGAGAGAAGTCCTTCCTCTTTACATTCATGGCTGTATTAAATGCATGGCAGTGTTGTTGATACACGCACTGCTATATGAGAGTCTTGTTCCACCTTTTACGTGATTTTCCAGTGTATTGCCATACTGGGAATGATTCACCATACTACAAATTGATATTCTCGTACTTCATTCCTTAAAGTATGTTGTTGATGTGACAAATTTAGGTATGTCGGAAGTCCACCATAGTTACGTGAGGAGCAGCTTGTTTCTCGATGGAATAGCAGGTCGTTGTACATCAAGTTGTTGCTCCATAAGTTAATTGGTTTGGTTCCCAATTAACACATGACTTTATGTTGAACACCTCATATTTGTAGGTAGAGGAAATGAATGATGAGCAGGTCATTTTCGATAAAAACGACATGTTGCTTATTTCGTCAATGAGCTGTTTTTATTCAAGCTGATCATCCTCTTGTAATGTCTTCAAGTATAGGAGTATACTATCCTAGTTACAACTTGATAATAAGGACATATAGTTAACTCATCTAGTTGTTCCTTTTACATGGTAGTTGTTTCTAAAGTCTAGAAATACAGATCGTTATAAGTAAATTTGAAACTTCAAACTACTTTTACATTTGTGATCTGTAAGGAATAAATTCTAGATATCAAAAACCAGAACAAGTAATGAGGACAGTGAGCTGCAAGTATGTGAAGCGGATTGTTATTTTTACTAAAAATGATCTGCTTACAAATTTAAAAACACGCTGACAATACAATTTAGAAAATACTTGTTATCTTAGTAATCATTGTGTCCAGGAAGGCTTTTAGAAGAATAATATAGATCGTTAAATAAATGTAAAACGATATGCTTCTTTTATACTTAAACCTTTCCTTAAAAGATAACAATGACTACCTGGTTTTCTGAGATCATAAAAACGACTAAGTGTTGTTTCGAGAAACATCATCAAAACAAAAATAAATCCGTGGGGATCCCAACAATTTTCCCCTTTTTGATGATGTCGAAACCACACGTTATTATTTTCTTTAGTGGAAAAAAAACAATGGTTTTAATATAGCAGGCAATTAGAATGCATAAATATAAAACATTAAGTAATAAGCATAAAAACATTTCCTGGACAAAGAGATATTGTCATCAGGTTGTTTTTCAAAAACTAATAACTTTAAACTTTATTGATAGAGCAGCTCAGTACAGATACAGAGATTGATTATGACAGCTAGCTGCTAAACATAAAGTTTGAACCAAAAAGTAAAGAACTATGTCTTCATGGTTGAGGAGGTGGTTGGTTTTGTTCTTTCTCCGCTGATTGAGATTGTCGACGTTGTTGTTCAGCTAACTGGGCCCTTCTTTTCTCAACCATCTCTCTCTGCCTTAGCTCCGAGGGCACACCAAAACTTACGTATATCCCATTGAACAATCTTCTGTAATCTTTGTTGTTGAAGTCAATGGGATAATTCATGAGTTGATCAAATCGATTAATGGCATTTAGAACTGCTGTGTGATCAACTTATGTGGTCCCTGGTATCCTTGGGTAAAGCAGGGTGGTTTTCTTTGGAGCAGTGAGTGACACATTCATCATAGCAGATTTCCTGTGTAAATACTCGATGAATGTTTGATTTTTGTGTTGGCTAAGGAACTCTCTGAACAGATCGTCCACTGATCCTCCTTGTACATCTTGATCCATTAAATAGTAGTGTTGCATGATAAATTCCTTGACCAGCTTATTCCATTTGGATGCTTTCTTGCTGTGAAGCCAGGTTAAGTTATGAGGCTCTGTTAGCTGAAATTTTTCAATGAATTTAAACATTGGATTAAATGGCTCGTCTGCATCTTCATCTGGTGTTTCAATTTTCTCATCATCGTATTTGGCCTCCATTTCGCCTTGTCCAACACCATTGAGAAAGTTATGTTGTGAAGTTTGGTTTTACTTAGTCGTAAATGTAATGTTTTATTAATAATGTAATCCACATAATAGTGGATGAATCATGTTATGTTGTCATGTATTGTTGGTCCCGAAAGAGCAAGGTTTGGTGTATGGGGGGGGGGGGGGAATACACCAAATACTAACTTTTCAGTTTTACTTGACAATTTATAAGAGAGTTCAAGCTATTCTATACGGGAAATTGCTCGGTAGTGACTAAGCAGATCGATATTCAGATATATAACTGATTTAGTCCAGACAGATTACTCTCTTAGTGAAAATACTTAGTTGATAATAAGAGTGATCTTATTACCTTCTGAGTGTAGAGTGAGTGCGGAATAATGGTGGTTCAGTGATTGCTCTTGTTTAGAAAACCTTAAGAATTAACCAGATTGATTAAG